>JANJGN010000145.1:830000-1271685 GCA_026770705.1 Isurus oxyrinchus
ACCCTCTGGAAAACAACCCGGAAACATCACCATCTGGAAATCTACCAGGAAACATCACCATCTGGAAAACGACCAGGAAAAATATCCCTCCGGAAAATTACCTGGAAACATCACCCTCTGGAAAAATACCAGGAAAAATAACACTCTGGAAAATTAACAGGAAACATAACAATCTGGAAAACTACCAGGAAAAATAAACCTCTCGAAAACTACTAGGAGAAATAAACCTCTGGAAAAATACCAGGAACCATCACACACTGGAAAACAACCAGGATACATCACGATCTGGAAAACTATCAAGCAAACTTCACCATCTGGAAATCTAGAGGGAAAAATCACCCTTTGGGGAACTACCAGGAAACATCAACATCTGAGAAACTACTAGGAAAAATAACCCTCTGGAAAACTACATGGAAACATCACCAACTGGAAAACTACCAGGAAAAATAACCATCCAGAAAAAACAGGAAACATCACCAACTGGAAAACTACGAGGAAACATCACCCTCTGGAAAACAAGCAGGAAACATCACTGTCTCGAAATCTACCAGGCAAAATAACCTTTCTGGAAAACTACAAGGAAACATCACCCTCTGGAAAACTACCAGGAAACAACACGCTCTGGAAAACTACCAGGAAATATAATCCTCTGGAAAACTACCAGGAAACATCAACATCTGGAAAACTGCCAAGAAACATCACCATCTGGAAGACTAAATGGAAACATCATCGTCTGGAAATCTGCCAGGAAACATCAGAATCTGGAAAACGACCAGGAAACATCACCATCTGGAAAACGACCAGGAAACATCACCATCTGGAAAACGACCAGGAAACATCACCATCTGGAAAACTGCCAGGAAAAATCACCATCTGGAAAAATACCAGGAAAAATAACACTCTGGAAAATTAACAGGAAACATAACAATCTGGAAAACTACCAGGAAAAATAAACCTCTCGAAAACTACTAGGAGAAATAAACCTCTGGAAAAATACCAGGAAACATCACACACTGGAAAACAACCAGGATACATCACGATCTGGAAAACTATCAAGCAAACTTCACCCTCTGGAAATCTAGAGGGAATAATCACCCTTTGGGGAACTACCAGGAAACATCAACATCTGAGAAACTACCAGGAAAAATAACCCTCTGGAAAACTACATGGAAACATCACCAACTGGAAAACTACCAGGAAAAATAACCATCCAGAAAAAACAGGAAACATCACCAACTGGAAAACTACGAGGAAACATCACCTTCTGGAAAACAAGCAGGAAACATCACTGTCTCGAAATCTACCAGGCAAAATAACCTTTCTGGAAAACTACAAGGAAACATCACCCTCTGGAAAACTACCAGGAAACAACACCCTCTGGAAAACTACCAGGAAATATAATCCTCTGGAAAACTACCAGGAAACATCAACATCTGGAAAACTGCCAAGAAACATCACCATCTGGAAGACTAAATGGAAACATCATCGTCTGGAAATCTGCCAGGAAACATTAGAATCTGGAAAACGACCAGGAAACATCACCATCTGGAAAACGACCAGGAAACATCACCATCTGGAAAACTGCCAGGAAAAATCACCATCTGGAAAAATACCAGGAAAAATAACACTCTGGAAAATTAACAGGAAACATAACAATCTGGAAAACTACCAGGAAAAATAAACCTCTCGAAAACTACTAGGAGAAATAAACCTCTGGAAAAATACCAGGAAACATCACACACTGGAAAACAACCAGGATACATCACGATCTGGAAAACTATCAAGCAAACTTCACCCTCTGGAAATCTAGAGGGAATAATCACCCTTTGGGGCACTACCAGGAAACATCAACATGTGGAAAACTGCCAGGAAACATCACCCTCTGGAAAACTACCAGGAAACAGCACGCTCTGGAAATCTAACTGGAAATATCACCCTCTGGAAAACTACCAGGAAAAAAAAAAATCCCGCAAAAGTACATGGAAACATCACCATTTGAAAAACTACCAGGAAAAATATCCCTCTGGAAAACTGCAAGGAAACATCACCATCTGGAAAACTATGAGGAAACAACACCCTCTGGAAAACTAACAGAGAAAATAACCCTCTGGAGAACTACCAGGAAATATCAACATCTGGAAAACTGCCAGGAAACTTCACCATCTGGAAAACTAAAAGTAAACATCATCATCTGGAAAACTACCAGGAAACCTCACCCTCTGGAAAACTACTAAGAAACAGCACGCTCTGGAAATCTAACTGGAAATATCACCTTCTGGAAAACAACCAGGAAACAACACCCTCTGGAAAAATACAAGGAAATATCACCCTCTGGAAAACTACCAGGGAATATCACCATCTGGATAACTTCCAGGAAACATCACCATCTGGAAAACCACAAGCAAATATCAACCTCTGGAAAACTACAAGGAAACATCACCAAATGAAAAAGTAACAGGAAACATCACCCTCTGGAAATCTACCAGGAAAAATAACACTCTGGAAAACTACTAGGAAAAATAAACCTCTGGAAAACTACCCGGAAACATCACCCTCTGGAAAACTATCAGGAAACATCACAATCTGGAAAACCACCAGGAAACTTCACCCTCTGGAAATCTGCAGGGAAAAATCACCCTCGGGGAAACTACCAGGAAACATCACCATCTGGAAAACTACCAGGAAAAATAACCATCCAGAAAACTACGAGGAAACATCAGCATCTGGAACACTACCAGGAGACATCACCATCTGGATAATTACCAGGAAACATCACCCTCTTGAAAACTATGATGAATAATATCCCTCTGGAAAACTACCAGGAAACATCACCATCTGGAAAACTACCAGGAAACATCACCCTCTGGAAAACGACCAGGAAAAATAAAACACGGGAAAACTAGCAGGGAACATCACCCTCTGGGAAACTACAAGGAAACATCACCATCTGGAAAACTACCAGGAACAATAACCCTCTGGAAACCGACATGGAAAAATCAATATCTGGAAAACTACCAGGAAAACTACCGTCTGGAAAACTACATGGAAACATCACCATCTGGAACAATACCAGGAAACATCACCATCTGGAAAAGTCCCAGGAAAGATCACCCTCTGGAAAACTACCAGGAAAAATAACCCTCTGTAAAGCTACCAGGAAACATCACCCTCTGGAAAACTACTAGGAAACAACACCCTTTGGAAAACTACCAGGGACAATATCCCTCTGGAAAACAATGAGGAGACATCACCATCTGGAAAACTAACAAGAAAATTAGCCCTCTGGTAAACGACCAGGAAACATCACCATCTGGAAAAATACCAGGGAAAATAACCCTCTGGAAAACTACATGGAACAATTACCATCTGTAAAAGTACCAGGAAAAATAACCCTCTGGAAAACTACCAGGAATCATGACCATCTGGAACACTACAAGGAAACATCACCATGTGGAAAACTACCAGGAAACATCACCCTCTGGAAAACTTCCAGGCAAAATAACCCACTGGAAAACTAGCAGGAAACATCAATATCTGGAAAACAACCTGGAAACATCACCCTCTGGAAAACTACCAGGAAACATCACCCTCTGGAAATCGACCAGGAAAAATAAAACTCTGGAAAACTACCAGGAAACATGAGCCTCTGGGAAACAACCAGGAAACATCACCATCTGGAAAACTACCAGGAACAATAACCCTCTGGAAACCTACATGGAAAAATCAATATCTGGAAAACTACCAGGAAAAATAATCCTCTGTAAAACTATCAGGAAACATCACCCTCTGGAAAACTGCCAGGAAACAACACCCTTTGGAAAACTACCAGGGAAAATATCCCTCTGGAAAACTACCAGGAAACATCACCATCTGGAAAACTACCAAGAAACTTCAACATCTGGACAACTACAAGGAAACATTACCATCTGGAAAACTAAAAAGAAACACCATCGCCTGGATAACTACCAGAAAACATCACCCTCTGGAAAACTACCAGGAAAAATAACACTCTGGAAAACTACTAGGAAAAATGACCCTCTGGAAAACTACCAGGAAACATCACCCTCTGGAAAACTATCAGGAAACATCACAATCTGGAAAACTACCAGGAAACTTCACCCTCTGGAAATCTACAGGGAAAAATGACCCTCTGGGAAACTACCAGGAAACATCACCATCTGGAAAACTACCAGGAAAAAAAAAAACCCGCAAAAGTACATGGAAACATCACCATCTGAAAAACTACCAGGAAAAATAACCATCCAGAAAACTACCATGAAGCATCACCATCTGGAACACTACCAGGAGACATCACCATCTGGATAATTACCAGGAAACATCACCCTCTTGAAAACTATGAGGAATAATATCCCTCTGGAAAACTAACAGGAAACATCACCCTCTGGAAAACTACCAGGAAATATCAAAATCTGGAAAACTGCCAGGAAAAATTACCATCTGGAAACCTAACATGAAACATCACCATGCGGAAAACTACAAGGAAAATTAACCATCTGGAAAACTACCTGGAAACATCACTCTCTGGAAAAATTCCAGGAAAAATAAAACGCTGGAGTACGAGGAAACATCACCCTCTGGGAAACTACCAGGAAACATCACCATCTGGAAAAGTACCAGGAACAATAACCCCCTGGAAATCTACATGGAAAAATCAATATCTGGAAAACTACCAGGGAAATAACCCTTTGGAAAACTACATGGAAACATCACCTTTTGGAACAATACCAGGAAATATCACCATCTGGAAAAGTCCCAGGAAAGATCACCCTCTGGAAAACTACCAGGAAAAATAACCCTCTGTAAAGCTACCAGGAAACATCACCCTCTGGAAAACTACCAGGAAACAACACCCTTTGGAAAACTACCAGGGAAAATATCCCTCTGGAAAACTACCAGGAAACATCACCATCTGGAAAACTACCAAGAAACATCAACATCTGGAAAACTACCAGGAAACATTTCCATCTGGAAAACTAACAGGAAACATCATCGTCTGGAAAACTAATAGGAAACATCACCATCTGGAAACCTACCTGGAAATATCACCCTCTGTAAAACTACCAGAAAAGATCACCATCTGGAAAACAATCAGGAAAAATAACCCTCTGGAAAACTACGAGGAGACATCACCATCTGGAAAACTAACAGGAAAATTAGACCTCTGGTAAACTACTAGGAAACATCACCATCTGGAAAAATACCAGTGAAAATAACCCTCTAGAAAACGACATGGAACAATTACCATCTGTAAAAGTGCCAGGAAAAATAAACCTCTGGAATACTACCAGGAATCATGACCATCTGGAACACTACCAGGAAACATCACCATGTGGATAACTACCAGGAAACATCACCCTCTGGAAAACGTCCAGGCAAAATAACCCACTTGAAAACTAGGTAACAGGAAACATCTGGAAAACTGCCAGGAAACATCACCTTCTGGAATACTAAAAGCAAACAACATCATCTGGAAGACTACCAGGAAAAATCACCATCTGGAAAATAACCAGGAAAAATAACATTGTGGAAAACTACCAGGAAACATCACCCTCTGGAAAACTACCAGGAAACATCAACATCTGGAAAACTGCCAAGAAACATCAGCATCTGGAATACTAAATGGAAACATCATCGTCGGGAAAACTGCCAGGAAACATCAGCATCTGGAAAACGACCAGGAAACTTCACCATCTGGAAAACTACCAGGAAAAATCACCATCTGGAAAACTACCAGGAAACATCACCATATGGAAAACTACGAGGAAAAATAAACCTCTGGAAAACTACGAGGATACATCACCATCTGGAAAACTACCAGGAAACATCACCCTCTGGAAAACAACCCGGAAACATCACCATCTGGAAATCTACCAGGAAACATCACCATCTGGAAAACGACCAGGAAAAATATCCCTCCGGAAAATTACCTGGAAACATCACCCTCTGGAAAAATACCAGGAAAAATAACACTCTGGAAAATTAACAGGAAACATAACAATCTGGAAAACTACCAGGAAAAATAAACCTCTCGAAAACTACTAGGAGAAATAAACCTCTGGAAAAATACCAGGAACCATCACACACTGGAAAACAACCAGGATACATCACGATCTGGAAAACTATCAAGCAAACTTCACCATCTGGAAATCTAGAGGGAAAAATCACCCTTTGGGGAACTACCAGGAAACATCAACATCTGAGAAACTACTAGGAAAAATAACCCTCTGGAAAACTACATGGAAACATCACCAACTGGAAAACTACCAGGAAAAATAACCATCCAGAAAAAACAGGAAACATCACCAACTGGAAAACTACGAGGAAACATCACCCTCTGGAAAACAAGCAGGAAACATCACTGTCTCGAAATCTACCAGGCAAAATAACCTTTCTGGAAAACTACAAGGAAACATCACCCTCTGGAAAACTACCAGGAAACAACACGCTCTGGAAAACTACCAGGAAATATAATCCTCTGGAAAACTACCAGGAAACATCAACATCTGGAAAACTGCCAAGAAACATCACCATCTGGAAGACTAAATGGAAACATCATCGTCTGGAAATCTGCCAGGAAACATCAGAATCTGGAAAACGACCAGGAAACATCACCATCTGGAAAACGACCAGGAAACATCACCATCTGGAAAACGACCAGGAAACATCACCATCTGGAAAACTGCCAGGAAAAATCACCATCTGGAAAAATACCAGGAAAAATAACACTCTGGAAAATTAACAGGAAACATAACAATCTGGAAAACTACCAGGAAAAATAAACCTCTCGAAAACTACTAGGAGAAATAAACCTCTGGAAAAATACCAGGAAACATCACACACTGGAAAACAACCAGGATACATCACGATCTGGAAAACTATCAAGCAAACTTCACCCTCTGGAAATCTAGAGGGAATAATCACCCTTTGGGGAACTACCAGGAAACATCAACATCTGAGAAACTACCAGGAAAAATAACCCTCTGGAAAACTACATGGAAACATCACCAACTGGAAAACTACCAGGAAAAATAACCATCCAGAAAAAACAGGAAACATCACCAACTGGAAAACTACGAGGAAACATCACCTTCTGGAAAACAAGCAGGAAACATCACTGTCTCGAAATCTACCAGGCAAAATAACCTTTCTGGAAAACTACAAGGAAACATCACCCTCTGGAAAACTACCAGGAAACAACACCCTCTGGAAAACTACCAGGAAATATAATCCTCTGGAAAACTACCAGGAAACATCAACATCTGGAAAACTGCCAAGAAACATCACCATCTGGAAGACTAAATGGAAACATCATCGTCTGGAAATCTGCCAGGAAACATTAGAATCTGGAAAACGACCAGGAAACATCACCATCTGGAAAACGACCAGGAAACATCACCATCTGGAAAACTGCCAGGAAAAATCACCATCTGGAAAAATACCAGGAAAAATAACACTCTGGAAAATTAACAGGAAACATAACAATCTGGAAAACTACCAGGAAAAATAAACCTCTCGAAAACTACTAGGAGAAATAAACCTCTGGAAAAATACCAGGAAACATCACACACTGGAAAACAACCAGGATACATCACGATCTGGAAAACTATCAAGCAAACTTCACCCTCTGGAAATCTAGAGGGAAAAATCACCCTTTGGGGAACTACCAGGAAACATCAACATCTGAGAAACTACCAGGAAAAATAACCCTCTGGAAAACTACATGGAAACATCACCAACTGGAAAACTACCAGGAAAAATAACCATCCAGAAAAAACAGGAAACATCACCAACTGGAAAACTACGAGGAAACATCACCCTCTGGAAAACAAGCAGGAAACATCACCGTCTCGAAATCTACCAGGCAAAATAACCTTTCTGGAAAACTACAAGGAAACATCACCCTCTGGAAAACTACCAGGAAACAACACCCTCTGGAAAACTACCAGGAAATATAATCCTCAGGAAAACTACCAGGAAACATCAACATCTGGAAAACTGCCAAGAAACATCACCATCTGGAAGACTAAATGGAAACATTATCGTCTGGAAATCTGCCAGGAAACATCAGAATCTGGAAAACGACCAGGAAACATCACCATCTGGAAAACGACCAGGAAACATCACCATCTGGAAAACTACCAGGAAACATCACCATCTGGAAAACTGCCAGGAAAAATCACCATCTGGAAAACTGCCAGGAAACATCACCATCTGGAAAACTACGAGGAAACATCACCCTCTGGAAAACTACCCGGAAACATCACCATCTGGAAATCTACCAGGAAACATCACCCTCTGGAAAAATACCAGGAAAAATAATTCTCTCGAAAACTACTAGGAGAAATAAACCTCAGGAAAAATACCAGGAAACATCACACACTGGAAAACAACCAGGATACATCACAATCTGGAAAACTACCAGGTAACACCAGCCTCAAGAAAACTACCAGGAAAAATAAACCTCTGGAAAACTAACAGGAAACATCACCCTCTGGAAAACTACCAGGAAATATAATCCTCTGGATAACTACCAGGAATCATGACCATCTGGAACACTACCAAGAAACATCACCATTTGGAAAACTTCCAGGAAACATCAACAACTGGAAAACTACCAGCAAAAATAACCCTCTGGAAAATTACTTGGAAACGTCACCATCTGGAAAACTACCAGGCAAAATAACCCTCTGGAAAACTACAAGGAAACATCACCCTCTGGAAAACTACCAGGAAACTATACCCTCTGGAAGCCAAACATGAATCATCACCATCTGGAAAACTACCAGGAAAATTAATCCTCTGGATAACTACATGGAAACATCACTGTATGGAAAACTACCAGGAAAAATAATCCTCTGGAAAAAAACCAGGAAAAATCATCATCTGGAAAACTACCAGGAAACATCACCGTCTGGAAAACTACCATGGAATATAACCCTCTGGAAAACTACAAGTAAACACCAAACTCTGGAAATCTACCAGGAAACATAACCCTCTGGAAAACTACCAGGAAACATCAACATCTGGAAAACCGCCAGGAAACATCACCTTCTGGAATACTAAAAGCAAACAACATCATCTGGAAGACTACCAGGAAAAATCACCATCTGGAAAATAACCAGGAAAAATAACATTGTGGAAAACTACCAGGAAACATCACCCTCTGGAAAACTACCAGGAAACATCAACATCTGGAAAACTGCCAAGAAACATCACCATCTGGAATACTAAATGGAAACATCATCGTCTGGAAAACTGCCAGGAAACATCAACATCTGGAAAACGACCAGGAAACTTCACCATCTGGAAAACTACCAGGAAACATCACCATCTGGAAAACTGCAAGGAAACATCACCATATGGAAAACTACGAGGAAAAATAAACTTCTGGAAAACTACGAGGAAACATCACCATCTGGAAAACTACCAGGAAACATCACCCTCTGGAAAACAACCCGGAAACATCACCATCTGGAAATCGACCAGGAAACATCACCATCTGGAAAACGACCAGGAAAAATATCCCTCCGGAAAATTACCATGAAACATCACCCTCTGGAAAAATACCAGGAAAAATAACACTCTGGAAAATTAACAGGAAACATCACAATCTGGAAAACTACCAGGAAAAATAAACCTCTCGAAAACTACTAGGAGAAATAAACCTCTGGAAAAATACCAGGAAACATCACACACTGGAAAACAACCAGAATACATCACAATCTTGAAAACTACCAGGAAACATCAGCCTCTGGAAATCTAGCAGGAAAAATAAAGCTCTGGAAAACTACGAGGAGACATCACCATCTGGAAAACTACCAGGAAACATCAACCTCTGGAAAACTACCTGGAAACATCACCATTTGGAAATCTACCAGGAAACATCAACATCTGGAAAACTGCCAAGAAACATCACCATCTGCAATACTAAATGGAAACATCATCGTCTGCAAATCTGCCAGGAAACATCAGCATCTGGAAAACGACCAGGAAACATCACCATCTGTAAAACTACCAGGAAACATCACCATCTGGAAAACTACCAGGAAACATCACCTTCTGGAAAACTACCAGGAAACATCACCATATGGAAAACTACGAGGAAAAATATACCTCTGGAAAACTACGAGGAAACATCACCATCTGGAAAACTACCAGGAAACATCACCCTCTGGAAAACTACCCGGAAACATCACCATCTGGAAATCTACCAGGAAACACCACCCCTGGAAAAATACCAGGAAAAATAAGCCTCTCGAAAACTACTAGGAGAAATAAACCTCTGGAAAAATACCAGGAAACATCACACATTGGAAAACCACCAGGATACATCACAATCTGGAAAACTACCAGGTAACATCAGCCTCTGGAAAACTTCCAGGAAAAATAAACCTCTGGAAAACTACCAGGAAACATCACCCTCTGGAAGACCAGCAGGAAATATAATCCTCTGGAAAACTACCAGGAATCAAGACCATCTGGAACACTACCAAGAAACATCACCATCTGGAAAACTTCCAGGAAACATCAACAACTGCAAAACTACCAGCAAAAATAACCCTCTGGAAAATCACTTGGAAACGTCAACATCTGGAAAACTACCAGGCAAAATAACCCTCTGGAAAACTACAAGGAAACATCACCCTCTGGAAAACTACGAGGAAACTACACCCTCTGGAAGCCGAACATGAATCATCACCATCTGGAAAACTACCAGGAAAATTAACCTCTGGAAAACTACATGGAAAAATCACTATATGGAAAACTACCAGGAAAAATAACCCTCTGGAAAAAAACCAGGAAAAATCACCATCTGGAAAACTACCAGGAAACATCACCGTCTGGAAAACTACCATGCAATATAACCCTCTGGAAAACTACAAGTAAACATCAAACTCAGGAAATCTACCAGGAAACATCACCCTCTGGAAAACTACCAGGGAAAATCACCCTCTGGAAAACTACCAAGAAACATAACCCTCTGGGAAAACTACCAGGAAACATCAACATCTGGAAAACTGCCAGGAAACATCACCTTCTGGAATTCTTAAAGCAAACAACATCATCTGGAAGACTAGCAGGAAAAATCACCATCTGGGAAACAACCAGGAAAAATAACACTCTGGAAAACTGCCCAGAAACATCACCATCTGGAATACTAAATGGAAACATCATCGTCTGGAAAACTACCAGGAAACATCAGCATCTGGAAAACGACCAGGAAACTTCACCATCTGGAAAACTACCAGGAAACATCACCATCTGGAAAACTGCCAGGAAACATCACCATATGGAAAGCTACGAGGAAAAATAAACCTCTGGAAAACTACGAGGAAACATCACCATCTGGAAAACTACCAGGAAACATCAACCTCTGGAAAACTACCCGGAAACATCACCATCTGGAAATCTACCAGGAAACATCACCATCTGCAAAACGACCAGGAAAAATATCCCTCCGGAAAATTACCAGGAAACATCACCCTCTGGAAAAAAACCAGGAAAAATAACACTCTGAAAAATTAACAGCAAACATCACAATCGGGAAAACTACCAGGAAAAATAAACCTCTCGAAAACTACAAGGAGAAATAAGCCTCTGGAAAACTACCAGGAAACATCACACACTGGAAAACAACCAGGATACATCACAATCTGGAAAACTACCAGGAAACATCAGCCTCCGGAAAACTACCAGGAGAAATAAACCTCTGGAAAACTAACAGGAAACATCACCCTCTGGAAAACTACCAGGAAATATAATCCTCTGGATAACTACCAGGAATCATGAGCATCTGGAACACTACCAAGAAACATCACCATCTGGAAAACTTCCAGGAAACATCAACAACTGAAAAACTATCAGCAAAAATAACCCTCCGGAAAATTACATGGAAACTTCACCATCTGGAAAACTACCAGATAAAATAACCCTCTGGAAAACTACAAGGAAACATCACCCTCTGGAAAACTACCATGAAACTACACCCTCTGGAAGCCGAACATGAATCATCACCATCTGGAAAACTACCAGGAAAATTAATCCTCTGGAAAACTACATGGAAACATCACTATATGAAAAACTACCAGGAAAAACAACCCTCTGGAAAACTACCAGGAAAAATCACCATCTGGAAAACTACCAGGAAACATCACCATCTGGAAAACTACCATGCAATATAACCCTCTGAAAAACTACAAGTAAACATCAAACTCTGAAAAACTACCAGGAAACATCACCCTCTGGAAAACTACCAGGGAAAATCACCCTCTGGAAAACTACCAGGAAACATAACCCTCTGGAAAACTACCAGGAAACATCAACATCTGGAAAACTGCCAGGAAACATCACCTTCTGGAATACTAAAAGCAAACAATATCATCTGGAAGACTACCAGGAAACATCACCATCTGGAAAACAACCAGGAAAAATAACACTCTGGAAAACTACCAGGAAACATCACCCTCTGGAAAACTACCAGGAAAGATCACCCTCTGGAAAACTAACAGTAAATATCAACCTCTGGAAATCTACCAGGAAATATCACCCTCTGGAAATTTAACAGGAAACATCTCACTCTGGAAAGCTACAAGGAAATATCAACCCTCTGGCAAACTACCAGGAGACAGCACCATCTGGAAAACTACCAGGAAACATCATGCTCTGGAAAACTACCCAGAAACATCACCATCTGGAAATCTAACAGGAACCATCACAATCTGGAAAAATATCCCTCTGGAAAGTTACCAGGAAACATCACCATCTGAGAAACTACGAGGAAAAATAACCCTCTGGAAAACTACATGGAAACATCACCACCTGGAATATTACCAGTAAAAATAACCATCCAGAAAAACCAGGAAACATCACCATCTGGAACACTACCAGGAAATATCACCATCTGGAAAACTACCAGGAAACATCACCCTCTGGAAACCTATGAGGAATAATAAACCTCTGAAAACTAGCAGGAAAGAACACTGTCTGGAAAACTAACAGGGAAAATATCCCTCTGGAAAACTGCCAGGAAACATCACCCTCTGGAAAACTACGAGGAAAAATAACACCCTGCAAAAATACCAGGAAACATCACCATCTGGAAAACTGCCAGGAAACATCACCCTCTGGAAAACTACCAGGAATAATAAACCTCTGGAATTCTACCAGGAAACAACAACCCCTGGAAAACTACCAGCGAAAATATCCCTCTGGAAAAGTACCAGGAAACATGACCCTCTGGAAAACTACCAAGAAACATCAACATCTGGAAAACTACCAGGAAACATCACCATCTGGGAAACAAACAGGAAACATCATCGTGTGGAAAACTACCAGGAAACATCACCATCTGGAAAACTACCAGGAAACATCACGATCTGGAAAACAATGAAGCAAACATCATCCTCTGGAAATCTAGAGGGAAAACTCACCCTTTGGGGAACTACCAGGAAACATCAACATATGAGAAACTACCAGGAAATATAACCCTCTGGAAAACTACACGGAAACATCACCATCTGGAACACTACCATGAAAAATAAGCCTCTGGAAAAGTACCAGGAAACATCACCCTCTGGAAAACTACCAGGAAACATCACCAACTGGAAAACTACCAGGAAACGTCACCCTCTGGAAAACTACCCGGAAACATCACCATCTGGAAAACTACCAGGAAAAATAAGCCTCTGGAAAACGACATGGAAACATCACCATCTGGAAATCTACCAGGAAACATCAGCCTCTGGAAAACTACCAGGAAAAAAAAACCTCTGGAAAACTAACAGGAAACATCACCCTCTGGAAAACTACCAGGAAATATAATCCTCTGGAAAACTACCAGGAATCATGACCATCTGGAACACTACCAAGAAACATCACCATCTGGAAAACTTCCAGGAAACATCAACACCTGGAAAACTTCCAGCAAAAATAACCCTCTGGAAAATTACATGGAAACGTCACCATCTGGAAAACTACCAGGCAAAATAACCCTCTGGAAAACTACAAGGAAACATCACCCTCTGGAAAACTACCAGGAAACTACACCCTCTGTAAACCGAACATGAATCATCACCATGTGGGAAACTACCAGGAAAATTAATCCTCTGGAAAACTACATGGAAACATCACTATATGAAAAACTACCAGGAAAAATAACCCTCTGGAAAACTACCAGGAAAAATCACCATCTGGAAAACTACCAGGAAACATCACCATCTGGAAAACTACCATGCAATATAACCCTCTGAAAAACTACAAGTAAACATCAAACTCTGAAAAACTACTAGGAAACATCACCCTCTGGAAAACTACCAGGGAAAATCACCCTCTGGAAAACTACCAGGAAACATAACCCTCTGGAAAACTACCAGGAAACATCAACATCTGGAAAACTGCCAGGAAACATCACCTTCTGGAATACTAAAAGCAAACAACATCATCTGGAAGACTACCAGGAAACATCACCATCTGGAAAACAACCAGGAAAAATAACACTCTGGAAAACTACCAGGAAACATCACCCTCTGGAAAACTACCAGGAAAGATCACCCTCTGGAAAACTAACAGTAAATATCAACCTCTGGAAATCTACCAGGAAATATCACCCTCTGGAAATTTAACAGGAAACATCTCACTCTGGAAAGCTACAAGGAAATATCAACCCTCTGGCAAACTACCAGGAGACAGCACCATCTGGAAAACTACCAGGAAACATCATGCTCTGGAAAACTACCCAGAAACATCACCATCTGGAAATCTAACAGGAACCATCACAATCTGGAAAAATATCCCTCTGGAAAGTTACCAGGAAACATCACCATCTGAGAAACTACGAGGAAAAATAACCCTCTGGAAAACTACATGGAAACATCACCACCTGGAATATTACCAGTAAAAATAACCATCCAGAAAAACCAGGAAACATCACCATCTGGAACACTACCAGGAAATATCACCATCTGGAAAACTACCAGGAAACATCACCCTCTGGAAACCTATGAGGAATAATAAACCTCTGAAAACTAGCAGGAAAGAACACTGTCTGGAAAACTAACAGGGAAAATATCCCTCTGGAAAACTGCCAGGAAACATCACCCTCTGGAAAACTACGAGGAAAAATAACACCCTGCAAAAATACCAGGAAACATCACCATCTGGAAAACTGCCAGGAAACATCACCCTCTGGAAAACTACCAGGAATAATAAACCTCTGGAATTCTACCAGGAAACAACAACCCCTGGAAAACTACCAGCGAAAATATCCCTCTGGAAAAGTACCAGGAAACATGACCCTCTGGAAAACTACCAAGAAACATCAACATCTGGAAAACTACCAGGAAACATCACCATCTGGGAAACAAACAGGAAACATCATCGTGTGGAAAACTACCAGGAAACATCACAATCTGGAAAACTACCAGGAAACATCACGATCTGGAAAACAATGAAGCAAACATCATCCTCTGGAAATCTAGAGGGAAAACTCACCCTTTGGGGAACTACCAGGAAACATCAACATATGAGAAACTACCAGGAAATATAACCCTCTGGAAAACTACACGGAAACATCACCATCTGGAACACTACCATGAAAAATAAGCCTCTGGAAAAGTACCAGGAAACATCACCCTCTGGAAAACTACCAGGAAACATCACCAACTGGAAAACTACCAGGAAACGTCACCCTCTGGAAAACTACCCGGAAACATCACCATCTGGAAAACTACCAGGAAAAATAAGCCTCTGGAAAACGACATGGAAACATCACCATCTGGAAATCTACCAGGAAACATCAGCCTCTGGAAAACTACCAGGAAAAAAAAACCTCTGGAAAACTAACAGGAAACATCACCCTCTGGAAAACTACCAGGAAATATAATCCTCTGGAAAACTACCAGGAATCATGACCATCTGGAACACTACCAAGAAACATCACCATCTGGAAAACTTCCAGGAAACATCAACACCTGGAAAACTTCCAGCAAAAATAACCCTCTGGAAAATTACATGGAAACGTCACCATCTGGAAAACTACCAGGCAAAATAACCCTCTGGAAAACTACAAGGAAACATCACCCTCTGGAAAACTACCAGGAAACTACACCCTCTGTAAACCGAACATGAATCATCACCATGTGGGAAACTACCAGGAAAATTAATCCTCTGGAAAACTACATGGAAACATCACTATATGAAAAACTACCAGGAAAAATAACCCTCTGGAAAACTACCAGGAAAAATCACCATCTGGAAAACTACCAGGAAACATCACCATCTGGAAAACTACCATGCAATATAACCCTCTGAAAAACTACAAGTAAACATCAAACTCTGAAAAACTACTAGGAAACATCACCCTCTGGAAAACTACCAGGGAAAATCACCCTCTGGAAAACTACCAGGAAACATAACCCTCTGGAAAACTACCAGGAAACATCAACATCTGGAAAACTGCCAGGAAACATCACCTTCTGGAATACTAAAAGCAAACAACATCATCTGGAAGACTACCAGGAAACATCACCATCTGGAAAACAACCAGGAAAAATAACACTCTGGAAAACTACCAGGAAACATCACCCTCTGGAAAACTACCAGGAAAGATCACCCTCTGGAAAACTAACAGTAAATATCAACCTCTGGAAATCTACCAGGAAATATCACCCTCTGGAAATTTAACAGGAAACATCTCACTCTGGAAAGCTACAAGGAAATATCAACCCTCTGGCAAACTACCAGGAGACAGCACCATCTGGAAAACTACCAGGAAACATCATGCTCTGGAAAACTACCCAGAAACATCACCATCTGGAAATCTAACAGGAACCATCACAATCTGGAAAAATATCCCTCTGGAAAGTTACCAGGAAACATCACCATCTGAGAAACTACGAGGAAAAATTACCCTCTGGAAAACTACATGGAAACATCACCACCTGGAATATTACCAGTAAAAATAACCATCCAGAAAAACCAGGAAACATCACCATCTGGAACACTACCAGGAAATATCACCATCTGGAAAACTACCAGGAAACATCACCCTCTGGAAACCTATGAGGAATAATAAACCTCTGGAAAACTAGCAGGAAAGAACACTGTCTGGAAAACTAACAGGGAAAATATCCCTCTGGAAAACTGCCAGGAAACATCACCCTCTGGAAAACTACGAGGAAATATAACACCCTGCAAAAATACCAGGAAACATCACCATCTGGAAAACTGCCAGGAAACATCACCCTCTGGAAAACTACCAGGAATAATAAACCTCTGGAATTCTACCAGGAAACAACAACCCCTGGAAAACTACCAGCGAAAATATCCCTCTGGAAAAGTACCAGGAAACATGACCCTCTGGAAAACTACCAAGAAACATCAACATCTGGAAAACTACGAGGAAACATCACCATCTGGGAAACAAACAGGAAACATCATCGTGTGGAAAACTACCAGGAAACATCACCATCTGGAAAACTAACAGGAAACATCATGATCTGGAAAACAATGAAGCAAACATCATCCTCTGGAAATCTAGAGGGAAAACTCACCCTTTGGGGAACTACCAGGAAACATCAACATATGAGAAACTACCAGGAAATATAACCCTCTGGAAAACTACCCGGAAACATCACCATCTGGAAAACTACCATGAAAAATAAGCCTCTGGAAAAGTACCAGGAAACATCACCCTCTGGAAAAGTACCAGGAAACATCACCAACTGGAAAACTACCAGGAAACGTCACCCTCTGGAAAACTACCCGGAAACATCACCATCTGGAAAACTACCAGGAAAAATAAGCCTCTGGAAAACTACCAGGAAAATTAACCCTCTGGAAAACGACATGGAAACATCACCATCTGGAAATCTACCAGGAAACATCAGCCTCTGGAAAACTACCAGGAAAAAAAAACCTCTGGTAAACTAACAGGAAGCATCACCCTCTGGAAAACTACCAGGAAATATAATCCTCTGGAAAACTACCAGGAATCATGATCATCTGGAACACTACCAAGAAAAATCACCATCTGGAAAACTTCCAGGAAACATCAACACCTGGAAAACTTCAAGCAAAAATAACCCTCTGGAAAATTACATGGAAACGTCACCATCTGGAAAACTACCAGGCAAAATAACCCTCTGGAAAACTACAAGGAAACATCACCCTCTGGAAAACTACCAGGAAACTACACCCTCTGGAAACCGAACATGAATCATCACCATCTGGGAAACTACCAGGAAAATTAATCCTCTGGAAAACTACATGGAAACATCACTATATGAAAAACTACCAGGAAAAATACCCTCTGGAAAAAAAACAGGAAAAATCACCCTCTGGAAAACTACCAGGAAACATCACCGTCTGGAAAACTACCACGCAATATAACCCTCTGGAAAACTACAAGTAAACATCAAACTCTGGAAATCTACTAGGAAACATCACCCTCTGGAAAACTACCAGGGAAAATCACCCTCTGGAAAACTACCAAGAAACATAACCCTATGGAAAACTACCAGGAAACATCAACATCTGGAAAACTGCCAGGAAACATCACCTTCTGGAATACGTAAAGCAAACAACATCATCTGGAAGACTAGTAGGAAAAATCACCATCTGGGAAACAACCAGGAAAAATAACACTCTGGAAAACTGCCAAGAAACATCACCATCTGGAATACTAAATGGAAACATCATTGTCTGGAAAACTACCAGGAAACATCAGCATCTGGAAAACGACCAGGAAACTTCACCATCTGGAAAACTACCAGGAAACATCACCATCTGGAAAACTGCCAGGAAACATCACCATATGGAAAGCTACGAGGAAAAATAAACCTCTGGAAAACTACGAGGAAACATCACCATCTGGAAAACTACCAGGAAACATCAACCTCTGGAAAACTACCCGGAAACATCACCATCTGGAAATCTACCAGGAAACATCACCATCTGCAAAACGACCAGGAAAAATATCCCTCCGGAAAATTACCAGGAAACATCACCCTCTGGAAAAATACCAGGAAAAATAACACTCTGGAAAATTAACAGGCAAACATCACAATCTGGAAAACTACCAGGAAAAATAAACCTCTCGAAAACTACAAGGAGAAATAAACGTCTGGAAAAATACCAGGAAACATCACACACTGGAAAACAACCAGGATACATCACAATCTGGAAAACTACCAGGAAACATCAGCCTCCGGAAAACTACCAGGAAACATAAACCTCTGGAAAACTAACAGGAAACATCACCCTCTGGAAAACTACCAGGAAATATAATCCTCTGGATAACTACCAGGAATCATGACCATCTGGAACACTACCAAGAAACATCACCATCTGGAAAACTACCAGGAAACATCAACAACTGAAAAACTATCAGCAAAAATAACCCTCCGGAAAATTAGATGGAAACTTCACCATCTGGAAAACTACCAGATAAAATAACCCTCTGGAAAACTACAAGGAAACATCACCCTCTGGAAAACTACCATGAAATTACACCCTCTGGAAGCCGAACATGAATCATCACCATCTGGAAAACTACCAGGAAAATTAATCCTCTGGAAAACTACATGGAAACATCACTATATGAAAAACTACCAGGAAAAATAACCCTCTGGAAAACTACCAGGAAAAATCACCATCTGGAAAACTACCAGGAAACATCACCATCTGGAAAACTACCATGCAATATAACCCTCTGAAAAACTACAAGTAAACATCAAACTCTGAAAAACTACTAGGAAACATCACCCTCTGGAAAACTACCAGGGAAAATCACCCTCTGGAAAACTACCAGGAAACATAACCCTCTGGAAAACTACCAGGAAACATCAACATCTGGAAAACTGCCAGGAAACATCACCTTCTGGAATACTAAAAGCAAACAACATCATCTGGAAGACTACCAGGAAACATCACCATCTGGAAAACAACCAGGAAAAATAACACTCTGGAAAACTACCAGGAAACATCACCCTCTGGAAAACTACCAGAAAAGATCACCCTCTGGAAAACTAACAGTAAATATCAACCTCTGGAAATCTACCAGGAAATATCACCCTCTGGAAATTTAACAGGAAACATCTCACTCTGGAAAGCTACAAGGAAATATCAACCCTCTGGCAAACTACCAGGAGACAGCACCATCTGGAAAACTACCAGGAAACATCATGCTCTGGAAAACTACCCAGAAACATCACCATCTGGAAATCTAACAGGAACCATCACAATCTGGAAAAATATCCCTCTGGAAAGTTACCAGGAAACATCACCATCTGAGAAACTACGAGGAAAAATAACCCTCTGGAAAACTACATGGAAACATCACCACCTGGAATATTACCAGTAAAAATAACCATCCAGAAAAACCAGGAAACATCACCATCTGGAACACTACCAGGAAATATCACCATCTGGAAAACTACCAGGAAACATCACCCACTGGAAAGCTATGAGGAATAATAAACCTCTGGAAAACTAGCAGGAAAGAACACTGTCTGGAAAACTAACAGGGAAAATATCCCTCTGGAAAACTGCCAGGAAACATCACCCTCTGGAAAACTACGAGGAAAAATAACACCCTGCAAAAATACCAGGAAACATCACCATCTGGAAAACTGCCAGGAAACATCACCCTCTGGAAAACTACCAGGAATAATAAACCTCTGGAATTCTACCAGGAAACAACAACCCCTGGAAAACTACCAGCGAAAATATCCCTCTGGAAAAGTACCAGGAAACATGACCCTCTGGAAAACTACCAAGAAACATCAACATCTGGAAAACTACCAGGAAACATCACCATCTGGGAAACAAACAGGAAACATCATCGTGTGGAAAACTACCAGGAAACATCACCATCTGGAAAACTACCAGGAAACATCACGATCTGGAAAACAATGAAGCAAACATCATCCTCTGGAAATCTAGAGGGAAAACTCACCCTTTGGGGAACTACCAGGAAACATCAACATATGAGAAACTACCAGGAAATATAATCCTCTGGAAAACTACCCGGAAACATCACCATCCGGAAAACTACCATGAAAAATAAGCCTCTGGAAAAGTACCAGGAAACATCACCCTCTGGAAAACTACCAGGAAACATCACCATCTGGAAAACTACCAGGAAACGTCACCCTCTGGAAAACTACCCGGAAACATCACCATCTGGAAAACTACCAGGAAAAATAAGCCTCTGGAAAACTACCAGGAAAATTAACCCTCTGGAAAACGACATGGAAACATCACCATCTGGAAAACTACCAGGCAAAATAACCCTATGGAAAACTGCAAGGAAACATCAACCTCTGGAAAACAACCAGGGAACAACACCCTCTGAAAAACTACCAGGAAATATAATCCTCTGGAAAACTATCAGGAAACATCAACATCTGGAAAACTGCCAGGAAACATCAACATCTGGAATACTAAATGGAAACATCATCGTCTGGAATACTGCCTGGAAACATCAGCATCTGGAAAACTGCCAGGAAACATCACCATCTGGAAAACTACCAGGAAACATCACCCTCTGGAAAACTACACGGAAACATCATCATCTGGAAATCTACCAGGAAACATCACCATCTGGAAACTACAAGGAAAAATATCCCTCTGGAAAATTACCAGAAAACATCACCCTCCGGAAAAATACCAGGAAAAATAACACTCTGGAAAATTAACAGGAAACATCACAATCTGGAAAACTACCAGGAAAATAAACCTCTCGAAAACTACTAGGAAAAATAAATCTCTGGAAAAATACCAGGAAACATCACACACTGGAAAACAACCAGGAAACATCACGATCTGGAAAACTATCAAGCAAACTTCACCCTCTGGAAATCTACAGGGAAAAATCACCCTTTGGGGAACTACCAGGAAACATCAACATCTGAGAAACTACCAGGAAAAATAACCCTCTGGAAAACTACATGGAAACATCACCAACTGGAAAACTACCAGGAAAAATAACCATCCAGAAAAAAACAGGAAACATCACCATCTGGAAAACTACGAGGAAACATCACCCTCTGGAAAACAACCAGGAAACATCACCGTCTGGAAATCTACCAGGCAAAATAACCCTCTGTAAAACTACAAGGAAACATCACCCTCTGGAAAACTACCAGGAAACAACACCCTCTGGAAAACTACCAGGAAATATAATCCTCTGGAAAACTACCAGGAAACATCAACATCTGGAAAACTGCCAAGAAACATCACCATCTGGAATACTAAATGGAAACATCATCGTCTGGAAAACTGCCTGGAAACATCAGCATCTGGAAAACGACCAGGAAACATCAGCATCTGGAAAACTACCAGGAAACATCACCATCTGGAAAACTGCCAGGAAACATCATCATCTGGAAAACTGCCAGGAAACATCACCATATGGAAAACTACGAGGAAAAATAAACCTCTGGAAAACTACAAGGAAACATCACCCTCTGGAAAACTACCAGGAAAGATCACCCTCTGGAAAACTAACAGTAAATATCAACCTCTGGAAATCTACCAGGAAACATCACCCTCTGGAAATTTAACAGGAAACATCTCACTCTGGAAAGCTACAAGGAAATATCAACCCTCTGGCAACCTACCAGGAGACAGCACCATCTGGAAAACTACCAGGAAACATCATGCTCTGGAAAACTACCCAGAAACATCACCATCTGGAAATCTAACAGGAACCATCACAATCTGGAAAATATCCCTCTGGAAAGTTACCAGGAAACATCACCATCTGAGAAACTACGAGGAAAAATAACCCTCTGGAAAACTACATGGAAACATCACCACCTGGAATATTACCAGTAAAAATAACCATCCAGAAAAACCAGGAAACATCACCATCTGGAACACTACAAGGAAATATCACCATCTGGAAAACTACCAGGAAACATCACCCTCTGGAAACTTATGAGGAATAATAAACCTCTGAAAAACTAGCAGGAAAGAACACTGTCTGGAAAACTAACAGGAAAAATAACACTCTGGAAAATTAACAGGAAACATCACAATCTGGAAAACTACGAGGAAGCATCACCCTCTGGAAAACAACCAGGAAATATCACCGTCTGGAAATCTACCAGGCAAAATAACCCTCTGTAAAACTACAAGGAAACATCACCCTCTGGAAAACTACCAGGAAACAACACCCTCTGGAAAACTACCAGGAAATATAATCCTCTGGAAAACTACCAGGAAACATCAACATCTGGAAAACTGCCAAGAAACATCACCATCTGGAATACTAAATGGAAACATCATCGTCTGGAAAACTGCCTGGAAACATCAGCATCTGGAAAACGACCAGGAAACATCAGCATCTGGAAAACTACCAGGAAACATCACCCTCTGGAAAACTGCCAGGAAACATCATCATCTGGAAAACTGCCAGGAAACATCACCATATGGAAAACTACGAGGAAAAATAAACCTCTGGAAAACTACAAGGAAACATCACCCTCTGGAAAACTACCAGGAAAGATCACCCTCTGGAAAACTAACAGTAAATATCAACCTCTGGAAATCTACCAGGAAATATCACCCTCTGGAAATTTAACAGGAAACATCTCACTCTGGAAAGCTACAAGGAAATATCAACCCTCTGGCAAACTACCAGGAGACAGCACCATCTGGAAAACTACCAGGAAACATCATGCTCTGGAAAACTACCCAGAAACATCACCATCTGGAAATCTAACAGGAACCATCACAATCTGGAAAAATATCCCTCTGGAAAGTTACCAGGAAACATCACCATCTGAGAAACTACGAGGAAAAATAACCCTCTGGAAAACTACATGGAAACATCACCACCTGGAATATTACCAGTAAAAATAACCATCCAGAAAAACCAGGAAACATCACCATCTGGAACACTACAAGGAAATATCACCATCTGGAAAACTACCAGGAAACATCACCCTCTGGAAACTTATGAGGAATAATAAACCTCTGAAAAACTAGCAGGAAAGAACACTGTCTGGAAAACTAACAGGAAAAATAACACTCTGGAAAATTAACAGGAAACATCACAATCTGGAAAACTACCAGGAAAATAAACCTCTCGAAAACTACTAGGAAAAATAAATCTCTGGAAAAATACCAGGAAACATCACACACTGGAAAACAACCAGGAAACATCACGATCTGGAAAACTATCAAGCAAACTTCACCCTCTGGAAATCTACAGGGAAAAATCACCCTTTGGGGAACTACCAGGAAACATCAACATCTGAGAAACTACCAGGAAAAATAACCCTCTGGAAAACTACATGGAAACATCACCAACTGGAAAACTACCAGGAAAAATAACCATCCAGAAAAAAACAGGAAAAATCACCATCTGGAAAACTACCAGGAAACATCAACATCTGGAATACTGCCAAGAAACATCACCATCTGGAATACTAAATGGAAACATCACCGTCTGGAAAACTGCCTGGAAACATCAGCATCTTGAAAACGACCAGGAAACATCACCATCTGGAAAACTACCAGGAAACATCACCATCTGGAAAACTGCCAGGAAACATCATCATCTGGAAAACTGCCAGGAAACATCACCATATGGAAAACTACGAGGAAAAATAAACCTCTGGAAAACTACAAGGAAACATCACTATCTGGAAAACTACCAGGAAACATCACACTCTGGAAAACTACCCGGAAGCATCACCATCTGGAAATCTACCAGGAAATATCACCCTCTGGAAAAATACCAGGAAAAATAACACTCTGGAAAATTAACAGCAAACATCACAATCGGGAAAACTACCAGGAAAAATAAACCTCTCGAAAACTATTAGGAGAAATAAACCTCTGGAAAAATATCAGGAAACATCACACACTGGAAAACAACCAGGATACATCACAATCTGGAAAACTACCAGGAAACATCAGCCTCTGGAAAACTACCAGGAAAAATAAACCTCTGGAAAACTAACAGGAAACATCACCCTCTGGAAAACTACCAGGAAATATAATCCTCTGGAAAACTACAAGGAATCATGACCATCTGGAACACTACCAAGAAACATCACCATCTGGAAAACTTCCAGGAAACATCAACAACTGGAAAACTACCAGGAAAAAAAAAACCTGTGGAAAATTATTTGGAAACATCACCATCTGGAATACTAAATGGAAACATCATCGTCTGGAAAACTGCCTGGAAACATCACCATCTGGAAAACGACCAGGAAACATCACCATCTGGAAAACTACCAGGAAACATCACCAGCTGGAAAACTGCCAGGAAACAACACCATATGGAAAACTACGAGGAAAAATAATCCTCTGGAAAACTACGAGGAAACATCACCATCTGGAAAACTACCAGGAAACATAACCCTCTGGAAAACTACCCGGAAACATCACCATCTGGAAATCTACCAGGAAACATCAGCCTCTGGAAAACTACCAGGAAAAAAAAAACCCTCTGGAAAACTAACAGGAAACATCACCCTCTGGAAAACTACCAGGAAATATAATCCCCTGGAAAACTACCAGGAATCATGACCATCTGGAACACTACCAAGAAACATCACCATCTGGAAAACTTCCTGGAAACATCAACACCTGGAAAACTTCCAGCAAAAATAACCCTCTGGAAAATTACATGGAAACGTCACCATCTGGAAAACTACCAGGCAAAATAACCCTCTGGAAAACTACAAGGAAACATCACCCTCTGGAAAACTACCAGGAAACTACACCCTCTGGAAACCGAACATGAATCATCACCATCTGGAAAACTACCAGGAAAAATAAGCCTCTGGAAAACTACCAGGAAAATTAACCCTCTGGAAAACGACATGGAAACATCACCATCTGGAAAACTACCAGGCAAGATAACCCTATGGAAAACTGCAAGGAAACATCAACCTCTGGAAAACAAGCAGGAAACAACACCCTCTGAAAATCTATCAGGAAATATAATCCTCTGGAAAACTATCAGGAAACATCAACATCTGGAAAACTGCCAGGAAACATCAACATCTGGAATACTAAATGGAAACATCATCGTCTGGAATACTGCCTGGAAACATCAGCATCTGGAAAACTGCCAGGAAACATCACCATCTGGAAAACTACCAGGAAACATCACCCTCTGGAAAACTACACGGAAACATCATCATCTGGAAATCTACCAGGAAACATCACCATCTGGAAACTACAAGGAAAAATATCCCTCTGGAAAATTACCAGAAAACATCACCCTCCGGAAAAATACCAGGAAAAATACCCTCTGGAAAAAAAACAGGAAAAATCACCATCTGGAAACTACCAGGAAACATCACCGTCTGGAAAACTACCATGCAATATAACCCTCTGGAAAACTACAAGTAAACATCAAACTCTGGAAATCTACTAGGAAACATCACCCTCTGGAAAACTACCAGGGAAAATCACCCTCTGGAAAACTACCAAGAAACATAACCCTCTGGAAAACTACCAGGAAACATCAACATCTGGAAAACTGCCAGGAAACATCACCATCTGGAATACTTAAAGCAAACAACATCATCTGGAAGACTAGCAGGAAAAATCACCATCTGGGAAACAACCACGAAAAATAACACTCTGGAAAACTGCCTAGAAACATCACCATCTGGAATACTAAATGGAAACATCATCGTCTGGAAAACTACCAGGAAACATCAGCATCTGGAAAACGACCAGGAAACTTCACCATCTGGAAAACTACCAGGAAACATTACCATCTGGAAAACTGCCAGGAAACATCACCATTTGGAAAGCTACGAGGAAAAATAAACCTTTGGAAAACTACGAGGAAACATCACCATCTGGAAATCTACCAGGAAACATCAACCTCTGGAAAACTACCCGGAAACATCACCATCTGGAAATCTACCAGGAAACATCACCATCTGCAAAACGACCAGGAAAAATATCCCTCCGGAAAATTACCAGGAAACATCACCCTCTGGAAAAATACCAGGAAAAATAACACTCTGGAAAATTAACAGGCAAACATCACAATCTGGAAAACTACCAGGAAAAATAAACCTCTCGAAAACTACAAGGAGAAATAAACTTCTGGAAAAATACCAGGAAACATCACACACTGGAAAACAACCAGGATACATCACAATCTGGAAAACTACCAGGAAACATCAGCCTCCGGAAAACTACCAGGAAAAATAAACCTCTGGAAAACTAACAGGAAACATCACCCTCTGGAAAACTACCAGGAAATATAATCCTCTGGATAACTACCAGGAATCATGAGCATCTGGAACACTACCAAGAAACATCACCATCTGGAAAACTTCCAGGAAACATCAACAACTGAAAAACTATCAGCAAAAATAACCCTCCGGAAAATTACATGGAAACTTCACCATCTGGAAAACTACCAGATAAAATAACCCTCTGGAAAACTACAAGGAAACATCACCCTCTGGAAAACTACCATGAAACTACACCCTCTGGAAGCCGAACATGAATCATCACCATCTGGAAAACTACCAGGAAAATTAATCCTCTGGAAAACTACATGAAACATCACTATATGAAAAACTACCAGGAAAAATAACCCTCTGGAAAACTACCAGGAAAAATCACCATCTGGAAAACTACCAGGAAACATCACCATCTGGAAAACTACCATGCAATATAACCCTCTGAAAAACTACAAGTAAACATCAAACTCTGAAAAACTACTAGGAAACATCACCCTCTGGA
This sequence comes from Isurus oxyrinchus, assembly GCA_026770705.1. Classification (NCBI taxonomy): domain Eukaryota; kingdom Metazoa; phylum Chordata; class Chondrichthyes; order Lamniformes; family Lamnidae; genus Isurus; species Isurus oxyrinchus. Next base: position 857,757 of record JANJGN010000145.1, read on the forward strand.
AAACTACCAGGGAAAATCACCCTCTGGAAAACTACCAGGAAACATAACCCTCTGGAAAACTACCAGGAAACATCAACATCTGGAAAACTGCCAGGAAACATCACCTTCTGGAATACTAAAAGCAAACAACATCATCTGGAAGACTACCAGGAAACATCACCATCTGGAAAACAACCAGGAAAAATAACACTCTGGAAAACTACCAGGAAACATCACCCTCTGGAAAACTACCAGGAAAGATCACCCTCTGGAAAACTAACAGTAAATATCAACCTCTGGAAATCTACCAGGAAATATCACCCTCTGGAAATTTAACAGGAAACATCTCACTCTGGAAAGCTACAAGGAAATATCAACCCTCTGGCAAACTACCAGGAGACAGCACCATCTGGAAAACTACCAGGAAACATCATGCTCTGGAAAACTACCCAGAAACATCACCATCTGGAAATCTAACAGGAACCATCACAATCTGGAAAAATATCCCTCTGGAAAGTTACCAGGAAACATCACCATCTGAGAAACTACGAGGAAAAATAACCCTCTGGAAAACTACATGGAAACATCACCACCTGGAATATTACCAGTAAAAATAACCATCCAGAAAAACCAGGAAACATCACCATCTGGAACACTACCAGGAAATATCACCATCTGGAAAACTACCAGGAAACATCACCCTCTGGAAACCTATGAGGAATAATAAACCTCTGGAAAACTAGCAGGAAAGAACACTGTCTGGAAAACTAACAGGGAAAATATCCCTCTGGAAAACTGCCAGGAAACATCACCCTCTGGAAAACTACGAGGAAAAATAACACCCTGCAAAAATACCAGGAAACATCACCATCTGGAAAACTGCCAGGAAACATCACCCTCTGGAAAACTACCAGGAATAATAAACCTCTGGAATTCTACCAGGAAACAACAACCCCTGGAAAACTACCAGCGAAAATATCCCTCTGGAAAAGTACCAGGAAACATGACCCTCTGGAAAACTACCAAGAAACATCAACATCTGGAAAACTACCAGGAAACATCACCATCTGGGAAACAAACAGGAAACATCATCGTGTGGAAAACTACCAGGAAACATCACCATCTGGAAAACTACCAGGAAACATCATGATCTGGAAAACAATGAAGCAAACATCATCCTCTGGAAATCTAGAGGGAAAACTCACCCTTTGGGGAACTACCAGGAAACATCAACATATGAGAAACTACCAGGAAATATAACCCTCTGGAAAACTACCCGGAAACATCACCATCTGGAAAACTACCATGAAAAATAAGCCTCTGGAAAAGTACCAGGAAACATCACCCTCTGGAAAACTACCAGGAAACATCACCATCTGGAAAACTACCAGGAAATGTCACCCTCTGGAAAACTACCCGGAAACATCACCATCTTGAAAACTACCAGGAAAAATAAGCCTCTGGAAAACTACCAGGAAAATTAACCCTCTGGAAAACGACATGGAAACATCACCATCTGGAAAACAACCAGGCAAAATAACCCTATGGAAAACTGCAAGGAAACATCAACCTCTGGAAAACAACCAGGGTACAACACCCTCTGAAAAACTACCAGGAAATATAATCCTCTGGAAAACTATCAGGAAACATCAACATCTGGAAAACTGCCAGGAAACATCAACATCTGGAATACTAAATGGAAACATCATCGTCTGGAATACTGCCTGGAAACATCAGCATTTGGAAAACTGCCAGGAAACATCACCATCTGGAAAACTACCAGGAAACATCACCCTCTGGAAAACTACACGGAAACATCATCATCTGGAAATCTACCAGGAAACATCACCATCTGGAAACTACAAGGAAAAATATCCCTCTGGAAAATTACCAGAAAACATCACCCTCCGGAAAAATACCAGGAAAAATAACACTCTGGAAAATTAACAGGAAACATCACAATCTGGAAAACTACCAGGAAAATAAACCTCTCGAAAACTACTAGGAAAAATAAATCTCTGGAAAAATACCAGGAAACATCACACACTGGAAAACAACCAGGAAACATCACGATCTGGAAAACTATCAAGCAAACTTCACCCTCTGGAAATCTACAGGGAAAAATCACCCTTTGGGGAACTACCAGGAAACATCAACATCTGAGAAACTACCAGGAAAAATAACCCTCTGGAAAACTACATGGAAACATCACCAACTGGAAAACTACCAGGAAAAATAACCATCCAGAAAAAAACAGGAAACATCACCATCTGGAAAACTACGAGGAAACATCACCCTCTGGAAAACAACCAGGAAACATCACCGTCTGGAAATCTACCAGGCAAAATAACCCTCTGTAAAACTACAAGAAAACATCACCCTCTGGATAACTACCATGAAACTACACCCTCTGGAAGCCGAACATGAATCATCACCATCTGGAAAACTACCAGGAAAATTAATCCTCTGGAAAACTACATGGAAACATCACTATATGAAAAACTACCAGGAAAAATAACCCTCTGGAAAACTACCAGGAAAAATCACCATCTGGAAAACTACCAGGAAACATCACCATCTGGAGAACTACCATGCAATATAACCCTCTGAAAAACTACAAGTAAACATCAAACTCTGAAAAACTACTAGGAAACATCACCCTCTGGAAAACTACCAGGGAAAATCACCCTCTGGAAAACTACCAGGAAACATAACCCTCTGGAAAACTACCAGGAAACATCAACATCTGGAAAACTGCCAGGAAACATCACCTTCTGGAATACTAAAAGCAAACAACATCATCTGGAAGACTACCAGGAAACATCACCATCTGGAAAACAACCAGGAAAAATAACACTCCGGAAAACTACCAGGAAACATCACCCTCTGGAAAACTACTAGGAAAGATCACCCTCTGGAAAACTAACAGTAAATATCAACCTCTGGAAATCTACCAGGAAATATCACCCTCTGGAAATTTAACAGGAAACATCTCACTCTGGAAAGCTACAAGGAAATATCAACCCTCTGGCAAACTACCAGGAGACAGCACCATCTGGAAAACTACCAGGAAACATCATGCTCTGGAAAACTACCCAGAAACATCACCATCTGGAAATCTAACAGGAACCATCACAATCTGGAAAAATATCCCTCTGGAAAGTTACCAGGAAACATCACCATCTGAGAAACTACGAGGAAAAATAACCCTCTGGAAAACTACATGGAAACATCACCACCTGGAATATTACCAGTAAAAATAACCATCCAGAAAAACCAGGAAACATCACCATCTGGAACAATACCAGGAAATATCACCATCTGGAAAACTACCAGGAAACATCACCCTCTGGAAACCTATGAGGAATAATAAACCTCTGGAAAACTAGCAGGAAAGAACACTGTCTGGAAAACTAACAGGGAAAATATCCCTCTGGAAAACTGCCAGGAAACATCACCCTCTGGAAAACTACGAGGAAAAATAACACCCTGCAAAAATACAAGGAAACATCACCATCTGGAAAACTGCCAGGAAACATCACCCTCTGGAAAACTACCAGGAATAATAAACCTCTGGAATTCTACCAGGAAACAACAACCCCTGGAAAACTACCAGCGAAAATATCCCTCTGGAAAAGTACCAGGAAACATGACCCTCTGGAAAACTACCAAGAAACATCAACATCTGGAAAACTACCAGGAAACATCACCATCTGGGAAACAAACAGGAAAGATCATCGTGTGGAAAACTACCAGGAAACATCACCATCTGGAAAACTACCAGGAAACATCACGATCTGGAAAACAATGAAGCAAACATCATCCTCTGGAAATCTAGAGGGAAAACTCACCCTTTGGGGAACTACCAGGAAACATCAACATATGAGAAACTACCAGGAAATATAACCCTCTGGAAAACTACCCGGAAACATCACCATCTGGAAAACTACCATGAAAAATAAGCCTCTGGAAAAGTACCAGGAAACATCACCCTCTGGAAAACTACCAGGAAACATCACCATCTGGAAAACTACCAGGAAACGTCACCCTCTGGAAATCTACCCGGAAACATCACCATCTGGAAAACTACCAGGAAAAATAAGCCTCTGGAAAACTACCAGGAAAATTAACCCTCTGGAAAACGACATGGAAACATCACCATCTGGAAAACTACCAGGCAAAATAACCCTATGGAAAACTGCAAGGAAACATCAACCTCTGGAAAACAACCAGGGTACAACACCCTCTGAAAAACTACCAGGAAATATAATCCTCTGGAAAACTATCAGGAAACATCAACATCTGGAAAACTGCCAGGAAACATCAACATCTGGAATACTAAATGGAAACATCATCGTCTGGAATACTGCCTGGAAACATCAGCATCTGGAAAACTGCCAGGAAACATCACCATCTGGAAAACTACCAGGAAACATCACCCTCTGGAAAACTACACGGAAACATCATCATCTGGAAATCTACCAGGAAACATCACCATCTGGAAACTACAAGGAAAAATATCCCTCTGGAAAATTACCAGAAAACATCACCCTCCGGAAAAATACCAGGAAAAATAACACTCTGGAAAATTAACAGGAAACATCACAATCTGGAAAACTACCAGGAAAATAAACCTCTCGAAAACTACTAGGAAAAATAAATCTCTGGAAAAATACCAGGAAACATCACACACTGGAAAACAACCAGGAAACATCACGATCTGGAAAACTATCAAGCAAACTTCACCCTCTGGAAATCTACAGGGAAAAATCACCCTTTGGGGAACTACCAGGAAACATCAACATCTGAGAAACTACCAGGAAAAATAACCCTCTGGAAAACTACATGGAAACATCACCAACTGGAAAACTACCAGGAAAAATAACCATCCAGAAAAAAACAGGAAACATCACCATCTGGAAAACTACGAGGAAACATCACCCTCTGGAAAACAACCAGGAAACATCACCGTCTGGAAATCTACCAGGCAAAATAACCCTCTGTAAAACTACAAGGAAACATCACCCTCTGGAAAACTACCAGGAAACAACACCCTCTGGAAAACTACCAGGAAATATAATCCTCTGGAAAACTACCAGGAAACATCAACATCTGGAAAACTGCCAAGAAACATCACCATCTGGAATACTAAATGGAAACATCATCGTCTGGAAAACTGCCTGGAAACATCAGCATCTGGAAAACGACCAGGAAACATCACCATCTGGAAAACGACCAGGAAACATCACCATCTGGAAAACTGCCAGGAAACATCATCATCTGGAAAACTGCCAGGAAACATCACCATATGGAAAACTACGAGGAAAAATAAACCTCTGGAAAACTACAAGGAAACATCACCATCTGGAAAACTACCAGGAAACATCACACTCTGGAAAACTACCCGGAAGCATCACCATCTGGAAATCTACCAGGAAATATCACCCTCTGGAAAAATACCAGGAAAAATAACACTCTGGAAAATTAACAGCAAACATCACAATCGGGAAAACTACCAGGAAAAATAAACCTCTCGAAAACTACTAGGAGAAATAAACCTCTGGAAAAATACCAGGAAACATTACACACTGGAAAACAACCAGGATACATCACAATCTGGAAAACTACCAGGAAACATCAGCCTCTGGAAAACTACCAGGAAAAATAAAACTCTGGAAAACTAACAGGAAACATCACCCTCTGGAAAACTACCAGGAAATATAATCCTCTGGAAAACTACAAGGAATCATGACCATTTGGAACACTACCAAGAAACATCACCATCTGGAAAACTTCCAGGAAACATCAACAACTGGAAAACTACCAGGAAAAAAAAAAACCTCTGGAAAATTAATTGGAAACATCACCATCTGGAATACTAAATGGAAACATCATCGTCTGGAAAACTGCCTGGAAACATCACCATCTGGAAAACGACCAGGAAACATCACCATCTGGAAAACTACCAGGAAACATCACCATCTGGAAAACTGCCAGGAAACATCACCATATGGAAAACTACGAGGAAAAATAATCCTCTGGAAAACTACCAGGAAACATAACCCTCTGGAAAACTACCCGGAAACATCACCATCTGGAAATCTACCAGGAAACATCAGCCTCTGGAAAACTACCAGGGAAAAAAAACCTCTGGAAAACTACCAGGAAATATAATCCTCTGGAAAACTACCAGGAATCATGACCATCTGGAACACTACCAAGAAACATCACCATCTGGAAAACTTCCAGGAATCATCAACACCTGGAAAACTTCCAGCAAAAATAACCCTCTGGAAAATTACATGGAAACGTCACCATCTGGAAAACTACCAGGCAAAATAACCCTCTGGAAAACTACAAGGAAACATCACCCTCTGGAAAACTACCAGGAAACTACACCCTCTGGAAACCGAACATGAAACATCACCCTCTGGAAAACTACCAGGAAATATAATCCTCTGGAAAACTACCAGGAATCATGACCATCTGGAACACTACCAAGAAACATCACCATCTGGAAAACTTCCAGGAAACATCAACACCTGGAAAACTTCCAGCAAAAATAACCCTCTGGAAAATTACATGGAAACGTCACCATCTGGAAAACTACCAGGCAAAATAACCCTCTGGAAAACTACAAGGAAACATCACCCTCTGGAAAACTACCAGGAAACTACACCCTCTGGAAACCGAACATGAATCATCACCATCTGGGAAACTACCAGGATAATTAATCCTCTGGAAAACTACATGGAAACATCACTATATGAAAAACTACCAGGAAAAATACCCTCTGGAAAAAAAACAGGAAAAAGCACCATCTGGAAAACTACCAGGAAACATCACCGTCTGGAAAACTACCATGCAATATAACCCTCTGGAAAACTACAAGTAAACATCAAACTCTGGAAATCTACTAGGAAACATCACCCTCTGGAAAACTACTAGGGAAAATCACCCTCTGGAAAACTACCAAGAAACATAACCCTCTGGAAAACTACCAGGAAACATCAACATCTGGAAAACTGCCAGGAAACATCACCATCTGGAATACTTAAAGCAAACAACATCATCTGGAAGACTAGCAGGAAAAATCACCATCTGGGAAACAACCAGGAAAAATAACACTCTGGAAAACTGCCAAGAAACATCACCATCTGGAATACTAAATGGAAACATCATCGTCTGGAAAACTACCAGGAAACATCAGCATCTGGAAAACGACCAGGAAACTTCACCATCTGGAAAACTACCAGGAAACATCACCATCTGGAAAACTGCCAGGAAACATCACCATATGGAAAGCTACGAGGAAAAATAAACCTCTGGAAAACTACGAGGAAACATCACCATCTGGAAAACTACCAGGAAACATCAACCTCTGGAAAACCACCCGGAAACTTCACCATCTGGAAATCTACCAGGAAACATCACCATCTGCAAAACGACCAGGAAAAATATCCCTCAGGAAAATTACCAGGAAACATCACCCTCTGGAAAAATACTAGGAAAAATAACACTCTGGAAAATTAACAGGCAAACATCACAATCTGGAAAACTACCAGGAAAAATAAACCTCTCGAAAACTACAAGGAGAAATAAACTTCTGGAAAAATACCAGGAAACATCACACACTGGAAAACAACCAGGATACATCACAATCTGGAAAACTACCAGGAAACATCAGCCTCCGGAAAACTACCAGGAAAAATAAACCTCTGGAAAACTAACAGGAAACATCACCCTCTGGAAAACTACAAGGAAATATAATCCTCTGGATAACTACCAGGAATCATGAGCATCTGGAACACTAACAAGAAACATCACCATCTGGAAAACTTCCAGGAAACATCAACAACTGAAAAACTATCAGCAAAAATAACCCTCCGGAAAATTACATGGAAACTTCACCATCTGGAAAACAACCAGATAAAATAACCCTCTGGAAAACTACCAGGAAACATCACCCTCTGGAAAACTACCAGGAAAGATCACCCTCTGGAAAACTAACTGTAAATATCAACCTCTGGAAATCTACCAGGAAATATCACCCTCTGGAAATTTAAAAGGAAACATCTCACTCTGGAAAGCTACAAGGAAATATCAACCCTCTGGCAAAATACCAGGAGACAGCACCATCTGGAAAACTACCAGGAAACATCATGCTCTGGAAAACTACCCAGAAACATCACCATCTGGAAATCTAACAGGAACCATCACAATCTGGAAAAATATCCATCTGGAAAGTTACCAGGAAACATCACCATCTGAGAAACTACGAGGAAAAATAACCCTCTGGAAAACTACATGGAAACATCACCACCTGGAATATTACCAGTAAAAATAACCATCCAGAAAAACCAGGAAACATCACCATCTGGAACAATACCAGGAAATATCACCATCTGGAAAACTACCAGGAAACATCACCCTCTGGAAACCTATGAGGAATAATAAACCTCTGGAAAACTAGCAGGAAAGAACACTGTCTGGAAAACTAACAGGGAAAATATCCCTCTGGAAAACTGCCAGGAAACATCACCCTCTGGAAAACTACGAGGAAAAATAACACCCTGCAAAAATACCAGGAAACATCACCATCTGGAAAACTGCCAGGAAACATCACCCTCTGGAAAACTACCAGGAATAATAAACCTCTGGAATTCTACCAGGAAACAACAACCCCTGGAAAACTACCAGCGAAAATATCCCTCTGGAAAAGTACCAGGAAACATGACCCTCTGGAAAACTACCAAGAAACATCAACATCTGGAAAACTACCAGGAAACATCACCATCTGGGAAACAAACAGGAAACATCATCGTGTGGAAAACTACCAGGAAACATCACCATCTGGAAAACTACCAGGAAACATCACGATCTGGAAAACAATGAAGCAAACATCATCCTCTGGAAATCTAGAGGGAAAACCCACCCTTTGGGGAACTACCAGGAAACATCAACATATGAGAAACTACCAGGAAATATGACCCTCTGGAAAACTACCCGGAAACATCACCATCTGGAAAACTACCATGAAAAATAAGCCTCTGGAAAAGAACCAGGAAACATCACCCTCTGGAAAACTACCAGAAAACATCACCATCTGGAAAACTACCAGGAAACGTCACCCTCTGGAAAATTACCCGGAAACATCACCATCTGGAAAACTACCAGGAAAAATAAGCCACTGGAAAACTACCAGGAAAATTAACCATCTGGAAAACGACATGGAAACATCACCATCTGGAAAACTACCAGGCAAAATAACCCTATGGAAAACTGCAAGGAAACATCAACCTCTGGAAAACAACCAGGATACAACACCCTCTGAAAAACTACCAGGAAATATAATCCTCTGGAAAACTATCAGGAAACATCAACATCTGGAAAACTGCCAGGAAACATCAACATCTGGAATACTAAATGGAAACATCATCGTCTGGAATACTGCGTGGAAACATCAGCATCTGGAAAACTGCCAGGAAACATCACCATCTGGAAAACTACCAGGAAACATCACCCTCTGGAAAACTACACGGAAACATCATCATTTGGAAATCTACCAGGAAACATCACCATCTGGAAACTACAAGGAAAAATATCCCTCTGGAAAATTACCAGAAAACATCACCCTCCGGAAAAATACCAGGAAAAATAACACTCTGGAAAATTAACAGGAAACATCACAATCTGGAAAACTACCAGGAAAATAAACCTCTCGAAAACTACTTGGAAAAATAAATCTCTGGAAAAATACCAGGAAACATCACACAATGGAAAACAACCAGGAAACATCACGATCTGGAAAACTATCAAGCAAACTTCACCCTCTGGAAATCTACAGGGAAAAATCACCCTTTGGGGAACTACCAGGAAACATCAACATCTGAGAAACTACCAGGAAAAATAACCCTCTGGAAAACTACATGGAAACATCACCAACTGGAAAACTACCAGGAAAAATAACCATCCAGAAAAAAACAGGAAACATCACCATCTGGAAAACTACGAGGAAACATCACCCTCTGGAAAACAACCAGGAAACATCACCGTCTGGAAATCTACCAGGCAAAATAACCCTCTGTAAAACTACAAGGAAACATCACCCTCTGGAAAACTACCAGGAAACAACACCCTCTGGAAAACTACCAGGAAATATAATCCTCTGGAAAACTACCAGGAAACATCAACATCTGGAAAACTGCCAAGAAACATCACCATCTGGAATACTAAATGGAAACATCATCGTCTGGAAAACTGCCTGGAAACATCAGCATCTGGAAAACGACCAGGAAACATCACCATCTGGAAAACGACCAGGAAACATCACCATCTGGAAAACTGCCAGGAAACATCATCATCTGGAAAACTGCCAGGAAACATCACCATATGGAAAACTACGAGGAAAAATAAACCTCTGGAAAACTACAAGGAAACATCACCATCTGGAAAACTACCAGGAAACATCACACTCTGGAAAACTACCCGGAAGCATCACCATCTGGAAATCTACCAGGAAATATCACCCTCTGGAAAAATACCAGGAAAAATAACACTCTGGAAAATTAACAGCAAACATCACAATCGGGAAAACTACCAGGAAAAATAAACCTCTCGAAAACTACTAGGAGAAATAAACCTCTGGAAAAATACCAGGAAACATCACACACTGGAAAACAACCAGGATACATCACAATCTGGAAAACTACCAGGAAACATCAGCCTCTGGAAAACTACCAGGAAAAATAAACCTCTGGAAAACTAACAGGAAACATCACCCTCTGGAAAACTACCAGGAAATATAATCCTCTGGAAAACTGCAAGGAATCATGACCATCTGGAACACTACCAAGAAACATCACCATCTGGAAAACTTCCAGGAAACATCAACAACTGGAAGACTACCAGGAAAAAAAAAAACCTCTGGAAAATTATTTGGAAACATCACCATCTGGAATACTAAATGGAAACATCATCGTCTGGAAAACTGCCTGGAAACATCACCATCTGGAAAACGACCAGGAAACATCACCATCTGGAAAACTACCAGGAAACATCACCATCTGGAAAACTGCCAGGAAACATCACCATATGGAAAACTACGAGGAAAAAAAATCCTCTGGAAAACTACGAGGAAACATCACCATCTGGAAAACTACCAGGAAACATAACCCTCTGGAAAACTACCCGGAAACATTACCATCTGGAAATCTACCAGGAAACATCAGCCTCTGGAAAACTACCAGGAAAAAAAAAACCTCTGGAAAACTAACAGGAAACATCACCCTCTGGAAAACTACCAGGAAATATAATCCTCTGGAAAACTACCAGGAGTCATGACCATCTGGAACACTACCAAGAAACATCACCATCTGGAAAACTTCCAGGAAACATCAACACCTGGAAAACTTCCAGCAAAAATAACCCTCTGGAAAATTACATGGAAACGTCACCATCTGGAAAACTACCAGGCAAAATAACCCTCTGGAAAACTACAAGGAAACATCACCCTCTGGAAAACTACCAGGAAACTACACCCTCTGGAAACCGAACATGAATCATCACCATCTGGGAAACTACCAGGAAAATTAATCCTCTGGAAAACTACATGGAAACATCACTATATGAAAAACTACCAGGAAAAATACCCTCTGGAAAAAAAACAGGAAAAATCACCATCTGGAAAACTACCAGGAAACATCACCGTCTGGAAAACTACCATGCAATATAACCCTCTGGAAAACTACAAGTAAACATCAAACTCTGGAAATCTACTAGGAAACATCTCCCTCTGGAAAACGACCAGGGAAAATCACCCTCTGGAAAACTACCAGGAAACATAACCCTCTGGAAAACTACCAGGAAACATCAACATCTGGAAAACTGCCAGGAAACATCACCTTCTGGAATACTAAAAGCAAACAACATCATCTGGAAGACTACCAGGAAACATCAACCTCTGGAAATCTACCAGGAAATATCACCCTCTGGAAAACTACCAGGAAAGATCACCCTCTGGAAAACTAACAGGAAATATCAACCTCTGGAAATCTGCCAGGAAATATCACCCTCTGGAAATTTAAGAGGAAACATCTCACTCTGGAAAGCTACAAGGAAATATCAACCCTCTGGCAAACTACCAGGAGACAGCACCATCTGGAAAACTACCAGGAAACATCACGCTCTGGAAAACTACCCGGAAAAATCACCATCTGGAAATCTAACAGGAACCATCACAATCTGGAAAACTACAAGGAAAAACATCCTTCTGGAAAATTACCAGGAAACATCACCATCTGAGAAACTACCAGGAAAAATAACTCTCTGGAAAACTACATGAAAACATCACCACCTGGAATATTACCAGTAAAAATAACCATCCAGAAAAACCAGGAAATATCACCATCTGGAACACTACCAGGAAATATCACCATTTGGAAAACTACCAGGAAACATCACCCTCTGGAAACCTATGAAGAATAATAAACCTCTGGAAAACTAGCAGGAAGGAACACCCTCTGGAAAAATAACAGGGAAAATATCCCTCTGGAAAACTGCCAGGAAAAATCACCCTCTGTAAAACTACGAGGAAAAATAACACACTGCAAAAAAACCAAGAAACATCACCATCTGGAAAACTGCCAGGAAACATTACACTATGGAAAACTACCAGGAATAATAACCCTCTGGAATTCTACCAGGAAACATCAGCCCCTGGAAAACTACCAGCGAAAATATTCCTCTGGAAAAGTACCAGGAAACATCAACATCTGAAAAACTACCAGGAAAAATCACCATCTGGAAAACTGCCAGGAAACATCATCGACTGGAAAACTACCAGGAAACAGCACCATCTGGAAAACTACCAGGAAACATCACCCTTTGGAAAACCACCAGGAAAAAGAAACCTCTGGAAAACTACCAGGAAACATCACCCTCTGGAAAACTACCAGGATATATAATCCTCTGGAAAACTACCAGGAATCATGACCATCTGGAACACTACCAAGAAACATCACCATCTGGAAAACTACCAGGAAACATCAACATCTGGAAAATGGCCAGAAAAAATAACCCTCTGGAAAACTGCATGGAAACGTCACCATCTGGAAATCTACCATGAAAAATAACCCTTTGGAAAACTCCCAGGAAAAATCACCTTCTGGAAAACTACCAGGAAAAATCACCCTCTGGAAACCAACCAGGAAACATCACCGTCTGTAAAACTACCAGGCCAAATATCCCTCTGGAAAACTACAAGGAAACATCACCCTCTGGAAACTACCAGGAAACAACATCCTCTGGAAACCAAACATGAATCATCATCATCTGGAAAACTACCAGCGAAAATATTCCTCTGGAAAAGTACCAGGAAACATCAACAGCTGGAAAACTACCAGGAAACATTGCCATCTGGAAAACTAACAGGAAACATCATCGTCTGGAAAACTACCAGGAAACATCACCATCTTGAAAACTACCAGGAAACACCACCCTCTGGAAAACTACCAGGAAATATAATCCTCTGGAAAACTACCAGGAAACATCAACATCTGGAAAACTGCCAAGAAACATCACCATCTGGAATACTAAATGGAAACATCATCGTCTGGAAAACTGCCTGGAAACATGAGCATCTGGAAAACGACCAGGAAACATCACCATCTGGAAAACTACCAGGAAACAGCACCATCTGGAAAACTACCAGGAAACATCACCCTTTGGAAAACCACCAGGAAAAAGAAACCTCTGGAAAACTACCAGGAAACATCACCCTCTGGAAAACTACCAGGATATATAATCCTCTGGAAAACTACCAGGAATCATGACCATCTGGAACACTACCAAGAAACATCACCATCTGGAAAACTACGAGGAAACATCAACATCTGGAAAATGACCAGAAAAAATAACCCTCTGGAAAACTGCATGGAAACGTCACCATCTGGAAATCTACCATGAAAAATAACCCTCTGGAAAACTCCCAGGAAAAATCACCTTCTGGAAAACTACCAGGAAAAATCACCCTCTGGAAACCAACCAGGAAACATCACCGTCTGTAAAACTACCAGGCCAAATATCCCTCTGGAAAACTACAAGGAAACATCACCCTCTGGAAACTACCAGGAAACAACATCCTCTGGAAACCAAACATGAATCATCATCATCTGGAAAACTACCAGCGAAAATATTCCTCTGGAAAAGTACCAGGAAACATCAACAGCTGGAAAACTACCAGGAAACATTGCCATCTGGAAAACTAACAGGAAACATCATCGTCTGGAAAACTACCAGGAAACATCACCATCTTGAAAACTACCAGGAAACACCACCCTCTGGAAAACTACCAGGAAATATAATCCTCTGGAAAACTACCAGGAAACATCAACATCTGGAAAACTGCCAAGAAACATCACCATCTGGAATACTAAATGGAAACATCATCGTCTGGAAAACTGCCTGGAAACATCAGCATCTGGAAAACGACCAGGAAACATCACCATCTGGAAAACGACCAGGAAACATCACCATCTGGAAAACTGCCAGGAAACATCATCATCTGGAAAACTGCCAGGAAACATCACCATATGGAAAACTACGAGGAAAAATAAACCTCTGGAAAACTACAAGGAAACATCACCATCTGGAAAACTACCAGGAAACATCACACTCTGGAAAACTACCCGGAAGCATCACCATCTGGAAATCTACCAGGAAAAATAAACCTCTCGAAAACTACTAGGAGAAATAAACCTCTGGAAAAATACCAGGAAACATCACACACTGGAAAACAACCAGGATACATCACAATCCGGAAAACTACCAGGAAACATCAGCCTCTGGAAAACTACCAGGAAAAATAAACCTCTGGAAAACTAACAGGAAACATCACCCTCTGGAAAACTACCAGGAAATATAATCCTCTGGAAAACTGCAAGGAATCATGACCATCTGGAACACTACCAAGAAACATCACCATCTGGAAATCTTCCAGGAAACATCAACATCTGGAAAATGACCAGAAAAAATAACCCTCTGGAAAACTGCATGGAAACGTCACCATCTGGAAATCTACCATGAAAAATAACCCTCTGGAAAACTCCCAGGAAAAATCACCTTCTGGAAAACTACCAGGAAAAATCACCCTCTGGAAACCAACCAGGAAACATCACCGTCTGTAAAACTACCAGGCCAAATATCCCTCTGGAAAACTACAAGGAAACATCACCCTCTGGAAACTACCAGGAAACAACATCCTCTGGAAACCAAACATGAATCATCATCATCTGGAAAACTACCAGCGAAAATATTCCTCTGGAAAAGTACCAGGAAACATCAACAGCTGGAAAACTACCAGGAAACATTGCCATCTGGAAAACTAACAGGAAACATCATCGTCTGGAAAACTACCAGGAAACATCACCATCTTGAAAACTACCAGGAAACACCACCCTCTGGAAAACTACCAGGAAATATAATCCTCTGGAAAACTACCAGGAAACATCAACATCTGGAAAACTGCCAAGAAACATCACCATCTGGAATACTAAATGGAAACATCATCGTCTGGAAAACTGCCTGGAAACATCAGCATCTGGAAAACGACCAGGAAACATCACCATCTGGAAAACGACCAGGAAACATCACCATCTGGAAAACTGCCAGGAAACATCATCATCTGGAAAACTGCCAGGAAACATCACCATATGGAAAACTACGAGGAAAAATAAACCTCTGGAAAACTACAAGGAAACATCACCATCTGGAAAACTACCAGGAAACATCACACTCTGGAAAACTACCCGGAAGCATCACCATCTGGAAATCTACCAGGAAAAATAAACCTCTCGAAAACTACTAGGAGAAATAAACCTCTGGAAAAATACCAGGAAACATCACACACTGGAAAACAACCAGGATACATCACAATCCGGAAAACTACCAGGAAACATCAGCCTCTGGAAAACTACCAGGAAAAATAAACCTCTGGAAAACTAACAGGAAACATCACCCTCTGGAAAACTACCAGGAAATATAATCCTCTGGAAAACTGCAAGGAATCATGACCATCTGGAACACTACCAAGAAACATCACCATCTGGAAATCTTCCAGGAAACATCAACAACTGGAAGACTACCAGGAAAAAAAAAAAACCTCTGGAAAATTATTTGGAAACATCACCATCTGGAATACTAAATGGAAACATCATCGTCTGGAAAACTGCCTGGAAACATCACCATCTGGAAAACGACCAGGAAACATCACCATCTGGAAAACTACCAGGAAACATCACCATCTGGAAAACTGCCAGGAAACATCACCATATGGAAAACTACGAGGAAAAAAAATCCTCCGGAAAACTACGAGGAAACATCACCATCTGGAAAACTACAAGTAAACATCAAACTCTGGAAATCTACTAGGAAACATCTCCCTCTGGAAAACGACCAGGGAAAATCACCCTCTGGAAAACTACCAGGAAACATAACCCTCTGGAAAACTACCAGGAAACATCAACATCTGGAAAACTGCCAGGAAACATCACCTTCTGGAATACTAAAAGCAAACAACATCATCTGGAAGACTACCAGGAAACATCAACCTCTGGAAATCTACCAGGAAATATCACCCTCTGGAAAACTACCAGGAAAGATCACCCTCTGGAAAACTAACAGGAAATATCAACCTCTGGAAATCTGCCAGGAAATATCACCCTCTGGAAATTTAACAGGAAACATCTCACTCTGGAAAGCTACAAGGAAATATCAACCCTCTGGCAAACTACCAGGAGACAGCACCATCTGGAAAACTACCAGGAAACATCACGCTCTGGAAAACTACCCGGAAACATCACCATCTGGAAATCTAACAGGAACCATCACAATCTGGAAAACTACAAGGAAAAACATCCTTCTGGAAAATTACCAGGAAACATCACCATCTGAGAAACTACCAGGAAAAATAACTCTCTGGAAAACTACATGAAAACATCACCACCTGGAATATTACCAGTAAAAATAACCATCCAGAAAAACCAGGAAACATCACCATCTGGAACACTACCAGGAAATATCACCATTTGGAAAACTACCAGGAAACATCACCCTCTGGAAACCTATGAATAATAATAAACCTCTGGAAAACTAGCAGGAAGGAACACCCTCTGGAAAAATAACAGGGAAAATATCCCTCTGGAAAACTGCCAGGAAAAATCACCCTCTGGAAAACTACGAGGAAAAATAACACACTGCAAAAAAAACCAAGAAACATCACCATCTGGAAAACTGCCAGGAAACATTACACTATGGAAAACTACCAGGAATAATAACCCTCTGGAATTCTACCAGGAAACAACAGCCCCTGGAAAACTACCAGCGAAAATATTCCTCTGGAAAAGTACAAGGAAACATCAACATCTGAAAAACTACCAGGAAAAATCACCATCTGGAAAACTGCCAGGAAACATCATCGACTGGAAAACTACCAGGAAACAGCACCATCTGGAAAACTACCAGGAAACATCACCCTTTGGAAAACCACCAGGAAAAAGAAACCTCTGGAAAACTACCAGGAAACATCACCCTCTGGAAAACTACCAGGATATATAATCCTCTGGAAAACTACCAGGAATCATGACCATCTGGAACACTACCAAGAAACATCACCATCTGGAAAACTACCAGGAAACATCAACATCTGGAAAATGACCAGAAAAAATAACCTTCTGGAAAACTGCATGGAAACGTCACCATCTGGAAATCTACCATGAAAAATAACCCTTTGGAAAACTCCCAGGAAAAATCACCTTCTGGAAAACTACCAGGAAAAATCACCCTCTGGAAACCAACCAGGAAACATCACCGTCTGTAAAACTACCAGGCCAAATATCCCTCTGGAAAACTACAAGGAAACATCACCCTCTGGAAACTACCAGGAAACAACATCCTCTGGAAACCAAACATGAATCATCATCATCTGGAAAACTACCAGCGAAAATATTCCTCTGGAAAAGTACCAGGAAACATCAACAGCTGGAAAACTACCAGGAAACATTGCCATCTGGAAAACTAACAGGAAACATCATCGTCTGGAAAACTACCAGGAAACATCACCATCTTGAAAACTACCAGGAAACACCACCCTCTGGAAAACTACCAGGAAATATAATCCTCTGGAAAACTACCAGGAAACATCAACATCTGGAAAACTGCCAAGAAACATCACCATCTGGAATACTAAATGGAAACATCATCGTCTGGAAAACTGCCTGGAAACATCAGCATCTGGAAAACGACCAGGAAACATCACCATTTGGAAAACGACCAGGAAACATCACCATCTGGAAAACTGCCAGGAAACATCATCGACTGGAAAACAACCAGGAAACAGCACCATCTGGAAAACTACCAGGAAACATC
Organism: Isurus oxyrinchus; assembly: GCA_026770705.1. Lineage (NCBI taxonomy): Eukaryota > Metazoa > Chordata > Chondrichthyes > Lamniformes > Lamnidae > Isurus > Isurus oxyrinchus. Next base: position 876,159 of record JANJGN010000145.1, read on the forward strand.
ACCCTTTGGAAAACCACCAGGAAAAAGAAACCTCTGGAAAACTACCAGGAAACATCACCCTCTGGAAAACTACCAGGATATATAATCCTCTGGAAAACTACCAGGAATCATGACCATCTGGAACACTACCAAGAAACATCACCATCTGGAAAACTACCAGGAAACATCAACATCTGGAAAATGACCAGAAAAAATAACCCTCTGGAAAACTGCATGGAAACGTCACCATCTGGAAATCTACCATGAAAAATAACCCTCTGGAAAACTCCCAGGAAAAATCACCTTCTGGAAAACTACCAGGAAAAATCACCCTCTGGAAACCAACCAGGAAACATCACCGTCTATAAAACTACCAGGCCAAATATCCCTCTGGAAAACTACAAGGAAACATCACCCTCTGGAAACTACCAGGAAACAACATCCTCTGGAAACCAAACATGAATCATCATCATCTGGAAAACTACCAGCGAAAATATTCCTCTGGAAAAGTACCAGGAAACATCAACAGCTGGAAAACTACCAGGAAACATTGCCATCTGGAAAACTAACAGGAAACATCATCGTCTGGAAAACTACCAGGAAACATCACCATCTTGAAAACTACCAGGAAACACCACCCTCTGGAAAACTACCAGGAAATATAATCCTCTGGAAAACTACCAGGAAACATCAACATCTGGAAAACTGCCAAGAAACATCACCATCTGGAATACTAAATGGAAACATCATCGTCTGGAAAACTGCCTGGAAACATCAGCATCTGGAAAACGACCAGGAAACATCACCATCTGGAAAACGACCAGGAAACATCACCATCTGGAAAACTGCCAGGAAACATCATCATCTGGAAAACTGCCAGGAAACATCACCATATGGAAAACTACGAGGAAAAATAAACCTCTGGAAAACTACAAGGAAACATCACCATCTGGAAAACTACCAGGAAACATCACACTCTGGAAAACTACCCGGAAGCATCACCATCTGGAAATCTACCAGGAAATATCACCCTCTGGAAAAATACCAGGAAAAATAACACTCTGGAAAATTAACAGCAAACATCACAATCGGGAAAACTACCAGGAAAAATAAACCTCTCGAAAACTACTAGGAGAAATAAACCTCTGGAAAAATACCAGGAAACATCACACACTGGAAAACAACCAGGATACATCACAATCTGGAAAACTACCAGGAAACATCAGCCTCTGGAAAACTACCAGGAAAAATAAACCTCTGGAAAACTAACAGGAAACATCACCCTCTGGAAAACTACCAGGAAATATAATCCTCTGGAAAACTGCAAGGAATCATGACCATCTGGAACACTACCAAGAAACATCACCATCTGGAAAACTTCCAGGAAACATCAACAACTGGAAGACTACCAGGAAAAAAAAAAAACCTCTGGAAAATTATTTGGAAACATCACCATCTGGAATACTAAATGGAAACATCATCGTCTGAAAAACTGCCTGGAAACATCACCATCTGGAAAACGACCAGGAAACATCACCATCTGGAAAACTACCAGGAAACATCACCATCTGGAAAACTGCCAGGAAACATCACCATATGGAAAACTACGAGGAAAAAAAATCCTCTGGAAAACTACGAGGAAACATCACCATCTGGAAAACTACCAGGAAACATAACCCTCTGGAAAACTACCCGGAAACATCACCATCTGGAAATCTAACAGGAAACATCAGCCTCTGGAAAACTACCAGGAAAAAAAAAATCTCTGGAAAACTAACAGGAAACATCACCCTCTGGAAAACTACCAGGAAATATAATCCTCTGGAAAACTACCAGGAATCATGACCATCTGGATCACTACCAAGAAACATCACCATCTGGAAAACTTCCAGGAAACATCAACACCTGGAAAACTTCCAGCAAAAATAACCCTCTGGAAAATTACATGGAAACGTCACCATCTGGAAAACTACCAGGCAAAATAACCCTCTGGAAAACTACAAGGAAACATCACCCTCTGGAAAACTACCAGGAAACTACACCCTCTGGAAACCGAACATGAATCATCACCATCTGGAAAACTAACAGGAAAATTAATCCTCTGGAAAACTACATGGAAACATCACTATATGAAAAACTACCAGGAAAAATACCCTCTGGAAAAAAAACAGGAAAAATCACCATCTGGAAAACTACCAGGAAACATCACCGTCTGGAAAACTACCATGCAATATAACCCTCTGGAAAACTACAAGTAAACATCAAACTCTGGAAATCTACTAGGAAACATCTCCCTCTGGAAAACGACCAGGGAAAATCACCCTCTGGAAAACTACCAGGAAACATAACCCTCTGGAAAACTACCAGGAAACATCAACATCTGGAAAACTGCCAGGAAACATCACCTTCTGGAATACTAAAAGCAAACATCATCATCTGGAAGACTACCAGGAAACATCAACCTCTGGAAATCTACCAGGAAATATCACCCTCTGGAAAACTACCAGGAAAGATCACCCTCTGGAAAACTAACAGGAAATATCAACCTCTGGAAATCTGCCAGGAAATATCACCCTCTGGAAATTTAACAGGAAACATCTCACTCTGGAAAGCTACAAGGAAATATCAACCCTCTGGCAAACTACCAGGAGACAGCACCATCTGGAAAACTACCAGGAAACATCACGCTCTGGAAAACTACCCGGAAACATCACCATCTGGAAATCTAACAGGAACCATCACAATCTGGAAAACTACAAGGAAAAACATCCCTCTGGAAAATTACCAGGAAACATCACCATCTGAGAAACTACCAGGAAAAATAACTCTCTGGAAAACTACATGAAAACATCACCACCTGGAATATTACCAGTAAAAATAACCATCCAGAAAAACCAGGAAACATCACCATCTGGAACACTACCAGGAAATATCACCATTTGGAAAACTACCAGGAAACATCACCCTCTGGAAACATATGAAGAATAATAAACCTCTGGAAAACTAGCAGGAAGGAACACCCTCTGGAAAAATAACAGGGAAAATATCCCTCTGGAAAACTGCCAGGAAAAATCACCCTCTGGAAAACTACGAGGAAAAATAACACACTGCAAAAAAACCAAGAAACATCACCATCTGGAAAACTGCCAGGAAACATTACACTATGGAAAACTACCAGGAATAATAACCCTCTGGAATTCTACCAGGAAACAACAGCCCCTGGAAAACTACCAGCGAAAATATTCCTCTGGAAAAGTACCAGGAAACATCAACATCTGAAAAACTACCAGGAAAAATCACCATCTGGAAAACTAACAGGAAACATCATCGACTGGAAAACTACCAGGAAACAGCACCATCTGGAAAACTACCAGGAAACATCACCCTTTGGAAAACCACCAGGAAAAATAAACCTCTGGAAAACTACCAGGAAACATCACCCTCTGGAAAACTACCAGGATATATAATCCTCTGGAAAACTACCAGGAATCATGACCATCTGGAACACTACCAAGAAACATCACCATCTGGAAAACTACCAGGAAACATCAACATCTGGAAAATGACCAGAAAAAATAACCCTCTGGAAAACTGCATGGAAACGTCACCATCTGGAAATCTACCATGAAAAATAACCCTCTGGAAAACTCCCAGGAAAAATCACCTTCTGGAAAACTACCAGGAAAAATCACCCTCTGGAAACCAACCAGGAAACATCACCGTCTGTAAAACTACCAGGCCAAATATCCCTCTGGAAAACTACAAGGAAACATCACCCTCTGGAAACTACCAGGAAACAACATCCTCTGGAAACCAAACATGAATCATCATCATCTGGAAAACTACCAGCGAAAATATTCCTCTGGAAAAGTACCAGGAAACATCAACAGCTGGAAAACTACCAGGAAACATTGCCATCTGGAAAACTAACAGGAAACATCATCGTCTGGAAAACTACCAGGAAACATCACCATCTTGAAAACTACCAGGAAACACCACCCTCTGGAAAATTAACAGGAAACATGAACCTTTGGAAAAGTACCAGTAAACATCACCCTCTGGAAAACTACCAGGAAACATCACCATCTGGAAAACTAACAGGAAACGTCACCCTCTGGAAAACTACCCGGAAAAATGACCATCTGGAAAACTACCAGGAAAGATAAGCCTCTGGAAAACTACCAGGAAAATTAACCATCTGGAAAACTACCAGGAAACATCACCTTCTGGAAAACTACGAGGAAAATTAACCCTCTGGAAAACTACATGGAAACATCACCATTTGGAAAACTACGAGGCAAAATAACCCTATGGAAACCTAGAAGGAAACATCAACCTTTGGAAAACTACCAGGAAACAACACCCTCTGAAAAACTACCAGGAAATATAATCCTCTGGAAAACTATCAGGAAACATCAACATCTGGAAAACTGCCAGGAAACATCACCATCTGGAATACTAAATGGAAACATCATTGTCTGGAAAACTGCCTGGAAACATCAGCATCTCGAAAACTGCCAGGAAACATCAACATCTGGAAAACTACCAGGAAACATCACCATAAGGAAAACTACCAGGAGCATCACCATCTGGAAAACTATGAGGAAAAAGAAACCTCTGGAAATCTACTAGGAAACATCACCCTCTGGAAAACTACCAGGAAATATAATCCTCTGGAAAATTACGAGGAATCATGACCTTCTGGAACACTACCAAGAAACATCACCATCTGAAAAACTACTAGGAAACATCAACATCTGGAAAACTACCAGGAAAAATAACCCTCTGGAAAACTACATGGAAACGACATCTTCTGGAAAACTTCCAGGAAAAATCACCCTCTGGAAAACAACCAGGAAACATCACCGTGTGGAAAAGTACCGGGCAAAAAATCGCTCTGGAAAACTACAGGGAAACATCACCATCAGGAAAACTACCAGGAAACAACACCCTCTGGAATCCGAACATGAATCATCACCATCTGGAAAACTACCAGGAAAATTAATCCTCTGGAAAACTACATGGAAACATCACCATATGGAAAACTAACAGGAAGAATAACTCTCTGGAAAAAAAAAAACAGGAATAATCACCATCTGGAAAACTACCAGGAAACATCACCATCTGGAAAACTACCAGGAAACATTACCGTCTGGAAAACTACCATGCAAAATAAACCTCTGGAAAACTACAAGTAAACATCACCCGTTGGAAATCTACTAGGAAACAACACCCTCTGGAAATCTACCAGGGAAAATTACCCTCTGGAAAACCAGCAGGAAACATAATCCTCTGGAAATCTACCAGGAAACATCAACATCTGGAAAAGTGCCAGGAAACATCACCATCCGTCATACTAAAAGGAAACATCATCATCTGGAAGACTACCAGGAAACATCACCATCTGGAAAACAACCAGGAAACATCACCATCTGGAAAACTACAGGAAACCTCACCCTCTGGAAAACTACCCGGAAACAACACCATCTGGAAAACTACAGGAAACCTCACCCTCTGGAAAACTACCAGGACATATAATCCTCTGGAAAACTACCAGGAATCATGACCATCTGGAACACTACCAAGAAACATCACCCTCTGGAAAACTAGCAGGCCAAATAACCCTCTGGAAAACTAAAAGGAAACATCACCCTCTGGAAATCTACCAGGAAACAACACCATCTGGAAACCGAACATGAATCATCACCATCTGGAAAACTGCCAGGAAACATCAACCATCTGGAAACCTACAAAAAATAATAAACCTCTGGAAAACTAGCAAGAAAGAACACTCTCTGGAAAACTAACAGGGAAAATATCCCTCTGGAAAACTACAAGGAAACATCACCCTCTGGAAAACTACGAGGAAAAATAACACACTGCAAAAATATCAGGAAACTTCACCATCTGGAAAACTGCCAGGAAACATCTCCCTTTGGAAAACTACCAGGAAAAATAAACCTCTGGAAAACTACCAGGAAACATCACCGTCTGGAAAACTACCATGCAATATAACCCTCTGGAAAACTACAAGTAAACATCAAACTCTGGAAATCTACAAGGAAACATCTCCCTCTGGAAAACGACCAGGGAAAATCACCCTCTGGAAAACTACCAGGAAACATAACCCTCTGGAAAACTACCAGGAAACATCAACATCTGGAAAACTGCCAGGAAACATCACCTTCTGGAATACTAAAAGCAAACATCATCATCTGGAAGACTACCAGGAAACATCAACCTCTGGAAATCTACCAGGAAATATCACCCTCTGGAAAACTACCAGGAAAGATCACCCTCTGGAAAACTAACAGGAAATATCAACCTCTGGAAATCTGCCAGGAAATATCACCCTCTGGAAATTTAACAGGAAACATCTCACTCTGGAAAGCTACAAGGAAATATCAACCCTCTGGCAAACTACCAGGAGACAGCACCATCTGGAAAACTACCAGGAAACATCACGCTCTGGAAAACTACCCGGAAACATCACCATCTGGAAATCTAACAGGAACCATCACAATCTGGAAAACTACAAGGAAAAACATCCCTCTGGAAAATTACCAGGAAACATCACCATCTGAGAAACTACCAGGAAAAATGACTCTCTGGAAAACTACATGAAAACATCACCACCTGGAATATTACCAGTAAAAATAACCATCCAGAAAAACCAGGAAACATCACCATCTGGAACACTACCAGGAAATATCACCATTTGGAAAACTACCAGGAAACATCACCCTCTGGAAACATATGAAGAATAATAAACCTCTGGAAAACTAGCAGGAAGGAACACCCTCTGGAAAAATAACAGGGAAAATATCCCTCTGGAAAACTGCCAGGAAAAATCACCCTCTGGAAAACTACGAGGAAAAATAACACACTGCAAAAAAACCAAGAAACATCACCATCTGGAAAACTGCCAGGAAACATTACACTATGGAAAACTACCAGGAATAATAACCCTCTGGAATTCTACCAGGAAACAACAGCCCCTGGAAAACTACCAGCGAAAATATTCCTCTGGAAAAGTACCAGGAAACATCAACATCTGGAAAACTACCAGGAAAAATCACCATCTGGAAAACTAACAGGAAACATCATCGACTGGAAAACTACCAGGAAACAGCACCATCTGGAAAACTACCAGGAAACATCACCCTTTGGAAAACCACCAGGAAAAATAAACCTCTGGAAAACTACCAGGAAACATCACCCTCTGGAAAACTACCAGGATATATAATCCTCTGGAAAACTACCAGGAATCATGACCATCTGGAACACTACCAAGAAACATCACCATCTGGAAAACTACCAGGAAACATCAACATCTGGAAAATGACCAGAAAAAATAACCCTCTGGAAAACTGCATGGAAACGTCACCATCTGGAAATCTACCATGAAAAATAACCCTCTGGAAAACTCCCAGGAAAAATCACCTTCTGGAAAACTACCAGGAAAAATCACCCTCTGGAAACCAACCAGGAAACATCACCGTCTGTAAAACTACCAGGCCAAATATCCCTCTGGAAAACTACAAGGAAACATCACCCTCTGGAAACTACCAGGAAACAACATCCTCTGGAAACCAAACATGAATCATCATCATCTGGAAAACTACCAGCGAAAATATTCCTCTGGAAAAGTACCAGGAAACATCAACAGCTGGAAAACTACCAGGAAACATTGCCATCTGGAAAACTAACAGGAAACATCATTGTCTGGAAAACTACCAGGAAACATCACCATCTTGAAAACTACCAGGAAACACCACCCTCTGGAAAATTAACAGGAAACATGAACCTTTGGAAAAGTACCAGTAAACATCACCCTCTGGAAAACTACCAGGAAACATCACCATCTGGAAAACTAACAGGAAACGTCACCCTCTGGAAAACTACCCGGAAAAATGACCATCTGGAAAACTACCAGGAAAGATAAGCCTCTGGAAAACTACCAGGAAAATTAACCCTCTGGAAAACTACCAGGAAACATCACCTTCTGGAAAACTACGAGGAAAATTAACCCTCTGGAAAACTACATGGAAACATCACCATTTGGAAAACTACGAGGCAAAATAACCCTATGGAAACCTAGAAGGAAACATCAACCTTTGGAAAACTACCAGGAAACAACACCCTCTGAAAAACTACCAGGAAATATAATCCTCTGGAAAACTATCAGGAAACATCAACATCTGGAAAACTGCCAGGAAACATCACCATCTGGAATACTAAATGGAAACATCATTGTCTGGAAAACTGCCTGGAAACATCAGCATCTGGAAAACTGCCAGGAAACATCAACATCTGGAAAACTACCAGGAAACATCACCATAAGGAAAACTACCAGGAGCATCACCATCTGGAAAACTATGAGGAAAAAGAAACCTCTGGAAATCTACTAGGAAACATCACCCTCTGGAAAACTACCAGGAAATATAATCCTCTGGAAAATTACGAGGAATCATGACCTTCTGGAACACTACCAAGAAACATCACCATCTGAAAAACTACTAGGAAACATCAACATCTGGAAAACTACCAGGAAAAATAACCCTCTGGAAAACTACATGGAAACGACATCTTCTGGAAAACTTCCAGGAAAAATCACCCTCTGCAAAACAACCAGGAAACATCACCGTGTGGAAAAGTACCGGGCAAAAAATCGCTCTGGAAAACTACAGGGAAACATCACCATCAGGAAAACTACCAGGAAACAACACCCTCTGGAATCCGAACATGAATCATCACCATCTGGAAAACTACCAGGAAAATTAATCCTCTGGAAAACTACATGGAAACATCACCATATGGAAAACTAACAGGAAGAATAACTCTCTGGAAAAAAAAAAAAACAGGAATAATCACCATCTGGAAAACTACCAGGAAACATCACCATCTGGAAAACTACCAGGAAACATTACCGTCTGGAAAACTACCATGCAAAATAAACCTCTGGAAAACTACAAGTAAACATCACCCGTTGGAAATCTACTAGGAAACAACACCCTCTGGAAATCTACCAGGGAAAATTACCCTCTGGAAAACCAGCAGGAAACATAATCCTCTGGAAATCTACCAGGAAACATCAACATCTGGAAAAGTGCCAGGAAACATCACCATCCGTCATACTAAAAGGAAACATCATCATCTGGAAGACTACCAGGAAACATCACCATCTGGAAAACAACCAGGAAACATCACCATCTGGAAAACTACAGGAAACCTCACGCTCTGGAAAACTACCCGGAAACAACACCATCTGGAAAACTACAGGAAACCTCACCCTCTGGAAAACTACCAGGACATATAATCCTCTGGAAAACTACCAGGAATCATGACCATCTGGAACACTACCAAGAAACATCACCCTCTGGAAAACTAGCAGGCCAAATAACCCTCTGGAAAACTAAAAGGAAACATCACCCTCTGGAAATCTACCAGGAAACAACACCATCTGGAAACCGAACATGAATCATCACCATCTGGAAAACTGCCAGGAAACATCAACCATCTGGAAACCTACAAAAAATAATAAACCTCTGGAAAACTAGCAAGAAAGAACACTCTCTGGAAAACTAACAGGGAAAATATCCCTCTGGAAAACTACAAGGAAACATCACCCTCTGGAAAACTACGAGGAAAAATAACACACTGCAAAAATATCAGGAAACTTCACCATCTGGAAAACTGCCAGGAAACATCTCCCTTTGGAAAACTACCAGGAAAAATAAACCTCTGGAAAACTACCAGGAAACATCACCCTCTGGAAAACTACCAGGACATATAATCCTCTGGAAAACTACCAGGAATCATGACCATCTGGAACACTACCAAGAAACATCACCATCTGGAAAACTACCAGGAAACATCAACATCTGGAAAATGACCAGAAAAAATAACCCTCTGGAAAACTGCATGGAAACGTCACCATCTGGAAATCTACCATGAAAAATAACCCTCTGGAAAACTCCCAGGAAAAATCACCTTCTGGAAAACTACCAGGAAAAATCACCCTCTGGAAAACAACCAGGAAACATCACCGTCTGTAAAACTACCAGGCCAAATATCCCTCTGGAAAACTACAAGGAAACATCACCCTCTGGAAACTACCAGGAAACAACATCCTCTGGAAACCAAACATGAATCATCATCATCTGGAAAACTACCAGTGAAAATATTCCTCTGGAAAAGTACCAGGAAACATCAACAGCTGGAAAACTACCAGGAAACATTGCCATCTGGAAAACTAACAGGAAACATCATCGTCTGGAAAACTACCAGGAAACATCACCATCTTGAAAACTACCAGGAAACATCACCCTCTGGAAAATTAACAGGAAACATGAACCTCTGGAAAAGTACCAGGAAACATCACCCTCTGGAAAACTACCAGGAAACATCACCATCTGGAAAACTGACAGGAAACGTCACCCTCTGGAAAACTACCCGGAAAAATCACCATCTGGAAAACTACCAGGAGAAATAAGCCTCTGGAAAACTACCAGGAAAATTAACCCTCTGGAAAAATACCAGGAAAAATCACCTTCTGGAAAACTACGAGGAAAATTAACCCTCTAGAAAACTACATGGAAACATCACCATTTGGAAAACTACGAGGCAAAAGAACCCTATGGAAACCTAGAAGGAAACATCAACCTTTGGAAAACTACCAGGAAACAACACCCTCTGAAAAACTACCAGGAAATAAAATCCTCTGGAAAACTATCAGGAAACATCAACATCTGGAAAACTGCCAGGAAACATCACCATCTGGAATACTAAATGGAAACATCATTGTCTGGAAAACTGCCTGGAAACATCAGCATCTGGAAAACTGCCAGGAAACATCAACATCTGGAAAACTACCAGGAAACATCACCATAAGGAAAACTACAAGGAGCATCACCATCTGGAAAACTATGAGGAAAAAGAAACCTCTGGAAATCTACTAGGAAACATCACCCTCTGGAAAACTACCAGGAAATATAATCCTCTGGAAAATTACGAGGAATCATGACCTTCTGGAACACTACCAAGAAACATCACCATCTGAAAAACTACTAGGAAACATCAACATCTGGAAAACTACCAGGAAAAATAACCCTCTGGAAAACTACATGGAAACGACATCTTCTGGAAAACTTCCAGGAAAAATCACCCTCTGGAAAACAACCAGGAAACATCACCGTGTGGAAAAGTACCGGGCAAAAAATCGCTCTGGAAAACTACAGGGAAACATCACCATCAGGAAAACTACCAGGAAACAACACCCTCTGGAATCCGAACATGAATCATCACCATCTGGAAAACTACCAGGAAAATTAATCCTCTGGAAAACTACATGGAAACATCACCATATGGAAAACTAACAGGAAGAATAACTCTCTGGAAAAAAAAAAAACAGGAATAATCACCATCTGGAAAACTACCAGGAAACATCTCCATCTGGAAAACTACCAGGAAGCACATCGTCTGGAAAACTACCAGGAAGATTAATCCTCTGGAAAACTACATGGAAATATCACCATATGGAAAACTACCAGGAAGAATATCCCTCTGGAAAAAAACCCAGGAATAATCACCATCTGGAAAACTACCAGGAAACATCACCATCTGGAAAACTACCAGGAAACATTACCGTCTGGAAAACTACCATGCAAAATAAACCTCTGGAAAACTACCAGGGAAAATTACCCTCTGGAAAACCAGCAGGAAACATAATCCTCTGGAAATCTACCAGGAAACATCAACATCTGGAAAAGTGCCAGGAAACATCACCATCCGTCATACTAAAAGGAAACATCATCATCTGGAAGACTACCAGGAAACATCACCATCTGGAAAACAACCAGGAAACATCACCATCTGGAAAACTACAGGAAACCTCACCCTCTGGAAAACTACCCGGAAACAACACCATCTGGAAAACTACAGGAAACCTCACCCTCTGGAAAACTACCAGGACATATAATCCTCTGGAAAACTACCAGGAATCATGACCATCTGGAACACTACCAAGAAACATCACCCTCTGGAAAACTACCAGGCCAAATAACCCTCTGGAAAACTAAAAGGAAACATCACCCTCTGTAAATCTACCAGGAAACAACACCCTCTGGAAACCGAACATGAATCATCACCATCTGGAAAACTACCAGGAAAATTAATCCTCTGAAAAACGACATGGAAACATCACCATATGGAAAACTACCAGGAAAAATAACCCTCTGGAAAAAAACCAGAAAAATCACCATCTGGAAAACTGCCAGGAAACATCACCATCTGGAAACCTACGAAAAATAATAAACCTCTGGAAAACTAGCAAGAAAGAACACCCTCTGGAAAACTAACAGGGAAAATATCCCTCTGGAAATCTACAAGGAAACATCACCCTCTGGAAAACTACGAGGAAAAATAACACACTGCAAAAATACCACGAAACTTCACCATCTGGAAAACTGCCAGGAAACATCACCCTATGGAAAACTAACACGAATAATAACCCTCTGGAATTCTACCAGGAAACAACGGCCCCTGGAAAACTACCAGCGAAAATATCCCTCTGGAAAAGTACCAGGAAACATGACCCTCTGGAAAACTACCAAGAAACATCAACATCTGGAAAACTACCAGGAAACATCACCATCTGGAAAACTAACAGGAAACATCATCGTCTGGAAAACTACCAGGAAACATCACCATCTGGAAAACTATCAGGAAACATCACCCTCTGGAAAACTAACAGGAAACATGAACCTCTGGAAAACGACCAGGAACATCACCATCTGGAAAACTACGAGGCAAAATAACCCTATGGAAACCTAGAAGGAAACATCAACCTTTGGAAAACTACCAGGAAACAACACCCTCTGAAAAACTACAAGGAAATATAATCCTCTGGAAAACTATCAGGAAACATCAACATCTGGAAAACTGCCAGGAAACATCACCATCTGGAATACTAAATGGAAACATCATTGTCTGGAAAACTGTCTGGAAACATCAGCATCTGGAAAACTGCCAGGAAACATCAACATCTGGAAATCTACCAGGAAACATCACCATAAGAAAAACTACCAGGAGCATCACCATCTGGAAAACTATGAGGAAAAAGAAACCTCTGGAAATCTACTAGGAAACATCACCCTCTGGAAAACTACCAGGAAATATAATCCTCTGGAAAATTACGAGGAATCATGACCTTTTGGAACACTACCAAGAAACATCACCATCTGAAAAACTACTAGGAAACATCAACATCTGGAAAACTCCCAGGAAAAATCACCTTCTGGAAAACTACCAGGAAAAATCACCCTCTGGAAACCAACCAGGAAACATCACCGTCTGTAAAACTACCAGGCCAAATATCCCTCTGGAAAACTACAAGGAAACATCACCCTCTGGAAACTACCAGGAAACAACATCCTCTGGAAACCAAACATGAATCATCATCATCTGGAAAACTACCAGTAAAAATATTCCTCTGGAAAAGTACCAGGAAACATCAACAGCTGGAAAACTACCAGGAAACATTGCCATCTGGAAAAATAACAGGAAACATCATCGTCTGGAAAACTACCAGGAAACATCACCATCTTGAAAACTACCAGGAAACATCACCCTCTGGAAAATTAACAGGAAACATGAACCTCTGGAAAAGTACCAGGAAACATCACCCTCTGGAAAACTACCAGGAAACATCACCATCTGGAAAACTAACAGGAAACGTCACCCTCTGGAAAACTACCCGGAAAAATCACCATCTGGAAAACTACCAGGAAAAATAAGCCTCTGGAAAACTACCAGGAAAATTAACACTCTGGAAAACTACCAGGAAACATCACCTTCTGGAAAACTACGAGGAAAATTAACCCTCTGGAAAACTACATGTAAACATCACCATTTGGAAAACTACGAGGCAAAATAACCCTAAGGAAACCTAGAAGGAAACATCAACCTTTGGAAAACTACCAGGAAACAACACCCTCTGAAAAACTACCAGGAAATATAATCCTCTGGAAAACTATCAGGAAACATCAACATCTGGAAAACTGCCAGGGAACATCACCATCTGGAATACTAAATGGAAACATCATTGTCTGGAAAACTGCCTGGAAACATCAGCATCTGGAAAACTGCCAGGAAACATCAACATCTGGAAAACTACCAGGAAACATCACCATAAGGAAAACTACCAGGAGCATCACCATCTGGAAAACTATGAGGAAAAATAAACCTCTGGAAATCTACTAGGAAACATCACCCTCAGGAAAACTACCAGGAAATATAATCCTCTGGAAAATTACGAGGAATCATGACCTTCTGGAACACTACAAAGAAACATCACCATCTGAAAAACTACTAGGAAACATCAACATCTGGAAAACTACCAGGAAAAATAACCCTCTGGAAAACTACATGGAAACGACACCTTCTGGAAAACTTCCAGGAAAAATCACCCTCTGGAAAACAACCAGGAAACATCACTGTGTGGAAAAGTACCGGGCAAAAAATCGCTCTGGAAAACTACAGGGAAACATCACCATCAGGAAAACTACCAGGAAACAACACCCTCTGGAATCCGAACATGAATCATCACCATCTGGAAAACTACCAGGAAAATTAATCCTCTGGAAAACTACATGGAAACATCACCATATGGAAAACTAACAGGAAGAATAACTCTCTGGAAAAAAAAAACAGGAATAATCACCATCTGGAAAACTACCAGGAAACATCTCCATCTGGAAAACTACCAGGAAGCACATCGTCTGGAAAACTACCAGGAAGATTAATCCTCTGGAAAACTACATGGAAATATCACCATATGGAAAACTACCAGGAAGAATATCCCTCTGGAAAAAAACCCAGGAATAATCACCATCTGGAAAACTACCAGGAAACATCACCATCTGGAAAACTACCAGGAAACATTACCGTCTGGAAAACTACCATGCAAAATAAACCTCTGGAAAACTACCAGGGAAAATTACCCTCTGGAAAACCAGCAGGAAACATAATCCTCTGGAAATCTACCAGGAAACATCAACATCTGGAAAAGTGCCAGGAAACATCACCATCCGTCATACTAAAAGGAAACATCATCATCTGGAAGACTACCAGGAAACATCACCATCTGGAAAACAACCAGGAAACATCACCATCTGGAAAACTACAGGAAACCTCACCCTCTGGAAAACTACCCGGAAACAACACCATCTGGAAAACTACAGGAAACCTCACCCTCTGGAAAACTACCAGGACATATAATCCTCTGGAAAACTACCAGGAATCATGACCATCTGGAACACTACCAAGAAACATCACCCTCTGGAAAACTACCAGGCCAAATAACCCTCTGGAAAACTAAAAGGAAACATCACCCTCTGTAAATCTACCAGGAAACAACACCCTCTGGAAACCGAACATGAATCATCACCATCTGGAAAACTACCAGGAAAATTAATCCTCTGAAAAACGACATGGAAACATCACCATATGGAAAACTACCAGGAAAAATAACCCTCTGGAAAAAAACCAGAAAAATCACCATCTGGAAAACTGCCAGGAAACATCACCATCTGGAAACCTACGAAAAATAATAAACCTCTGGAAAACTAGCAAGAAAGAACACCCTCTGGAAAACTAACAGGGAAAATATCCCTCTGGAAATCTACAAGGAAACATCACCCTCTGGAAAACTACGAGGAAAAATAACACACTGCAAAAATACCACGAAACTTCACCATCTGGAAAACTGCCAGGAAACATCACCCTATGGAAAACTAACACGAATAATAACCCTCTGGAATTCTACCAGGAAACAACGGCCCCTGGAAAACTACCAGCGAAAATATCCCTCTGGAAAAGTACCAGGAAACATGACCCTCTGGAAAACTACCAAGAAACATCAACATCTGGAAAACTACCAGGAAACATCACCATCTGGAAAACTAACAGGAAACATCATCGTCTGGAAAACTACCAGGAAACATCACCATCTGGAAAACTATCAGGAAACATCACCCTCTGGAAAACTAACAGGAAACATGAACCTCTGGAAAACGACCAGGAACATCACCATCTGGAAAACTACGAGGCAAAATAACCCTATGGAAACCTAGAAGGAAACATCAACCTTTGGAAAACTACCAGGAAACAACACCCTCTGAAAAACTACAAGGAAATATAATCCTCTGGAAAACTATCAGGAAACATCAACATCTGGAAAACTGCCAGGAAACATCACCATCTGGAATACTAAATGGAAACATCATTGTCTGGAAAACTGTCTGGAAACATCAGCATCTGGAAAACTGCCAGGAAACATCAACATCTGGAAATCTACCAGGAAACATCACCATAAGAAAAACTACCAGGAGCATCACCATCTGGAAAACTATGAGGAAAAAGAAACCTCTGGAAATCTACTAGGAAACATCACCCTCTGGAAAACTACCAGGAAATATAATCCTCTGGAAAATTACGAGGAATCATGACCTTTTGGAACACTACCAAGAAACATCACCATCTGAAAAACTACTAGGAAACATCAACATCTGGAAAACTCCCAGGAAAAATCACCTTCTGGAAAACTACCAGGAAAAATCACCCTCTGGAAACCAACCAGGAAACATCACCGTCTGTAAAACTACCAGGCCAAATATCCCTCTGGAAAACTACAAGGAAACATCACCCTCTGGAAACTACCAGGAAACAACATCCTCTGGAAACCAAACATGAATCATCATCATCTGGAAAACTACCAGTAAAAATATTCCTCTGGAAAAGTACCAGGAAACATCAACAGCTGGAAAACTACCAGGAAACATTGCCATCTGGAAAAATAACAGGAAACATCATCGTCTGGAAAACTACCAGGAAACATCACCATCTTGAAAACTACCAGGAAACATCACCCTCTGGAAAATTAACAGGAAACATGAACCTCTGGAAAAGTACCAGGAAACATCACCCTCTGGAAAACTACCAGGAAACATCACCATCTGGAAAACTAACAGGAAACGTCACCCTCTGGAAAACT
Organism: Isurus oxyrinchus; assembly: GCA_026770705.1. Classification (NCBI taxonomy): domain Eukaryota; kingdom Metazoa; phylum Chordata; class Chondrichthyes; order Lamniformes; family Lamnidae; genus Isurus; species Isurus oxyrinchus. The sequence continues at coordinate 893,191 of JANJGN010000145.1, forward strand.
ACCCGGAAAAATCACCATCTGGAAAACTACCAGGAAAAATAAGCCTCTGGAAAACTACCAGGAAAATTAACACTCTGGAAAACTACCAGGAAACATCACCTTCTGGAAAACTACGAGGAAAATTAACCCTCTGGAAAACTACATGTAAACATCACCATTTGGAAAACTACGAGGCAAAATAACCCTAAGGAAACCTAGAAGGAAACATCAACCTTTGGAAAACTACCAGGAAACAACACCCTCTGAAAAACTACCAGGAAATATAATCCTCTGGAAAACTATCAGGAAACATCAACATCTGGAAAACTGCCAGGGAACATCACCATCTGGAATACTAAATGGAAACATCATTGTCTGGAAAACTGCCTGGAAACATCAGCATCTGGAAAACTGCCAGGAAACATCAACATCTGGAAAACTACCAGGAAACATCACCATAAGGAAAACTACCAGGAGCATCACCATCTGGAAAACTATGAGGAAAAATAAACCTCTGGAAATCTACTAGGAAACATCACCCTCAGGAAAACTACCAGGAAATATAATCCTCTGGAAAATTACGAGGAATCATGACCTTCTGGAACACTACAAAGAAACATCACCATCTGAAAAACTACTAGGAAACATCAACATCTGGAAAACTACCAGGAAAAATAACCCTCTGGAAAACTACATGGAAACGACACCTTCTGGAAAACTTCCAGGAAAAATCACCCTCTGGAAAACAACCAGGAAACATCACTGTGTGGAAAAGTACCGGGCAAAAAATCGCTCTGGAAAACTACAGGGAAACATCACCATCAGGAAAACTACCAGGAAACAACACCCTCTGGAATCCGAACATGAATCATCACCATCTGGAAAACTACCAGGAAAATTAATCCTCTGGAAAACTACATGGAAACATCACCATATGGAAAACTAACAGGAAGAATAACTCTCTGGAAAAAAAAAACAGGAATAATCACCATCTGGAAAACTACCAGGAAACATCTCCATCTGGAAAACTACCAGGAAGCACATCGTCTGGAAAACTACCAGGAAAATTAATCCTCTGGAAAACTACATGGAAACATCACCATATGGAAAACTACCAGGAAGAATATCCCTCTGGAAAAAAAAAAAAACAGGAATAATCACCATCTGGAAAACTACCAGGAAACATCACCATCTGGAAAACTACCAGGAAACATTACCGTCTGGAAAACTACCATGCAAAATAAACCTCTGGAAAACTACAAGTAAACATCACCCGTTGGAAATCTACTAGGAAACAACACCCTCTGGAAATCTACCAGGGAAAATCACCCTCTGGAAAACCAGCAGGAAACATAATCCTCTGGAAATCTACCAGGAAACATCAACATCTGGAAAAGTGCCAGGAAACATCACCATCCGTCATACTAAAAGGAAACATCATCATCTGGAAGACTACCAGGAAACATCACCATCTGGAAAACAACCAGGAAACATCAGCATCTGGAAAACTACAGGAAACCTCACCATCTGGAAAACTACCCGGAAACAACACCATCTGGAAAACTACAGGAAACCTCACCCTCTGGAAAACTACCAGGACATATAATCCTCTGGAAAACTACCAGGAATCATGACCATCTGGAACACTACCAAGAAACATCACCCTCTGGAAAACTACCAGGCCAAATAACCCTCTGGAAAACTAAAAGGAAACATCACCCTCTGGAAATCTACCAGGAAACAACACCTTCTGGAAACCGAACATGAATCATCACCATCTAGAAAACTACCAGGAAAATTAATCCTCTGAAAAACTACATGGAAACATCACCATATGGAAAACTACCAGGAAACATCACCATCTGGAAACCTACGAAAAATAATAAACCTCTGGAAAACTAGCAAGAAAGAACACCCTCTGGAAAACTAACAGGGAAAATGTCCCTCTGGAAAACTACAAGGAAACATCACCCTCTGGAAAACTACGAGGAAAAATAACACACTGCAAAAATACCAGGAAACTTCACCATCTGGAAAACTGCCAGGAAACATCACCCTATGGAAAACTAACAGGAATAATAACCCTCTGGAATTCTACCAGGAAACAACGGCCCCTGGAAAACTACCAGCGAAAATATCCCTCCGGAAAAGTACCAGGAAACATCACCCTCTGGAAAACTACCAAGAAACATCAACATCTGGAAAACTACCAGGAAACATCACCATCTGGAAAACTAACAGGAAACATCATCGTCTGGAAAACTACCAGGAAACATCACCATCTGGAAAACTATCAGGAAACATCACCCTCTGGAAAACTAACAGGAAACATGAACCTCTGGAAAACGACCAGGAACATCACCATCTGGAAAACTACGACGAAAATTAACCCTCTGGAAAACTACATGGAAACGTCAGCATCTGGAAAACTACCAGGAAAAATAACCCTCTGGAAAACTAACAGGAGAAATCACCTTCTGGAAAACTTCCAGGAAAAATCACCCTCTGGAAAACAACCGGGAAACATCAGCATGTGGAAAAGTACCAGGCCAAATATCGCTCTGGAAAACTACAAGGAAACATCACCTTCTGGAAAACTGCCAGGAAACAACACTCTCTGGAATCCGAACATGAATCATCACCATCTGGAAAACTACCAGGAAAATTAATCCTCTGGAAAACTACATGGAAACATCACCATATGGAAAACTACCAGGAAGAATAACCCTCTGGAAAAAAAAACAGAAATAATCACCATCTGGAAAACTACCAGGAAACATCACCGTCTGGAAAACTACCATGCAAAATAAAGCTCTGGAAAACTACAAGTAAACATCACCCGCTGGAAATCTACTAGGAAACAACACCCTCTGGAAAACTACCAGGGAAAATCACCCTCTGGAAAACCAGCAGGAAACATAATCCTCTGGAAATCTACCAGGAAACATCAACATCTGGAAAAGTGCCAGGAAACATCACCATCCGTCATACTAAAAGGAAACATCATCATCTGGAAGACTACCAGGAAACATCACCATCTGGAAAACAACCAGGAAACATCACCATCTGGAAAACTACAGGAAACCTCACCATATGGAAAACTACCCGGAAACATCACCATCTGGAAAACTGCAGGAAACCTCACCCTCTGGAAAACTACCAGGACATATAATCCTCTGGAAAACTACCAGGAATCAAGACCATCTGGAACACTACCAAGAAACATCACCATCTGGAAAACTACCAGGAAACATCAACATCTGGAAAACTACCAGGAAAAATAACCCTCTGGAAAACTGCATGGAAACGCGACCATCTGGAAATCTACCATTTAAAATAACCCTCTGGAAAACTACCAGGCCAAATATAACTCTGGAAAACTAAAAGGAAACATCACCATCTGGAAAACTACCAGGAAAATGAATCCTCTGAAAAGCTACATGGAAACATCACCATATGGAAAACTAACAGGAAAAATAACCCTCTGGAAAAAAAAAACAGGAAAAATCACCATCTGGAAAACTACCAGGAAACATCACCATCTGGAAAACGACCATGAAACATCACCCTCTGGAAACCTACGAGGAATAACAAAACTCTGGAAAACTAGCAAGAAAGAACATCCTCTGGAAAACTAACAGGGAAAATATCCCTCTGGAAAACTACCAGGAAACATCACCCTCTGGAAAACTACGAGGAAAAATAACACACTGCAAAAATACCAGGAAACATCACCATCTGGAAAACTGCCAGGAAACATCACCCTATGAAAACTAATAGGAATAATAACCCTCTGGAATTCTACCAGGAAACAACGGCCCCTGGAAAACTACCAGCGAAAATATCCCTCTGGAAAAGTACCAGGAAACATGACCCTCTGGAAAACTACAAAGAAACATCAACATCTGGAAACTGCCAGGAAACATCACCATCTGGAAAACTAACAGGAAACATCATCGTGCGGAAAAAGACCAGGAAACATCACCATCTGGAAAACTACGAGGAAAATTAACCCTCTGGAAAACTACATGGAAACAACACCCTCTGAAAAACTACCAGGAAATATAATCCTCTGGAAAACTATCAGGAAACATCAACATCTGGAAAAATGCCAGGAAACATAAACATCTGGATACAAATGGAAACATCATCGTCTGGAAAACTGTTTGGAAACATCAGCATCTGCAAAACTGCCAGGAAACATCAACATCTGGAAAACTACCAGGAAACATCACCATTAGGAAAACTACCAGGAAAAAGAAACCTCTGGAAAACTACCAGGAAACATCACCCTCTGGAAAACTACAAGGACATATAATCCTCTGGAAGACTACCAGGAATCATGACCTTCTGGAACACTACCAAGATACATCACCATCTGGAAAAATACCAGGAAACATCAACATCTGGAAACTACCAGGAAAAATAACCCTCTGAAAAACTACATGGAAACGTCAAAATCTGGAAAACGACCAGGAAAAATAACCCTCTGGAAAACTACCAGGAAAACTCACCTTCTGAAAAGCTTCCAGGAAAAATCACCGTCTGGAAAACAACCAGGAAACATCACCATGTGGAAAAGTACTAGGCAAAATATCGCTCTGGAAAACTACAAGGAAACATCACCCTCTGGAAAACGACCAGGAAACAACACCCTCTGGAATCCGACCATGAATCATCACCATCTGGAAAACTACCAGGAAAATTAATCCTCTGGAAAACTACATGGAAACATCACCATATGAAAAACTAACAGGGAAAATCACCCTATGGAAAAAAAAACCAGGAATAAACACTATCTGGAAAACTACCAGGAAACATCACCATCTGGAAAACTACCAGGAAACATCACCGTCTGGAAAACTACCATGCAAAATAAACCTCTGGAAAACTACAAGTAAACATCACCCGCTGGAAATCTACTAGGAAACAACACCCTCTGGAAAACTACCAGGGAATATCACCCTCTGGAAAACTAACAGGAAACATAATCCTCTGGAAATCTACCAGGAAACATCACCATCTGGAAAATAACCAGGAAACATCAGCATCTGGAAAACTACAGGAAAACGCACCCTCTGGAAAACTACCCGGAAACATCACCATCTGGAAAACTACAGGAAACCTCACCCTCTGGAAAACTACCCGGAAACATCACCATCTGGAAAACTGCCAGGAAATATAAACCTCTGGAAAACTACCAGGAAAATTAACCCTCTGGAAAACTATGAGGAAACATCACCATCTGGAAAACTACCAGGAAACATCACCGTCTGGAAAACTACCAGGAAAAATAAACCTCTGGAAAACTACCAGGAAATATCACCCTCTGGAAAAATACCAGGACATATAATCCTCTGGAAAACTACCAGGAATCATGACCATCTGGAACACTACCAATAAACATCACCATCTGGAAAACTACCAGGAAACATCAACATCTCGAAAATTACCAGGAAAAATAACCCTCTGGAAAACTGCATGGAAACGTCACCATCTGGAAATTTACCATGAAAAATAACCCTCTGGAAAACTACCAGGCCAAATTTCCCTCTGGAAAACTACAAGGAAACATCACCATCTGGAAAACTACCAGGAAACAACACCCTCTGGAAACCGAACATGAATCATCACCATCTGGAAAATTAATCCTCTGAAAAACTACATGGAAACATCACCATATGGAAAACTACCAGGAAAAATAACCATCTGGAAAAAAAACCAGGAAAAATCACCATCTGGAAAACTACTAGGAAACATCACCATCTGGAAAACTACCAGGAAACATCACCCACTGGAAACCTACGAGGAATAATAAACATCTGGAAAACTAGCAGGAAACATCACGCTCTGGAAAACTACGAGGAAAAATAACACACTGCAAAAATACCAGGAAACATCACAATCTGGAAAACTACCAGAAAACAACAGCCCCTGGAAAACTACCAGCGAAAATATCCCTCTGGAAAAGTACCAGGAAACATGACCCTCTGGAAAACTACCAAGAAACATCAACATCTGGAAAACTACCAGGAAACATCACCATTTGGAAAACTACCAGGAAATATAATCCTCTGGAAGACTACCAGGAATCATGACCTTCTGGGACACTACCAAGAAACATCACCATCTGGAAAAATACCAAGAAACATCAACATCTGGAAACTACCAGGAAAAATAACCCTCTGGAAAACTACATGGAAACGTCACCATCTGGAAAACTACCAGGAAAAATAACCCTCTGGAAAACTACCAGGAAAACTCACCTTCTGGAAAACTTCCAGGAAAAATCACCCTCTGGAAAACAACCAGGAATCATCACCATGTGGAAAAGTACTGGGCAAAATATCGTTCTGGAAAACTACAAGGAAACATCACCATCAGGAAAACGACCAGGAAACAACACCCTCTGGAATCCGAACATGAATCATCACCATCTGGAAAACTACCAGGAAAATTAATCCTCTGGAAAACTACAGGGAAACATCACCATATGGAAAACTACCAGGAAGAATAACTCTCTGGAAAAAAAACCCAGGAATAAACACTATCTGGAAAACTACCAGGAAACATCACCATCTGGAAAACTACGAGGAAACATCACCGTCTGGAAAACTACCATGCAAAATAAACCTCTGGAAAACTACAAGTAAACATCACCCGCTGCAAATCTACTAGGAAACAACACCCTCTGGAAAACTACCGGGAAATATCACCCTCTGGAAAACCAGCAGGAAACATAATCCTCTGGAAATCTACCAGGAAACATCAACATCTGGAAAAGTGCCAGGAAACATCACCATCCGTCAAACTAAAAGGAAACATCATAATCTGGAAGACGACCAGGAAACATCACCATCTGGAAAATAACCAGGAAACATCAGTATCTGGAAAACTATAGGAAACCTCACCCTCTGGAAAACTACCCGGAAATATCACCATCTGGAAAACGGCCTGGAAATATAAACCTCTGGAAAACTACCAGGAAAATTAACCATCTGGAAAACTTTGAGGAAACATCACCATCTGGAAAAGTACCAGGAAACATCACCGTCTGGAAAACTACCAGGAAACATCACCCTCTGGAAAACTACCAGGACATATAATCCTCTGGAAAACTACCAAGAATCATGACCATCTGGAACACTACCAAGAAACATCACCATCTGGAAAACTACCAGGAAACATCAACATCTGGAAAATTACCAGGAAAAATAACCCTCTGGAAAACTGCATGGAAACGTCACCATCTGGAAATTTATCATGAAAAATAACCCTCTGAAAACTACCAGGCCAAATTTCCCTCTGGAAAACTAAAAGGAAACATCACCATCTGGAAAACTACCAGGAAACAACACCCTCTGGAAACCGAACATGAATCATCAACATCTGGAAAACTACCAGGAAAATTAATCCTCTGGAAAACTACATGGAAACATCACCATATGGAAAACTACCAGGAAAAATAACCATCTGGAAAAAAAAACGAGGAAAAATCACCATCTGGAAAACTACCAGGAAACATCACCATTTGGAAAACTGCCAGGAAACATCACCCTCTGGAAACCTATGAGGAATAATAAACATCTGGAAAACGAGCAGGAAAGAACACCCTCTGGAAAACTAACGGAAAATATCCGTCTGGAAAAATACCAGGAAACCTCACCCTCTCGAAAACTACGAGGAAAAATAACACACTGCAAAAATACCAGGAAACATCACCATCTGGAAAACTACCAGAAAACAACAGCCCCTGGAAAACTACCAGCGAAAATATCCCTCTGGAAAAGTACCAGGAAACATGACCCACTGGAAAACTACCAAGAAACATCAACATCTGGAAAACTACCAGGAAACATCACCGTTTGGAAAACTAATAGGAAACATCATTGTCTGGAAAACTACCAGGAAACATCACCACCTGGAAAACTACCAGGAAACATGACCCTCTGGAAAAGTACCAGGAAACATCACCCTCTGGAAAACTACCAGGAAGCATCAACATCTGGAAAAATAACAGGAAACGTCACCCTCTGGAAAACTACCCGGAAACATCACCCTCTGGAAAACAACCAGGAAAAATAAGCATCTGGAAAACTACCAGGAAACATCACCATCTGGAAAACTACGAGGAAAATTAACCCTCTGGAAAACTACATGGAAACATCACCATCTGGAAAACTACCAGTCAAAATAACCCTATGGAAAACTACAAGGAAACATCAACCTCTGGAAAACTACCAGGAAACAACACCCTCTGAAAAACTACCAGGAAATAAAATCCTCTGGAAAACTATCAGGAAACAAAAACATCTGGAAAACTGCCAGGAAACATTAACATCTGGAATACTAAATGGAAACATCATCATCTGGAAAACTGCCTGGAAACATCAGCATCTGGAAAACTGCCAGGAAACATCAACATCTGGAAAACTACCAGGAAACATCACCATAAGGAAAACTACCAGGAAAAATAAACCTCTGGAAAACGAGGAAACATCACCATCTGGAAAACTACCAGGAAACATCACCATCTGGAAAACTACCAGCAAAAATAAACCTCTGGAAAACTACCAGGAAACATCACCCTCTGGAAAACTATCAGGAAATATAATCCTCTGGAAAACCACGAGGAATCATGACCTTCTGGAACACTACCAAGAAACATCACCATCTGGAAATCTATCAGGAAACATCAACATCTGGAAATCTACCAGGAAAAGTAACCCTCTGGAAAACTACATGGAAACGTCACCATCCGGAAAACTACCAGGAAGAATTACCCTCTGGAAAAAAACCCAGGAATAATCACCATCTGGAAAACTACCAGGAAACATCACCATCTGGAAAACTACCAGGAAACATCACCGTCTGGAAAACTACCATGCAAAATAAACCTCTGGAAAACTACAAGTAAACATCACCCGCTGGAAATCAACTAGGAAACAACACACTCTGGAAATCTACCAGGGAAAATCACCCTCTGGAAAACCAGCAGGAAACATAATCCTCTGGAAATCTACCAGGAAACATCAACATCGGGAAAAGTGCCAGGAAACATAACCATCCGTCATACCAAAAGGAAACATCATCATCTGGAAGACTACCAGGAAACATCACCATCTGGAAAACTACCCAGAAACATCACCCTCTGGAAAACAACCAGGAAAAATAAGCCTCTGGAAAACTACGAGGAAAATTAACCCTCTGGAAAACTACCAGGAAACATCACCATCTGGAAAACTACGAGGAAAATTAACCATCTGGAAAACTACATGGAAACATCACCATCTGGAAAACTACCAGGCAAAATAAACCTATGGAAAACGACAAGGAAACATCAACCTCTGGAAAACTACCAGAAAACAACACCCTCTGAAAAACTACCAGGAAATAAAATCCTCTGGAAAACTATCAGGAAACAAAAACATCTGGAAAACTGCCCGGAAACATCAACATCTGGAATACTAAATGGAAACATCATCGTCTGGAAAACTGCCTGGAAACATCAGCATCTGGAAAACTGCCAGGAAACATCAACATCTGGAAAACTACCAGGAAACATCACCAAAAGGAAAACTACCAGGAAAAATAAACCTCTGGAAAACTACGAGGAAATATTACCATCTGGAAAACTACCAGGAAACATCACCATCTGGAAAACTACCAGGAAAATAAACCTCTGTAAAACTACCAGGAACCATCACCCTCTGGAAGACTACCAGGAAATATAATCCTCTGGAAAACCACAAGGAATCATGACCTTCTGGAACACTACCAAGAAACATCACCCTCTGGAAAACTATCAGGAAACATCAACATCTGGAAAACTACCAGGAAAAATAACCCTCTGGAAAACTACATGGAAACGTCACCATCTGGAAAACTACCTGGAAGAATTACCCTCTGGAAAAAAACCCAGGAATAATCACCATCTGGAAAACTACCAGGAAACATCACCGTCTGGAAAACTACCATGCAAAATAAACCTCTGGAAAACTACAAGTAAACATCACCAGCTGGAAATCTACTAGGAAACAAAACCCTCTGGAAATCTACCAGGGAAAATCACCCTCTGGAAAACCAGCAGGAAACATAACCCTCTGGAAATCTACCAGGAAACATCAACATCGGGAAAAGTGCCAGGAAAAATCACCATCTGGAATACTAAAAGGAAACATCATCATCTGGAAGACTACCAGGAAACATCAGCATCTGGAAAAATACAGGACACCTCACCCTCTGGAAAACTACGAGGAAACATCACCATCTGGAAAACTACCAGGAAACATCACCATCTGGAAAACTACCAGGAAAAATAAACCTCTGGAAAACTACCAGGAAACATCACCCTCTGGAAAACTACAAGGACATATAATCCTCTGGAAAAATAGCAGGAAACATGACCATCTGGAACACTACCAAGAATCATCACTATCTGGAAAACTACCAGGAAACATCAACATCTGGAAAACTACAAGGAAAAATAACCCTCTGGAAAACTGCATGGAAACGGCACCATCTGGAAATCTACCATGAAAAATAACCCTCTGGAAAACTCCCAGGAAAAATCACCTTCTGGAAAACTACGAGGAAAAATCACCCTCTGGAAAACAACCAGGAAACATCACCATCTGGAAAACTACCAGGCCAAATATCCCTCTGGAAAACTACAAGGAAACATCACCCTCTGGAAAACGACCAGGAAACAACACCCTCTGGAATCCGACCATGAATCATCACCATCTGGAAAACTACCAGGAAAATTAATCCTCTGGAAAACTACATGGAAACATCACCATATGGAAAACTAACAGGGAAAATCACCCTCTGGAAAAAAAACCCAGGAATAAACACTATCTGGAAAACTACCAGGAAACATCACCATCTGGAAAACTACCAGGAAACATCACCGTCTGGAAAACTACCATGCAAAATAAACCTCTGGAAAACTACAAGTAAACATCACCCGCTGGAAATCTACTAGGAAACAACACCCTCTGGAAAACTACCAGGGAATATCACCCTCTGGAAAACTAACAGGAAACATAATCCTCTGGAAATCTACCAGGAAACATCACCATCTGGAAAATAACCAGGAAACATCAGCATCTGGAAAACTACAGGAAAACTCACCCTCTGGAAAACTACCCGGAAACATCACCATCTGGAAAACTATAGGAAATTTCACCCTCTGGAAAACTACCCGGAAACATCACCATCTGGAAAACGGCCAGGAAATATAAACCTCTGGAAAACTACCAGGAAAATTAACCCTCTGGAAAACTATGAGGAAACATCAACATCTGGAAAACTACCAGGAAACATCACCGTCTGGAAAACTACGAGGAAAAATAAACCTCTGGAAAACTACCAGGAAATATCACCCTCTGGAAAAATACCAGGACATATAATCCTCTGGAAAACTACCAGGAATCATGACCATCTGGAACACTACCAAGAATCATCACTATCTGGAAAACTACCAGGAAACATCAACATCTGGAAAACTACAAGGAAAAATAACCCTCTGGAAAACTGCATGGAAACGGCACCATCTGGAAATCTACCATGAAAAATAACCCTCTGGAAAACTCCCAGGAAAAATCACCTTCTGGAAAACTACGAGGAAAAATCACCCTCTGGAAAACAACCAGGAAACATCACCATCTGGAAAACTACCAGGCCAAATATCCCTCTGGAAAACTACAAGGAAACATCACCCTCTGGAAAACGACCAGGAAACAACACCCTCTGGAATCCGACCATGAATCATCACCATCTGGAAAACTACCAGGAAAATTAATCCTCTGGAAAACTACATGGAAACATCACCATATGGAAAACTAACAGGGAAAATCACCCTCTGGAAAAAAAACCCAGGAATAAACACTATCTGGAAAACTACCAGGAAACATCACCATCTGGAAAACTACCAGGAAACATCACCGTCTGGAAAACTACCATGCAAAATAAACCTCTGGAAAACTACAAGTAAACATCACCCGCTGGAAATCTACTAGGAAACAACACCCTCTGGAAAACTACCAGGGAATATCACCCTCTGGAAAACTAACAGGAAACATAATCCTCTGGAAATCTACCAGGAAACATCACCATCTGGAAAATAACCAGGAAACATCAGCATCTGGAAAACTACAGGAAAACTCACCCTCTGGAAAACTACCCGGAAACATCACCATCTGGAAAACTATAGGAAATTTCACCCTCTGGAAAACTACCCGGAAACATCACCATCTGGAAAACGGCCAGGAAATATAAACCTCTGGAAAACTACCAGGAAAATTAACCCTCTGGAAAACTATGAGGAAACATCAACATCTGGAAAACTACCAGGAAACATCACCGTCTGGAAAACTACGAGGAAAAATAAACCTCTGGAAAACTACCAGGAAATATCACCCTCTGGAAAAATACCAGGACATATAATCCTCTGGAAAACTACCAGGAATCATGACCATCTGGAACACTACCAATAAACATCACCATCTGGAAAACTACCAGGAAACATCAACATCTGGAAAATTACCAGGAAAAATAACCCTCTGGAAAACTGCATGGAAACGTCACCATCTGGAAATTTACCATGAAAAATAACCCTCTGGAAACCGAACATGAATCATCACCATCTGGAAAACTACCAGGAAAATTAATCCTCTGAAAAACTACATGGAAACATCACCATATGGAAAACTACCAGGAAAAATAACCATCTGGAAAGAAAAACCAGGAAAAATCACCATCTGGAAACCTACGAGGAATAATAAACATCTGGAAAACTAGCAGGAAAGAACACCTTCTGGAAAACTAACGGAAAATATCCGTCTGGAAAAATACCAGGAAACATCACCCTCTGGAAAACTACGAGGAAAAATAACACACTGCAAAAATACCAGGAAACATCACAATCTGGAAAACTACCAGAAAACAACAGCCCCTGGAAAACTACCAGCGAAAATATCCCTCTGGAAAAGTACCAGGAAACATGACCCTCTGGAAAACTACTAAGAAACATCAACATCTGGAAAACTACCAGGAAACATCACCATTTGGAAAACTACCAGGAAATATAATCCTCTGGAAGACTACCAGGAATCATGACCTTCTGGAACACTACCAAGAAACATCACCATCTGGAAAACTACCAGGAAACATCAGCATCTGGAAACTACCAGCAAAAATAACCCTCTGGAAAACTACATGGAAACGTCACCATCTGGAAAACTACCAGGAAAAATAACCCTCTGGAAAACTACCAGGAAAACTCACCTTCTGGAAAACTTCCAGGAAAAATCACCCTCTGGAAAACAACCAGGAATCATCACCATGTGGAAAAGTACTAGGCAAAATATCGTTCTGGAAAACTACAAGGAAACATCACCATCAGGAAAACGACCAGGAAACAACACCCTCTGGAATCCGAACATGAATCATCACCATCTGGAAAACTACCAGGAAAATTAATCCTCTGGAAAACTACATGGAAACATCACCATATGGAAAACTACCAGGAAGAATAACCCTCTGGAAAAAAAAAACCAAGGAATAAACACTATCTGGAAAACTACCAGGAAACATCACCATCTGGAAAACTACCAGGAAACATCACCGTCTGGAAAACTACCATGCAAAATAAACCTCTGGAAAACTACAAGTAAACATCACCCGCTGCAAATCTACTAGGAAACAACACCCTCTGGAAAACTACCGGGAAATATCACCCTCTGGAAAACCAGCAGGAAACATAATCCTCTGGAAATCTACCAGGAAACATCAACATCTGGAAAAGTGCCAGGAAACATCACCATCCGTCAAACTAAAAGGAAACAACATAATCTGCAAGACGACCAGGAAACATCACCATCTGGAAAATAACCAGGAATCATCAGCATCTGGAAAACTACAGGAAACCTCACCCTCTGGAAAACTACCCGGAAAGATCACCATCTGGAAAACTACAGGAAACCTCACCCTCTGGAAAACTACCCGGAAATATCACCATCTGGAAAACGGCCTGGAAATATAAACCTCTGGAAAACTACCAGGAAAATTAACCATCTGGAAAACTTTGAGGAAACATCACCATCTGGAAAACTACCAGGAAACATCACCGTCTGGAAAACTACCAGGAAAAATAAACCTCTGGAAAACTACCAGGAAACATCACCCTCTGGAAAACTACCAGGACATATAATCCTCTGGAAAACTACCAGGAATCATGACCATCTGGAACACTACCAAGAAACATCACCATCTGGAAAACTACCAGGAAACATCAACATCTGGAAAATTACCAGGAAAAATAACCCTCTGGAAAACTGCATGGAAACGTCACCATCTGGAAATTTACCATGAAAAATAACCCTCTGAAAACTACCAGGCCAAATTTCCCTCTGGAAAACTACAAGGAAACATCACCATCTGGAAAACTACAAGGAAACAACACACTCTGGAAACTGAACATGAATCATCAACATCTGGAAAACTACCAGGAAAATTAATCCTCTGGAAAACTACATGGAAACATCACCATATGGAAAACTACCAGGAAAAATAACCACCTGGAAAAAAAAAACGAGGAAAAATCACCATCTGGAAAACTACCAGGAAACATCACCATTTGGAAAACTGCCAGGAAACATCACCCTCTGGAAACCTACGAGGAATAATAAACATCTGGAAAACGAGCAGGAAAGAACACCCTATGGAAAACTAACGGAAAATATCCGTCTGGAAAAATACCAGGAAACCTCACCCTCTCGAAAACTACGAGGAAAAATAACACACTGCAAAAATACCAGGAAACATCACCATCTGGAAAACTACCAGAAAACAACAGCCCCTGGAAAACTACCAGCGAAAATATCCCTCTGGAAAAGTACCAGGAAACATGACCCACTGGAAAACTACCAAGAAACATCAACATCTGGAAAACTACCAGGAAACATCACCGTTTGGAAAACTAATAGGAAACATCATTGTCTGGAAAACTACCAGGAAACATCACCACCTGGAAAACTACCAGGAAACATGACCCTCTGGAAAAGTACCAGGAAACATCACCCTCTGGAAAACTACCAGGAAGCATCAACATCTGGAAAAATAACAGGAAACGTCACCCTCTGGAAAACTACCAGGAAACATCACCCTCTGGAAAACAACCAGGAAAAATAAGCCTCTGGAAAACTACCAGGAAAATTAACCCTCTGGAAAACTACCAGGAAACATCACCATCTGGAAAACTACGAGGAAAATTAACCCTCTGGAAAACTACATGGAAACATCACCATCTGGAAAACTACCAGGCAAAATAACCCTATGGAAAACTACAAGGAAACATCAACCTCTGGAAAACTACCAGGAAACAACACCCTCTGAAAAACTACCAGGAAATAAAATCCTCTGGAAAACTATCAGGAAACAAAAACATCTGGAAAACTGCCAGGAAACATTAACATCTGGAATACTAAATGGAAACATCATCGTCTGGAAAACTGCCTGGAAACATCAGCATCTGGAAAACTGCCAGGAAACATCAACATCTGGAAAACTACCAGGAAACATCACCATAAGGAAAACTACCAGGAAAAATAAACCTCTGGAAAACGAGGAAACATCACCATCTGGAAAACTACCAGCAAAAATAAACCTCTGGAAAACTACCAGGAAACATCACCCTCTGGAAAACTATCAGGAAATATAATCCTCTGGAAAACCACAAGGAATCATGACCTTCTGGAACACTACCAAGAAACATCACCATCTGGAAATCTATCAGGAAACATCAACATCTGGAAATCTACCAGGAAGAATTACCCTCTGGAAAAAAAACCAGGAATAATCACCATCTGGAAAACTACCAGGAAACATCACCATTTGGAAAACTACCAGGAAACATCACCGTCTGGAAAACTACCATGCAAAATAAACCTCTGGAAAACTACAAGTAAACATCACCCGCTGGAAATCAACTAGGAAACAACACACTCTGGAAATCTACCAGGGAAAATCACCCTCTGGAAAACCAGCAGGAAACATAATCCTCTGGAAATCTACCAGGAAACATCAACATCGGGAAAAGTGCCAGGAAACATCACCATCCGTCATACCAAAAGGAAAAATCATCATCTGGAAGACTACCAGGAAACATCATCATCTGGAAGACTACCAGGAAACATCACCATCTGGAAAACTACCAAGAAACATCACCCTCTGGAAAACAACGAGGAAAAATAAGCCTCTGGAAAACTACGAGGAAAACTAACCCTCTGGAAAACTACCAGGAAACATCACCATCTGGAAAACTACGAGGAAAATTAACCATCTGGAAAACTACATGGAAACATCACCATCTGGAAAACTACCAGGCAAAATAACCCTATGGAAAACGACAAGGAAACATCAACCTCTGGAAAACTACCAGGAAACAACACCCTCTGAAAAACTACCAGGAAATAAAATCCTCTGGAAAACTATCAGGAAACAAAAACATCTGGAAAACTGCCTGGAAACATCAACATCTGGAATACTAAATGGAAACATCATCGTCTGGAAAACTGCCTGGAAACATCAGCATCTGGAATACTAAATGGAAACATCATCGTCTGGAAAACTGCCTGGAAACATCAACATCTGGAAAACTGCCAGGAAACATCAACATCTGGAAAACTACCAGGAAACATCACCATAAGGAAAACTACCAGGAAAAATAAACCTCTGGAAAACTACCCGGAAATATTACCATCTGGAAAACTACCAGGAAACATCACCATCTGGAAAACTACCAGGAAAATAAACCTCTGGAAAACTACCAGGAACCATCACCCTCTGGAAGACTACCAGGAAATATAATCCTCTGGAAAACCACAAGGAATCATGACCTTCTGGAACACTACCAAGAAACATCACCCTCTGGAAAACTATCAGGAAACATCAACATCTGGAAAACTACCAGGAAAAATAACCCTCTGGAAAACTACATGGAAACGTCATCATCTGGAAAACTACCTGGAAGAATTACCCTCTGGAAAAAAACACAGGAATAATCACCATCTGGAAAACTACCAGGAAACATCACCGTCTGGAAAACTACCATGCAAAATAAACCTCTGGAAAACTACAAGTAAACATCACCAGCTGGAAATCTACTAGGAAACAACACCCTCTGGAAATCTACCAGGGAAAATCACCCTCTGGAAAACCAGCAGGAAACATAACCCGCTGGAAATCTAACAGGAAACATCAACATCGGGAAAAGTGCCAGGAAAAATCACCATCTGGAATACTAAAAGGAAACATCATCATCTGGAAGACTACCAGGAAACATCAGCATCTGGAAAAATACAGGACACCTCACCCTCTGGAAAACTACCAAGAAACATCACCATCTGGAAAACTGCCAGGAAATATAAACCTCTGGAAAACTACCAGGAAAATTAACCCTCTGGAAAACTACGAGGAAACATCACCATCTGGAAAACTACCAGGAAACATCACCATCTGGAAAACTACCAGGAAAAATAAACCTCTGGAAAACTACCAGGAAACATCACCCTCTGGAAAATTACAAGGACATATAATCCTCTGGAAAAATAGCAGGAAACATGACCATCTGGAACACTACCAAGAATCATCACTATATGGAAAACTACCAGGAAACATCAACATCTGGAAAACTACAAGGAAAAATAACCCTCTGGAAAACTGCATGGAAACGTCACCATCTGGAAATCTACCATGAAAAATAACCCTCTGGAAAACTCCCAGGAAAAATCACCTTCTGGAAAACTACGAGGAAAAATCACCCTCTGGAAAACAACCAGGAAACATCACCATCTGGAAAACTACCAGGCCAAATATCCCTCTGGAAAACTACAAGGAAACATCACCCTCTGGAAAACTACTAGGAAACAACACCGTCTGGAATCCGAACATGAATCATCACCATCTGGAAAGCTACCAGGAAAATTAATCCTCTGGAAAACGACATGGAAACATCACCATCTGGAAATTTACCAGGAAGAATAACCCTCTGGAAAAAAACCCAGGAATAAACACCATCTGGAAAACTACCAGGAAACATCACCATCAGGAAAACTACGAGGAAACAACACCCTCTGGAATCCGAACATGAATCATCACCATCTGGAAAGCTACCAGGAAAATTAATCCTCTGGAAAACGACATGGAAACATCACCATATGGAAAACTACCAGGAAGAATAACCCTCTGGGAAAAAAAAACAGGAATAATCACCATCTGGAAAACTACCATGCAAAATAAACCTCTGGAAAACTACAATTAAACATCACCCGCTGGAAATCTACTAGGAAGCAAGACCCTCTGGAAAACTACCAGGGAAAATCACCCTCTGGAAAACCAGCAGGAAACATAATCCTCTGGAAATCTACCAGGAAACATCAACAACTGGAAAAGTGCCAGGAAACATCACCATCCGTCATACTAAAAGGAAACATCATCATCTGGAAGACTACCAGGAAACATCACCATCTGGAAAACAACCAGAAAACATCACCATCTGGAAAACTACAGGAAACCTCACCATCTGGAAAACTACCCGGAAACATCACCATCTGGAAAACTACAGGAAACCTCACCCTCTGGAAAACTACCAGGACATATAATCCTCTGGAAAACTACCAGGAATCATGACCATCTGGAACACTACCAAGAAACATCACCATCTGGAAAACTACCAGGAAACATCAACATCTGGAAAACTACCAGGAAAAATAACCCTGTGGAAAACTGCATGGAAACGTCAACATCTGGAAATCTACCATGAAAAATAACCCTCTGGAAAACTACCAGGCCAAATATACCTCTGGAAAACTAAAAGGAAACATCAACCTCTGGAAAACTACCAGTAAACAACACCCTCTGGAAACCGAACATGAATCATCACCATCTGGAAAACTACCAGGAAAATGAATCCTCTGAAAAACTACATGGAAACATCACCATATGGAAAACTACCAGGAAAAATAACCCTCTGGAAAAAAACCAGGAAATATCACCATCTGGAAAACAAACAGGAAACATCACCATCTGGAAAACTACCAGGAAACATCACCCTCTGGAAAACTACCAGGAAAACTCACCTTCTGGAAAACTTCCAGGAAAAATCACCCTCTGGAAAACAACCAGGAAACATCACCATGTGGAAAAGTACTAGGCAAAATATCGCACTGGAAAACTACAAGGAAACATCACCCTCTGGAAAACGACCAGGAAACAACACCCTCTGGAATCCGAACATGAATCATCACGATCTGGAAAACTACCAGGAAAATTAATCCTCTGGAAAACTACATGGAAACATCACCATATGGAAAACTACCAGGAAGAATAACCCTCTGGAAAAAAACCCAGGAATAAACACCATCTGGAAAACTACAAGGAAACATCACCATCAGGAAAACTACCAGGAAACAACACCCAATGGAATCCGAACATGAATCATCACCATCTGGAAAACTACCAGGAAAATTAATCCTCTGGAAAACGACATGGAAACATCACCATATGGAAAACTACCAGGAAGAATAACCCTCTGGAAAAAAAACAAGCAATAATCACCATCTGGAAAACTATCAGGAAACATCACCATCTGGAAAACTACCAGGAAGCATCATCGTCTGGAAAACTACCATGCAAAATAATCCTCTGGAAAACTACAAGTAAACATCACCCGCTGGAACTCTACTAGGAAACAAGACCCTCTGGAAAACTACCAGGGAAAATCACTCTCTGGAAAACCAGCAGGAAACATAATCCTCTGGAAATCTACCAGGAAACATCAATATCTGGAAAAGTGCCAAGAAACATCACCATCCGTCATACTAAAAGGAAACATCATAATCTGGAAGACTACCAGGAAACATGACCATCTGGAAAACAACCAGGAAACATCAGCATCTGGAAAACTACAGGAAACCTCACCCTCTGGAACACTACCCGGAAACATCACCATCTGGAAAACTACAGGAAACCTCTCCCTCTGGAAAACTACGAGGAAACATCACCATCTGGAAAACTGCCAGGAAATATAAACCTCTGGAAAACTACCAGGAAAATTAACCCTCTGGAAAACTACGAGGAAACATCACCATCTGGAAAACTACCAGGAAACATCACCGTCTGGAAAACTACCAGGAAAAATAAACCTCTGAAAAAGTACATGGAAACATCACCATATGGAAAACTACCAGGAAAAATAACCATCTGGAAAAAAACCCTGGAAAAATCACCATCTGGAAAACTAGCAGGAAACATCACCATCTGGAAAACTACCAGGAAACATCACCTTCTGGAAACCTACGAGGAATAATAAACATCTGGTAAACTAGCAGGAAAGAACATCTTCTGGAAAACTAACAGGGAAAATATCCGTCTGGAAAAATACCAGGAAACATCACCCGCTGGAAAACTACGAGGAAAAATAACAGACAGCAAAAATACCAGGAAACATCACCATCTGGAAAACTACCAGAAAACAACAGCCCCTGGAAAACTACCAGCGAAAATATCCCTCTGGAAAAGTACCAGGAAACATGACCTTCTGGAAAACTACCAAGAAACATCAACATCTGGAAAACTAACAGGAAACATCACCATCTGGAAAACTAATAGGAAACATCATCGTCTGGAAAACTAGCAGGAAACATCACCTTCTGGAAAACTACCAGGAAACATCACCCTCTGGAAAACTACCAGGAAACATGAGCCTCTGGAAAAGTACCAGGAAACATCACCCTCTGGAAAACTACCAGGAAACATCAACATCTGGAAAACTAACAGGAAGTGTCACCCTCTGGAAAACTACCCGGAGACATCACCATCTGGAAAACTACCAGGAAAAATAAGCCTCTTGAAAACTACCAGGAAAATTAACCCTCTGGAAAACTACCAGGAAACATCACCATCTGGAAAACTACGAGGAAAAATAACACTCTGGAAAACTACATGGAAACATCACCATCTGGAAAACTACCAGGCAAAATAACCCTATGGAAAACTACAAGGAAACATCAACCACTGGAAAACTACCAGGAAACAACACCCTCTGAAAAACTACCGGGAAATAATATCCTCTGGAAAACTATCAGGAAACAAAAACATCTGGAAAACAGCCAGGAAACATCAACATCTGGAATACGAAATGGAAACATCATCGTCTGGAAAACTACCATGCAAAATAATCCTCTGGAAAACTACAAGTAAACATCACCCGCTGGAAATCTACTAGGAAACAACACCCTCTGGAAAACTACCAGGGAAAATCACTCTCTGGAAAACCAGCAGGAAACATAATCCTCGGGAAATCTACCAGGAAACATCAATATCTGGAAAAGTGCCAAGAAACAACACCATCCGTCATACTAAAAGGAAACATCATAATCTGGAAGACTACCAGGAAACATCACCATCTGGAAAACAACCAGGAAACATCAGCATCTGGAAAACTACAGGAAACCTCACCCTCTGGAAAACTACCCAGAAACATCACCATCTGGAAAACTACAGGAAACCTCTCCCTCTGGAAAACTACGAGGAAACATCACCATCTGGAAAACTACCAGGAAACATCACCGTCTGGAAAACTACCAGGAAAAATAAACCTCTGAAAAAGTACATGGAAACATCACCATATGGAAAACTACCAGGAAAAATAACCATCTGGAAAAAAAACCCAGGAAAAATCACCATCTGGAAAACTAGCAGGAAACATCACCATCTGGAAAACTACCATGAAACATCACCTTCTGGAAACCTACGAGGAATAATAAACATCTGGTAAACTTGCAGGAAAGAACATCCTCTGGAAAACTAACAGGGAAAATATCCGTCTGGAAAAATACCAGGAAACATCACCCTCTGGAAAACTACGAGGAAAAATAACAGACTGCAAAAATACCAGGAAACATCACCATCTGGAAAACTACCAGAAAACAACAGCCCCTGGAAAACTACCAGCGAAAATATCCCTCTGGAAAAGTACCAGGAAACATGACCTTCTGGAAAACTACCAAGAAACACCAACATCAGGAAAACTAACAGGAAACATCACCATCTGGAAAAGTACCAGGAAACATCACCATCTGGAAAACTACCAGGCCACATATCCCTCTGGAAAACTACCAGGAAACATGAGCCTCTGGAAAAGTACCAGGAAACATCACCCTCTGGAAAACTACCAGGAAACATGAACATCTGGAAAACTAACAGGAAATGTCACCCTCTGGAAAACTACCCGGAAACATCACCATCTGGAAAACTACCAGGAAAAATAAGCCTCTTGAAAACTACCAGGAAAATTAACCCTCTGGAAAACAACCAGGAAACATCACCATCTGGAAAACTACAAGGAAAAATAACACTCTGGAAAACTACATGGAAACATCACCATCTGGAAAACTACCAGGCAAAATAACCCTATGGAAAACTACAAGGAAACATCAACCACTGGAAAACTACCAGGAAACAACACCCTCTGAAAAACTACCGGGAAATAAAATCCTCTGGAAAACTATCAGGAAACAAAAACATCTGGAAAACTGCCAGGAAACATCAACATCTGGAATACGAAATGGAAACATCATCGTCTGGAAAACTGCCTGGAAACATCAGCATCTGGAAAACTGCTAGGAAACATCAACATCTGGAAAACTACCAGGAAACATCACCAATAGGAAAACTACCAGGAAAAATAAACCTCTGGAAAACTACGAGGAAACATCACCATCTGGAAAACTACCAGGAAACATCAACATCTGGAAAACTAACAGGAAATGTCACCCTCTGGAAAACTACCCGGAAACATCACCATCTGGAAAACTACCAAAAAAATAAGCCTCTGGAAAACTACCAGGAAAATTAACCCTCTGGAAAACTACCAGGAAAAATAAACCTCTGGAAAACTACCAGGAACCATCACCCTCTGGAAAACTACCAGGAAATATAATCCTCTGGAAAACCACGAGGAATCATGACCTTCTGGAACACTACGAAGAAACATCACCCTCTGGAAAACTATCAGGAAACATCAACATCGGGAAAACTACCAGGAAAAATAACCCTCTGGAAAACTGCATGGAAACATCACCATCTGGAAAACTACCAAGAAGAATAACCCTCTGGAAAAAAAAAAAAACAGTATAATCGCCTTCTGGAAAACTACCAGGAAACATCAACATCTGGAAAACTACCAGGAAACATCACCGTCTGGAAAACTACCATGCAAAATAAACCTCTGGAAAACTACAAGTAAACATCACCCGCTGGAAATTTACTAGGAAACAACACCCTCTGGAAAACTACCAGGGAAAATCACCCTCTGGAAAACCAGCAGGAAACATAATCCTCTGGAAATCTACCAGGAAACATCAACATCGGGAAAAGTGCCAGGAAACATCACCATCCGTCATACCAAAAGGAAAAATCATCATCTGGAAGACTACCAGGAAACATCACCATCTGGAAAACCACCCGGAAACATCAGCATCTGGAAAACTACAGGAAACCTGACCCTCTGGAAAACTACTCGGAAACATCACCATCTGGAAAACTGCCAGGAAATATAAACCTCTGGAAAACTACCAGGAAAATTAACCCTCTGGAAAACTACGAGGAAACATCACCATCTGGAAAACTACCAGGAAACATCACCATCTGGAAAACTATCAGGAAAAATAATCCTCTGGAAAACAACCAGGAAACATGACCATCTGGAACACTAACAAGAAACATCACTGTTTGGAAAAATACCAGGAAACATCAACATCTGGAAAACTACCAGGAAAATTAACCCTCTGGAAAACTGCATGGAAACATCACCATCTGGAAAACTACCAAGAAGAATAACCCTCTGGAAAAAAAAAAACAGTATAATCGCCTTCTGGAAAACTACCAGGAAACATCAACATCTGGAAAACTACCAGGAAACATCACCGTCTGGAAAACTACCATGCAAAATAAACCTCTGGAAAACTACAAGTAAACATCACCCGCTGGAAATTTACTAGGAAACAACACCCTCTGGAAAACTACCAGGGAAAATCACCCTCTGGAAAACCAGCAGGAAACATAACCCTCTGGAAATCTACCAGGAAACATCAACATCGGGAAAAGTGCCAGGAAACATCACCATCCGTCATACCAAAAGGAAAAATCATCATCTGGAAGACTACCAGGAAACATCACCATCTGGAAAACCACCCGGAAACATCAGCATCTGGAAAACTACAGGAAACCTGACCCTCTGGAAAACTACTCGGAAACATCACCATCTGGAAAACTGCCAGGAAATATAAACCTCTGGAAAACTACCAGGAAAATTAACCCTCTGGAAAACTACGAGGAAACATCACCATCTGGAAAACTACCAGGAAACATCACCATCTGGAAAACTATCAGGAAAAATAATCCTCTGGAAAACAACCAGGAAACATGACCATCTGGAACACTAACAAGAAACATCACTGTTTGGAAAAATACCAGGAAACATCAACATCTGGAAAACTACCAGGAAAATTAACCCTCTGGAAAACTGCATGGAAACATGACCATCTGGAAATGTACCATGAAAAATAACCCTCTGGAAAACTCCCAGGAAATATCACCTTCTGGAAAACTATGAGGAAAAATCACCCTCTGGAAAACAACCAGGAAACATCACCATCTGGAAAACTACCAGGCCACATATCCCTCTGGAAAACTACAAGGAAACATCACCCTCTGGAAAACTACCAGGAAACAACACCCTCTGGAAACCGAACATGAATCATCACCATCTGGAAAACCACCAGGAAAATTAATCCTCTGAAAAACTACATGGAAACATCACCATATGGAAAACTACTAGGAAACATCACCGTTTGGAAAACTACCATGCAAAATAAACCTCTGGAAAACTACAAGTAAACATCACCATCTGGAAAACTACCTGGAAAATTAATCCTCTGCAAAACTACATGGAAACATCACCATATGGAAAACTACCAGGAAGAATAACCCTCTGGAAAAAACCCCAGGAATAAACAGCATCTGGAAAACTACCAGGAAACATCACCATCAGGAAAACTACCAGGAAACAACACCCTCTGGAATCCGAAAATGAATCATCACCTTCTGGAAAACTACCAGGAAAATTAATCCTCTGGAAAACTACATGGAAACATCACCATATGGAAAACTACCAGGAAGAATAACCCTCTGGAAAAAAACCCAGGAATAAACACCATCTGGAAAACTACCAGGAAACATCACCATCTGGAAAACTACCAGGAAGCATCATCGTCTGGAAAACTACCATGCAAAATAAACCTCTGGAAAATTACAAGTAAACATCACCCGCTGGAAATCTACTAGGAAACAACACCCTCTGGAAAACTACCAGGGAAAATCACCCTCTGGAAAACCAGCAGGAAACATAATCCTCTGGAAATCTACCAGGAAACATCAACATATGGAAAAGTGCCAGGAAACATCACCATCCGTCATACTAAAAGGAAACATCATAATCTGGAAGACTACCAGGAAACATGACCATCTGGAAAACAACCAGGAAACATCAGCATCTGGAAAACTAAAGGAAACCTCACCCTCTGGAAAACTACCCGGAAACATCACCATCTGGAAAACTACAGGAAACCTCACCCTCTGGAAAACTACCCGGAAACATCACCCTCTGGAAAACTGCCAGGAAATATAAACCTCTGGAAAACTACCAGGAAAATTAACCGTCTGGAAAACTACGAGGAAACATCACCATCTGGAAAACTACCAGGAAACATCACCGTCTGGAAAACTACCAGGAAAAATAAACCTCTGGAAAACTACCAGGAAACATCACCCTCTGGAAAACTACCAGGACATATAATCCTCAGGAAAACTACCAGGAATCATGACCATCTGGAACACTACCAAGAAACATCACCATCTGGAAAACTACCAGGAAACATCAACATCTGGAAATTTACCATGAAAAATAACCCTCTGGAAAACTACCAGGCCAAATTTCGCTCTGGAAAACTACAAGGAAAATTCACCCTATGGAAAACTACCAGGAAACAACACCCGCTGGAAAAAAAACCAGGAAAAATCACCAACTGGAAAACTACCAGGAAACATCACCATCTGGAAAACTACCAGGAAACATCACCCTCTGGAAACCTACGAGGAATAATAAACATCTGGAAAACTAGCAGGAAACAACACCCTCTGGAAACCGAACATGAATCATCACCATCTGGAAAACTACCAGGAAAATTAATCCGCTGAAAAACGACAGGTAAACATCACCATATGGAAAACTACCAGGAAAAATAACCCTCTGGAAAAAAGACCAGGAAAAATCACCATCTGGAAAACTACCAGGAAACATCACCCTCTGGAAACCTACGAGGAATAATAAACATCTGGAAAACTAGCAGGAAAGAACACCCTTTGGAAAATTAACAGGAAAAATATCCGTCTGGAAAAATACCAGGAAACATCACCCTCTGGAAAACTACGAGGAAAAATAACACACTGCAAAAATACCAGGAAACATCACCATCTGGAAAACTACCAGAAAACAACAGCCCCTGGAAAACTACCAGCGAAAATATCCCTCTGGAAAAGTACCAGGAAACATGACCCTCTGGAAAACTACCAAGAAACATCAACATCTGGAAAACTACCAGGAAACATCACCATCTGGAAAACTAATAGGAAACATCATCGTCTGGAAAATACCAGGAAACATCACCCTCTGGAAAACTACCAGGAAACATCAACATCTGGAAAACTAACAGGAAACGTCACCCTCTGGAAAACTACCCGGAAACATCACCATCTGGAAAACTACCAGGAAAAATAAGCCTCTGGAAAACAACCAGGAAAATTAACCCTCTGGAAAACTACCAGGAAACATCACCATCTGGAAAACTACGAGGAAAATTAACCCTCTGGAAAACTACCAGGAAACATCACCATCTGGAAAACTACCAAGCAAAATAACCCTATGGAAAACTACAAGGAAACCTCAACCTCTGGAAAACTATCAGGAAACAACACCCTCTGAAAAAATAACAGGAAATAAAATCCTCTGGAAAACTATCAGGAAACAAAAACATCTGGAAAACTGTCAGGAAACATCAACATCTGGAATACTAAATGGAAACATCATCGTCTGTAAAACTGCCTGGAAACATCAGCATCTGGAAAACTGCCAGGAAACATCAACATCTGGAAAACTACCAGGAAACATCACCATAAGGAAAACTACCAGGAAAATTAAACCTCTGGAAAACTACGAGGAAACATCACCATCTGGGTAACTACCAGGAAACATCACCATCTGGAAAACTACCAGGAAAAATAAACCGCTGGAAAACTACCAGGAAACATTAACATCTGGAAATTTACCATGAAAAATAACCCTCTGGAAAACTACCAGGCCAAATTTCGCTCTGGAAAACTACAAGGAAAATTCACCCTATGGAAAACTACCAGGAAACAACACCCGCTGGAAAAAACACCAGGAAAAATCACCATCTGGAAAACTACCAGGAAACATCACCATCTTGAAAACTACCAGGAAACATCACACTCTGGAAACCTACGAGGAATAATAAACATCTGGAAAACTAGCAGGAAACAACACCCTCTGGAAACCGAACATGAATCATCACCATCTGGAAAACTACCAGGAAAATTAATCCACTGAAAAACGACAGGTAAACATCACCATATGGAAAACTACCAGGAAAAATAACCCTCTGGAAAAAAACCCAGGAAAAATCACCATCTGGAAAACTACCAGGAAACATCACCCTCTGGAAACCTACGAGGAATAATAAACATCTGGAAAACTAGCAGGAAAGAACACCCTTTGGAAAATTAACAGGAAAAATATCCGTCTGGAAAAATACCAGGAAACATCACCCTCTGGAAAACTACGAGGAAAAATAACACACTGCAAAAATACCAGGAAACATCACCATCTGGAAAACTACCAGAAAACAACAGCCCCTGGAAAACTACCAGCGAAAATATCCCTCTGGAAAAGTACCAGGAAACATGACCCTCTGGAAAACTACCAAGAAACATCAACATCTGGAAAACTACCAGGAAACATCACCATCTGGAAAACTAATAGGAAACATCATCGTCTGGAAAATACCAGGAAACATCACCATCTGGAAAACTACCAGGAAACATCACCCTCTGGAAAACTAACAGGAAATATGAGCCTCTGGAAAAGTACCAGGAAACATCACCCTCTGGAAAACTACCAGGAAACATCAACATCTGGAAAACTAACAGGAAACGTCACCCTCTGGAAAACTACCCGGAAACATCACCTTCTGGAAAACTACCAGGAAAAATAAGCCTCTGGAAAACAACCAGGAAAATTAACCCTCTGGAAAACTACCAGGAAACATCACCATCTGGAAAACTACGAGGAAAATTAACCCTCTGGAAAACTACAAGGAAACATCACCATCTGGAAAACTACCAAGCAAAATAACCCTATGGAAAACTACAAGGAAACATCAACCTCTGGAAAACTACCAGGAAACAACACCCTCTGAAAAAATAACAGGAAATAAAATCCTCTGGAAAACTATCAGGAAACAAAAACATCTGGAAAACTGGCAGGAAACATCAACATCTGGAATACTAAATGGAAACATCATCGTCTGTAAAACTGCCTGGAAACATCAGCATCTGGAAAACTGCCAGGAAACATCAACATCTGGAAAACTACCAGGAAACATCAACATAAGGAAAACTACCAGGAAAATTAAACCTCTGGAAAACTACGAGGAAACATCACCATCTGGGTAACTACCAGGAAACATCACCATCTGGAAAACTACCAGGAAAAATAAACCTCTGGAAAACTACCAGGAAACATCACCCTCTGGAAAACTACCAGGAAATATAATCCTCTGGAAAACCACGAGGAATCATGACCTTCTGGAACACTACCAAGAAACATCACCCTCTGGAAAACTATTAGGAAACATCAACATCTGGAAAACTACCAGGAAAAATAACCCTCTGGAAAACTACATGGAAACGTCACCATCTGGAAATCTACTAGGAAGAATAACCCTCTGGAAAAAAAAAAACCCAGGAAAAATCACCATCTGGAAAACTACCAGGAAACATCAACATCTGGAAAACTACCAGGAAACATCAACATCTGGAAAACTACCAGGAAACATCACCGTCTGGAAAACTACCATGCAAAATAAACCTCTGGAAAACTACAAGTAAACATCACCCGCTGGAAATCTACTAGGAAACAAACCCTCTGGAAAACTACCAGGGAAAATCACCCTCTGGAAAACCAGCTGGAAACATAGTCCTTTGGAAATCTACCAGGAAACATCAATATCGGGAAAAGTGCCAGGAAACATCACCATGCGTCATACCAAAAGGAAACATCAT
Source organism: Isurus oxyrinchus (assembly GCA_026770705.1). NCBI lineage: Eukaryota > Metazoa > Chordata > Chondrichthyes > Lamniformes > Lamnidae > Isurus > Isurus oxyrinchus. The sequence continues at coordinate 922,654 of JANJGN010000145.1, forward strand.
CATCTGGAAGACTACCAGGAAACATCACCATCTGGAAAACTACCCGGAAACATCAGCATCTGGAAAACAACAGGAAACCTCACCCTCTGGAAAACTACTCGGAAACATCACCATCTGGAAAACTGCCAGGAAATATAAACCTCTGGAAAACTACCAGGAAAATTAACCCTCTGGAAAACTACAAGGAAACAACACCCTCTGGAAACCGAACATGAATCATCACCATCTGGAAAACTACCAGGAAAATTAATCCGCTGAAAAACTACAGGGAAACATCACCATATGGAAAACTACCAGGACATATAACTCTCTGGAAAAAAAAACCAGGAAAAATCACCATCTGGAAAACTACCAGGAAACATCACCCTCTGGAAACCTACGAGGAATAATAAACATCCGGAAAACTAGCAGGAAAGAACACCCTTTGGAAAATTAACAGGGAAAATATCCGTCTGGAAAAATACCAGGAAACATCACCATCTGGAAAACTACCAGAAAACAACAGCCCCTGGAGAACTACCAGCGAAAATATCCCTCTGGAAAAGTACCAGGAAACATGACCCTCTGCAAAACTACCAAGAAACATCAACATCTGGAAAACTACCAGGATACACCACCATCTGGAAAACTAATAGGAAACATCATCGTCTGGAAAACTACCAGGAAACATCACCATCTGGAAAACTACTAGGAAACATCAACATCTGGAAAACTAACAGGAAACGTCACCCTCTGGAAAACTACCCGGAAACATCACCATCTGGAAAACTACCAGGAAACATCAACATCTGGAAAACTAACAGGAAACGTCACCCTCTGGAAAACTGCCCGGAAACATCACCATCTGGAAAACTACCAGGAAACATAAGCCTCTGGAAAACTACCAGGAAAATTAACCCTCTGGAAAACTACCAGGAAACATCACCATCTGGAAAACTATGAGGAAAATTAACCCTCTGGAAAACTACATGGAAACATCACCATCTGGAAAACTACCAGGCAAAATAACCCTATGGAAAACTACAAGGAAACATCAACCTCTGGAAAACTACCAGGAAACAACACCCTCTGAAAAACTACCAGGAAATAAAATCCTCTGGAAAACTATCAGGAAACAAAAACATCTGGAAAACTGCCTGGAAATATCAACATCTGGAATACTAAATTGAAACATCATCGTCTGGAAAACTGCCTGGAAACATCAGCATCTGGAAAACTGCCAGCAAACATCAACATCTGGAAAACTACCAGGAAACATCACCAATAGGAAAATTACCTTGAAAAATATACCTCTGGAAAACTACGAGGAAACATCACCATCTGGGAAACTACCAGGAAACATCACCATCTGGAAAACTACCAGGAAAAATAAACCTCTGGAAAACTACCAGGAAACATCACTCTCTGGAAAACTACCAGGAAATATAATCCTCTGGAAAACCACGAGGAATCATGACCTTCTGGAACACAACCAAGAAACATCACCCTCTGGAAAACTATCAGGAAACATCAACATTGGGAAAACTACCAGGAAAAATAACCCTCTGGAAAACTACATGGAAACGTCACCATCTGGAAAACTACCAGGAAGAATAATCCTCTGGAAAGAAAACCCAGGAATAATCACCTTCTGGAAAACTACCAGGAAACATCAACATCTGGAAAACTACCAGGAAACATCACCGTCTGGAAAACTACCATGCAAAATAAACCTCTGGAAAACAACAAGTAAACATCACTCGCTGGAAATCTACTAGGAAACAACACCCTCTGGAAAACTACCAGGGAAAATCACCCTCTGGAAAACCAGCAGGAAACATAATCCTCTGGAAATCTACCAGGAAACATCAATATCGGGAAAAGTGCCAGGAAACATCACCATCCGTCATACCAAAAGGAAACATCATCATCTGGAAGACTACCAGGAAACATCACCATCTGGAAAACTACCCGGAAACATCAGCATCTGGAAAACAACAGGAAACCTCACCCTCTGGAAAACTACTCGGAAACATCACCATCTGGAAAACTGCCAGGAAATATAAACCTCTGGAAAACTACCAGGAAAATTAACCCTCTGGAAAACTACGAGGAAACATCACCATCTGGAAAACTACCAGGAAACATCAGCCTCTGGAAAACTACCAGGAAAAATAAACCTCTGGAAAACTACCAGGAAACATCACCCTCTGGAAAACTACCAGGACATATAATCCTTTGGAAAACTACCAGGAATCATGACCATCTGGAACACTACCAAGAAACATCACTATCTGGAAAACTACCAGGAAACATCAACATCTGGAAAACTACCAGGAAAAATAACCCTCTGGAAAACTGCATGGAAACGTCACCATCTGGAAATCTACCATGAAAAATAACCCTCTGGAAAACTCCCAGAAAAAATCACCTTCTGGAAAACTACGAGGAAAAATCACCCATTGGAAAACAACCAGGAAACATCACCGTCTGGAAAACTACCAGGCCAAATATCCCTCTGGAAAACTACAAGGAAACATCACCCTCTGGAAAAATACCAGGAAACAACACCCTCTGGAAAACAAACATTAATCATCACCATCTGGAAAACTAGCAGGAAAATTAATCCTCTGAAAAACTACATGGAAACATCACCATATGGAAAACTACTAGGAAACATCACCGTTTGGAAAGCTACCATGCAAAATAACCATCTGGAAACCTACAAGTAAACATCACCATCTGAAAAACTACCAGGAAAATTAATCCTCTGGAAAACTACATGAAAACATCACCATATGGAAAACTACCAGGAAGAATAACCCTCTGGAAAAAACCCCAGAAATAATCACCATCTGGAAAACTACCAGGAAACATCAACATCTGGAAAACTACCAGGAAACATCACCGTCTGGAAAACTACCATGCAAAATAAACCTCTGGAAAACTACAAGTAAACATCACCCGCTGGAAATCTACTAGGAAACAAACCCTCTGGAAAACTACCAGGGAAAATCACCCTCTGGAAAACCAGCTGGAAACATTATCCTCTGGAAATCTACCAGGAAACATCAATATCGGGAAAAGTGCCAGGAAACATCACCATCCGTCATACCAAAAGGAAACATCATCATCTGGAAGACTACCAGGAACCATCACCATCTGGAAAACTACCCGGAAACATCAGCATCTGGAAAACAACAGGAAACCTCACCCTCTGGAAAACTACTCGGAAACATCACCATCTGGAAAACTGCCAGGAAATATAAACCTCTGGAAAACTACCAGGAAATTTAACCCTCTGGAAAACTACGAGGAAACAACACCCTCTGGAAACCGAACATGAATCATCACCATCTGGAAAACTACCAGGAAAATTAATCCGCTGAAAAACTACAGGGAAACATCACCATATGGAAAACTACCAGGACATATAACCCTCTGGAAAAAAAACCAGGAAAAATCACCATCTGGAAAACTACCAGGAAACATCACCCTCTGGAAACCTACGAGGAATAATAAACATCTGGAAAACTAGCAGGAAAGAACACCCTTTGGAAAATTAACAAGGAAAATATCCGTCTGGAAAAATACCAGGAAACATCACCCTCTGGAAAACTACGAGCAAAAATAACCCTCTGGAAAACTACCAGGAAACATCACCATCTGGAAAACTACGAGGAAAATTAACCCTCTGGAAAACTACATGGAAACATCACCATCTGGAAAACTACCAGGCAAAATAACCCTATGGAAAACTACAAGGAAACATCAACCTCTGGAAAACTACCAGGAAACAACACCCTCTGAAAAACTACCAGGAAATAAAATCCTCTGGAGAACTATCAGGAAACAAAAACATCTGGAAAACTGCCTGGAAACATCAACATCTGGAATACTAAATGGAAACATCATCGTCTGGAAAACTGCCTGGAAACATCAGCATCTGGAAAACTGCCAGGAAACATCAACATCTGGAAGACTACCAGGAAACATCACCAATAGGAAAACTACCAGGAAAAATAAACCTCTGGAAAACTACGAGGAAACATCACCATCTGGGAAACTATCAGGAAACAACACCCTCTGGAAACCGAACATGAATCATCACCATCTGGAAAACTACCATGAAAATTAATCCTCTGAAAGACTACATGGAAACCACACCATATGGAAAACTACCAGGAAAAATAACCCTCTGGAAAAAAAAAACAGAAAAAATCACCATCTGGAAAACTACCAGGAAACATCACCCTCTGGAAACCTACGAGGAATAATAAACATCTGGAAATCTAGCAGGAAGGAACACCCTCTGGAAAACTACCAGGAAACATGAGCCTCAGGAAAAGTAGCAGGAAACATCACCCTCTGGAAAACTACCAGGAATCATCAACATCTGGAAAACTAACAGGAAACGTCACCCTCTGGAAAACTACCCGGAAACATCACCATCAGGAAAACTACAAGGAAAAATAAGCCTCTGGAAAACTACCATGAAAATTAACCCTCTGGAAAACTACCAGGAAACATCACCATCTGGAAAACTACGAGGAAAATTAACCCTCTGGAAAACTACATGGAAACATCACCATCTGGAAAACTACCAGGCAAAATAACCCTATGGAAAACTACAAGGAAACATCAACCTCTGGAAAACTACCAGGAAACAACACCCTCTGAAAAACTACCAGGAAATAAAATCCTCTGGAAAACTATCAGGAAACAAAAACATCTGGAAAACTGCCTGGAAACATCAACATCTGGAATACTAAATGGAAACATCATCGTCTGGAAAACTGCCTGGAAACATCAGCATCTGGAAAACTGCCAGGAAACATCAACATCTGGAAAACTACCAGGAAACATCACCAATAGGAAAACTGGCCAGGAAAAATAAACCTCTGGAAAACTACGAGGAAACATCACCATCTGGGAAACTATCAGGAAACAACACCCTCTGGAAACCGAACATGATTCATCACCATCTGGAAAACTACCATGAAAATTAATCCTCTGAAAGACTACATGGAAACATCACCATATGGAAAACTACCAGGAAAAATAACCCTCTGGAAAAAAAACCAGAAAAAATCACCATCTGGAAAACTACCAGGAAACATCACCCTCTGGAAACCTACGAGGAATAATAAACATCTGGAAATCTAGCAGGAAAGAACACCCTCTGGAAAACTAACAGGGAAAATATCCATCTGGAAAAATACCAGGAAACATCACCCTCTGGAAAACTACGAGGAAAAATAACACACTGCAAAAATACCAGGAAACATCACCATCTGGAAAAATACCAGAAAACATCACCCTATGGAAAACTACCAGGAATAATAACCCTCTGGAAATCTACCAGGAAACAACAGCCCCTGGAAAACTACCAGCGAAAATATCCCTCTGGAAAATTACCAGGAAACATGACCCTCTGGAAAATTACCAAGAAACATCAACATCTGGAAAACTACCAGCAAACATCACCATCTGGAAAACCATTAGGAAACATCATCGTCTGGAAAACCTCCAGGAAACATCACCCTCTGGAAAACTACCAGGAAACATCAACATCTGGAAAACTAACAGGAAACATCACCCTCTGGAAAACTACCCGGAAACATCACCATCTGGAAAACTACCAGGAAAAATAAGCCTCTGGAAAACTACCAGGAAAATTAACCCTCTGGAAAGCTACCAGAAAACATCACAATCTGGAAAACTACGAGGAAAATTAACCCTCTGGAAAACCAGCAGGAAACATAATCCTCTGGAAATCTACCAGGAAACATCAACATCGGGAAAAGTGCCAGGAAACATCACCATCCGTCATACCAAAAGGAAACATCATCATCTGGAAGACTACCAGGAAACATCACCATCTGGAAAACTACCCGGAAACATCACCCTCTGGAAAACAACCAGGAAAAATAAGCCTCTGGAAATCTACCAGGAAAATTAACCCTCTGGAAAACTACCAGGAAACATCACCATCTAGAAAACTACGAGGAAAATTAACCCTCTGGAAAACTACATCACCATCTGGAAAACTACCAGAAAACATCAGCCTCTGGAAAACTACCAGGAAAAATAAACCTCTGGAAAACTACCAGGAAACATCACCCTCTGGAAAACTACCAGTACATATAATACTCTGGAAAAATACCAGGAATCATGACCATCTGGAACACTACCAAGAAACATCACTATCTGGAAAACTACCAGGAAACATCAACATCTGGAAAACTACCAGGAAAAATAACCCTCTGGAAAACTGCATGGAAACGTCACCATCTGGAAAACTACGAGGACAAATCACACTCTGGAAAACAACCAGGAAACATCACCATCTGGAAAACTACCAGGTCAAATATCCCTCTGGAAAACTACAAGGAAACATCACCATCTGGAAAACTACCAGGAAACAACACCCTCTGGAAACCGAACATGAATCATCACCATCTGGAAAACTAGCAGGAAAATTAATCCTCTGAAAAACTACATGGAAACATCTCCATATGGAAAACTACTAGGAAACATCACCGTTTGGAAAGCTACCATGCAAAATAACCCTCTGGAAAACTACAAGTAAACATCACCATCTGGAAAACTACCAGGAAAATTAATCCTCTGGAAAACTACATGAAAACATCACCATATGGAAAACTACCAGGAAGAATAACCCTCTGGAAAAAACCCCAGAAATAATCACCATCTGGAAAACTACCATGCAAAATAAACCTCTGGAAAACTACAAGTAAACATCACCCGCTGGAAATCTACTAGGAAACAAACCCTCTGGAAAACTACCAGGGAAAATCACCATCTGGAAAACCAGCTGGAAACATAATCCTCGGAAATGTACCAGGAAACATCAATATCGGGAAAAGTGCCAGGAAACATCACCATCCGTCATACTAAAAGGAAACATCATCATCTGGAAGACTACCAGGAACCATCACCATCTGGAAAACTACCCGGAAACATCAGCATCTGGAAAACAACAGGAAACCTCACCCTCTGGAAAACTACTCGGAAACATCACCATCTGGAAAACTGCCAGGAAATATAAACCTCTGGAAAACTACCAGGAAATTTAACCCTCTGGAAAACTACGAGGAAACAACAACCTCTGGAAACCGAACATGAATCATCACCATCTGGAAAACTACCAGGAAAATTAATCCGCTGAAAAACTACAGGGAAACATCACCATATGGAAAACTACCAGGAAAAATAACCCTCTGGAAAAAAAACCAGGAAAAATCACCATCTGGAAAACTACCAGGAAACATCACCCTCTGGAAACCTACGAGGAATAATAAACATCTGCAAAACTAGCAGGAAAGAACACCCTTTGGAAAATTAAGAGGGAAAATATCCGTCTGGAAAAATACCAGGAAACATCACCCTCTGGAAAACTATGAGGAAAAATAACACACTGCAAAAATACCAGGAAACATCACCATCTGGAAAACTACCAGAAAACAACAGCCCCTGGAAAACTACCAGCGAAAATATCCCTCTGGAAAAGTACCAGGAAACATGACCCTCTGGAAAACTACCAAGAAACATCAACATCTGGAAAACTACCAGGAAACATCACCATCTGGATAACTAATAGGGAACATCATCGTCTGGAAAACTACCAGGAAACATCACCATCTGGAAAACTACCAGGAAACATCACCCTCTGGAAAACTACCAGGAAACATGAGCCTCAGGAAAACTAACAGGAAACGTCACCCTCTGGAAAACTACCCGGAAACATCACCATCTGGAAAACTACCAGGAAAAATAAGCCTCTGGAAAACTACCAGGAAAATTAACCCTCTGGAAAACTACCAGGAAACATCACCTTCTGGAAAACTACGAGGAAAATTAACCCTCTGGAAAACTGCCAGGAAACATCAACATCTGGAAAACTACCAGGCAAAATAACCCTATGGAAAACTACAAGGAAACATCAACCTCTGGAAAACTACCAGGAAACAACACCCTCTGAAAAACTACCAGGAAATAAAATCCTCTGGAAAACTATCAGGAAACAAAAACATCTGGAAAACTGCCTGGAAACATCAACATCTGGATTACTAAATGGAAACATCATCGTCTGGAAAACTGCCTGGAAACATCAGCATCTGGAAAACTGCCAGGAAACATCAACATCTGGAAAACTACCAGGAAACATCACCAATAGGAAAACTACCAGGAAAAATAAACCTCTGGAAAACTACGAGGAAACATCACCATCTGGGAAACTACGAGGAAACATCACCATCTGGAAAACTACCAGGAAAAATAAACCTCTGGAAAACTACCAGGAAACATCACCCTCTGGAAAACTACCAGGAAATATAATCCTCTGGAAAACCACGAGGAATCATGACCTTCTGGAACACTAACAAGAAACATCACCCTCTGGAAAACTATCAGGAAACATCAACATTGGGAAAACTACCAGGAAAAATAACCCTATGGAAAACTACATGGAAACGTCACCATCTGGAAAACTACCAGGAAGAATAACCATCTGGAAAAAACACCCAGGAATAATCACCTTCTGGAAAACTACCAGGAAACATCAAAATCTGGAAAACTACCAGGAAACATCACCGTCTGGAAAACTACCATGCAAAATAAACCTCTGGAAAACAACAAGTAAACATCACTCGCTGGAAATCTACTAGGAAACAACACCCTCTGGAAAACTACCAGGGAAAATCACCCTCTGGAAAACCAGCAGGAAACATAATCCTCTGGAAATCTACCAGGAAACATCAACATCGGGAAAAGTGCCAGGAAACATCACCATCTGGAAAACTACCAGGAAAAATAAACCTCTGGAAAACTACCAGGAAACATCACCCTCTGGAAAACTACCAGGACATACAATCCTCTGGAAAACTACCAGGAATCATGACCATTTGGAACACTACCAAGAAACATCACTATCTGGAAAACTACCAGGAAACATCAACATCTGGAAAACTACCAGGAAAAATAACCCTCTGGAAAACTGTATGGAAACGTCACCATCTGGAAATCTACCATGAAAAATAACCTCCTGGAAAACTCCCAGGAAAAATCACCTTCTGGAAAATTACGAGGAAAAATCACCCTCTGGAAAACAACCAGGAAACATCACCGTCTGGAAAACTACCAGGCCAATTATCCCTCTGGAAAATTACAAGGAAACATCACCCTCTGGAGAACTACCAGGAAACAACACCCTCTGGAAACCGAACATGAATCATCACCATCTGGAAAACTAGCAGGAAAATTAATCCTCTGAAAAACTACATGGAAACATCACCATATGGAAAACTAACAGGAAACATCACCGTTTGGAAAACTACCATGCAAAATAATCCTGCGGAAAACTACAAGTAAACATCACCATCTGGAAAACTACCAGGAAAATTAATCCTCTGGAAAACTACATGAAAACATCACCATATGGAAAACTACCAGGAAGAATAACCCTCTGGAAAAAAAACAGAAATAATCACCATCTGGAAAACTACCAGGAAACATCACCATCTGGAAAACTACCAGGAAGCATCATCGTCTGGAAAACTACCATGCAAAATAAACCTCTGGAAAACTACAAGTAAACATCACCCGCTGGAAATCTACTAGGAAACAACACCCTCTGGAAAACTAACAGGGAAAATCACCCTCTGGAAAACCAGCAGGAAACATAATCCTCTGGAAATCTACCAGGAAACATCAACATCTGGAAAAGTGCCAGGAAACATCACCATCTGTCATACTAAAAGGAAACATCATAATCTGGAAGACTACCAGGAAACATCACTATCTGGAAAACAACCAGGAAACATCAGCATCTGGAAAACTACAGGAAACCTCACCCTCTGGAAAACTACTCGGAAACATCACCATTTGGAAAACTACCAGGAAACCTCACCCTCTGGAAAACTACCCGGAAACATCACCATCTGGAAAACTGACAGGAAATATAAACCTCTGCAAAACTACCAGGAAAATTAACCCTCTGGAAAACTACGAGGAAACATCACCATCTGGAAAACTACCAGGAAACATCACCATCTGGAAAACTACCAGGAAAAATAAACCTCTTGAAAACTACCAGGAAACATCACCCTCTGGAAAACTACCAGGACATATAATCCTCTGGAAAACTACCAGGAATCATGACCATCTGGAACACTACCCAGAAGCATCACCATCTGGAAAACTTCCAGGAAACATCAACATCTGAAAATTACCAGGAAAAATAACCCTCTGGAAAACTGCATGGAAACGTCACCATCTGGAAATTTACCATGAAAAATAACCCTCTGGAAAACTACCAGGCCTAATTTCCCTCTGGAAAACTACAAGGAAACATAACCCTCTGGAAAACTACCAGGAAACAACACCCTCTGGAAAAAAAACCAGGAAAAATCACCATCTGGAAAACTACCAGGAAACATCACCCTCTGGAAACCTACGAGGAATAATAAACATCTGGAAAACTAGCAGGAAAGAACACCCTCTGGAAAACTAACAGGGAAAATATCCATCTGGAAAAATACCAGGAAACATCACCCTCTGGAAAACTACGAGGAAAAATAACACACTGCAAAAATACCAGGAAACATCACCATCTGGAAAACTACCAGAAAACATCACCCAATGGAAAACTACCAGGAATAATAACCCTCTGGAATTCTACCAGGAAACAACAGCCCCTGGAAAACTACCAGCGAAAATATCCCTCTGGAAAAGTACCAGAAAACATGACCCTCTGGAAAACTACCAAGAAACATCAACATCTGGAAAACTACCAGCAAACATCACCATCTGGAAAACTAATATGAAACATCATCGTCTGGAAAATCTCCAGGAAACATCACCATCTGGAAAACTACCAGGAAACATCACCCTTTGGAAAACTACCAGGAAACATCAACATCTGGAAAACTAACAGGAAACGTCACCCTCTGGAAAACTACCAGGAAACATCACCATCTGGAAAACAACCAGGAAACATCAGCATCTGGAAAACTACAGGAAACCTCACCCTCTGGAAAACTACCCGGAAACATCACCATTTGGAAAACTACAGGAAACCTCACCCTCTGGAAAACTACCCAGAAACATCACCATCTGGAAAACTGCCAGGAAATATAAACCTCTGGAAAACTACCAGGAAGATTAACCCTCTGGAAAACTACGAGGAAACATCACCATCTGGAAAACTACCAGGAAACATCACCGTCTGGAAAACTACAAGGAAAAATAAACCTCTGGAAAACTACCAGGAAACATCACCCTCTGGAAAACTACCAGGACATATAATCCTCTGGAAAACTACCAGGAATCATGACCATCTGGAACACTACCAAGAAACATCACCATCTGGAAAACTTCCAGGAAACATCAACATCTGGAAAATTACCTGGAAAAATAACCCTCTGGAAAACTGCATGGAAACGTCACCATCTGGAGATTTACCATGAAAAATAACCCTCTGGAAAACTACCAGGCCTAATTTCCCACTGGAAAACTACAAGGAAACATCACCATCTGGAAAACTACCAGGAAAATTAATCATCTGAAAAACTACATGGAAACATCACCATATGGAAAACTACCAGGAAAAATAACCCTCTGGAAAAAAAACCAGAAAAAATCACCATCTGGAAAACTACCAGGAAACATCACCCTCTGGAAACCTTCGAGGAATAATAAACATCTGGAAATCTAGCAGGAAAGAACACCCTCTGGAAAACTAACAGGGAAAATATCCATCTGGAAAAATACCAGGAAACATCACCCTCTGGAACACTACGAGGAAAAATAACACACTGCAAAAATACCAGGAACCATCAGCATCTGGAAAACTACCAGAAAACATCACCCTATGGAAAACTACCAGGAATAATAACCCTCTGGAATTCTACCAGGAAACAACAGCCCCTGGAAAACTACCAGCGAAAATATCCCTCTGGAAAAGTACGAGGAAACATGACCCTCTGGAAAATTACCAAGAAACATCAACATCTGGAAAACTACCAGCAAACATCACCATCTGGAAAACTAATAGGAAACATCATCGTCTGGAAAACCTCCAGGAAACATCATCATCTGGAAAACTACCAGGAAACATCACCCTCTGGAAAACTACCAGGAAACATCAACATCTGGAAAACTAACACGAAACGTCACCCTCTGGAAAACTACTCGGAAACATCACCACCTGGAAAACTACCAGGAAAAATAAGCCTCTGGAAAACTACCAGGAAAATTAACCCTCTGGAAAACTACCAGGAAACATCACCATCTGGAAAACTACGAGGAAAATTAACCCTCTGGAAAACTACATCACCATCTGGAAATCTACCAGAAAACAACAGCCCCTGGAAAACTACCAGCGAAAATATCCCTCTGGAAAATTACCAGGAAACATAATCCTCTGGAAAACTACCAAGAAACATCAACATCTGGAAAACTACGAGGAAACATCACCATCTGGAAAACTAATAGGAAACATCTTCGTCTGGAAAACTACCAGGAAACATCACCATCTGGAAAACTACAAGGAAACATCACCCTCTGGAAAACTACCAGGAAACATGACCCTCTGGAAAAGTAGCAGGAAACATCACCCTCTGGAAAACTACCAGGAAACATCAACATCTGGAAAACTAACAGGAAACGTCACCCTCTGGAAAACTACCCGGAAACATCACCATCTGGAAAACTACCAGGAAAAATAAGCCTCTGGAAAACTACCAGGAAAATTAACCCTCTGGAAAACTACCAGGAAACATCACCATCTGGAAAACTATGAGGAAAATTAACCCTCTGGAAAACTACATGGAAACATCACCATCTGGAAAACTACCAGGCAAAATAAACCTATGGAAATCTACAAGGAAACATCAACCTCTGGAAAACTACCAGGACACAACACCCTCTGAAAAACTACCAGGAAATAAAATCCTCTGGAAAACTATCAGGAAACAAAAACATCTGGAAAACTGCCTGGAAACATCAACATCTGGAATACTAAATGGAAACATCAACGTCTGGAAAACTGCCTGGAAACATCAGCATCTGGAAAACTGCCAGGAAACATCAACATCTGGAAATCTACCAGGAAACATCACCATAAGGAAAACTACCAGGAAAAATAAACCTCTGGAAAACTACAAGGAAACATCACCATCTGGGAAACTACCAGGAAACATCACCATCTGGAAAACTACCAGGAAAAGTAAACCTCTGGAAAACTACCAGGAAACATCACCCTCTGGAAAACTACCAGGAAATATAATCCTCTGGAAAACCACGAGGAATCATGACCTCCTGGAACACTACCAAGAAACATCACCCTCTGGAAAACTATCAGGAAACATCAACATCTGGAAAACTACCAGGAAAAATAACCCTCTGGAAAACTACATGGACACGTCACCATCTGGAAAACTACCAGGAAGAATAACCCTCTGGAAAAAAAACCCAGGAATAATCACCTTCTGGAAAACTACCAGGAAACATCAACATCTGGAAAACTACCAGGAAACATCACCGTCTGGAAAACTACCATGCAAAATAAATCTCTGGAAAACTACAAGTAAACATCACCCGCTCGAAATCTACAAGGAAACAACACCCTCTGGAAAACTACCAGGGAAAATCACCCTCTGGAAAAAAAACCAGGAAAAATCACCATCTGGAAAACTACCAGGAAACATCACCCTCTGGAAACCTACGAGGAATAATAAACATCTGGAAAACTAGCAGGAAAGAACACCCTCTGGAAAACTAACAGGGAAAATATCCATCTGGAAAAATACCAGGAAACATCACCCTCTGGAAAACTACGAGGAAAAATAACACACTGCAAAAATACCAGGAAACATCACCATCTGGAAAACTACCAGAAAACATCACCCAATGGAAAACTACCAGGAATAATAACCCTCTGGAATTCTACCAGGAAACAACAGCCCCTGGAAAACTACCAGCGAAAATATCCCTCTGGAAAAGTACCAGAAAACATGACCCTCTGGAAAACTACCAAGAAACATCAACATCTGGAAAACTACCAGCAAACATCACCATCTGGAAAACTAATATGAAACATCATCGTCTGGAAAATCTCCAGGAAACATCACCATCTGGAAAACTACCAGGAAACATCACCCTTTGGAAAACTACCAGGAAACATCAACATCTGGAAAACTAACAGGAAACGTCACCCTCTGGAAAACTACCAGGAAACATCACCATCTGGAAAACAACCAGGAAACATCAGCATCTGGAAAACTACAGGAAACCTCACCCTCTGGAAAACTACCCGGAAACATCACCATTTGGAAAACTACAGGAAACCTCACCCTCTGGAAAACTACCCAGAAACATCACCATCTGGAAAACTGCCAGGAAATATAAACCTCTGGAAAACTACCAGGAAGATTAACCCTCTGGAAAACTACGAGGAAACATCACCATCTGGAAAACTACCAGGAAACATCACCGTCTGGAAAACTACAAGGAAAAATAAACCTCTGGAAAACTACCAGGAAACATCACCCTCTGGAAAACTACCAGGACATATAATCCTCTGGAAAACTACCAGGAATCATGACCATCTGGAACACTACCAAGAAACATCACCATCTGGAAAACTTCCAGGAAACATCAACATCTGGAAAATTACCTGGAAAAATAACCCTCTGGAAAACTGCATGGAAACGTCACCATCTGGAGATTTACCATGAAAAATAACCCTCTGGAAAACTACCAGGCCTAATTTCCCACTGGAAAACTACAAGGAAACATCACCATCTGGAAAACTACCAGGAAAATTAATCATCTGAAAAACTACATGGAAACATCACCATATGGAAAACTACCAGGAAAAATAACCCTCTGGAAAAAAAACCAGAAAAAATCACCATCTGGAAAACTACCAGGAAACATCACCCTCTGGAAACCTTCGAGGAATAATAAACATCTGGAAATCTAGCAGGAAAGAACACCCTCTGGAAAACTAACAGGGAAAATATCCATCTGGAAAAATACCAGGAAACATCACCCTCTGGAACACTACGAGGAAAAATAACACACTGCAAAAATACCAGGAACCATCAGCATCTGGAAAACTACCAGAAAACATCACCCTATGGAAAACTACCAGGAATAATAACCCTCTGGAATTCTACCAGGAAACAACAGCCCCTGGAAAACTACCAGCGAAAATATCCCTCTGGAAAAGTACGAGGAAACATGACCCTCTGGAAAATTACCAAGAAACATCAACATCTGGAAAACTACCAGCAAACATCACCATCTGGAAAACTAATAGGAAACATCATCGTCTGGAAAACCTCCAGGAAACATCATCATCTGGAAAACTACCAGGAAACATCACCCTCTGGAAAACTACCAGGAAACATCAACATCTGGAAAACTAACACGAAACGTCACCCTCTGGAAAACTACTCGGAAACATCACCACCTGGAAAACTACCAGGAAAAATAAGCCTCTGGAAAACTACCAGGAAAATTAACCCTCTGGAAAACTACCAGGAAACATCACCATCTGGAAAACTACGAGGAAAATTAACCCTCTGGAAAACTACATCACCATCTGGAAATCTACCAGAAAACAACAGCCCCTGGAAAACTACCAGCGAAAATATCCCTCTGGAAAATTACCAGGAAACATAATCCTCTGGAAAACTACCAAGAAACATCAACATCTGGAAAACTACGAGGAAACATCACCATCTGGAAAACTAATAGGAAACATCTTCGTCTGGAAAACTACCAGGAAACATCACCATCTGGAAAACTACAAGGAAACATCACCCTCTGGAAAACTACCAGGAAACATGACCCTCTGGAAAAGTAGCAGGAAACATCACCCTCTGGAAAACTACCAGGAAACATCAACATCTGGAAAACTAACAGGAAACGTCACCCTCTGGAAAACTACCCGGAAACATCACCATCTGGAAAACTACCAGGAAAAATAAGCCTCTGGAAAACTACCAGGAAAATTAACCCTCTGGAAAACTACCAGGAAACATCACCATCTGGAAAACTATGAGGAAAATTAACCCTCTGGAAAACTACATGGAAACATCACCATCTGGAAAACTACCAGGCAAAATAAACCTATGGAAATCTACAAGGAAACATCAACCTCTGGAAAACTACCAGGACACAACACCCTCTGAAAAACTACCAGGAAATAAAATCCTCTGGAAAACTATCAGGAAACAAAAACATCTGGAAAACTGCCTGGAAACATCAACATCTGGAATACTAAATGGAAACATCAACGTCTGGAAAACTGCCTGGAAACATCAGCATCTGGAAAACTGCCAGGAAACATCAACATCTGGAAATCTACCAGGAAACATCACCATAAGGAAAACTACCAGGAAAAATAAACCTCTGGAAAACTACAAGGAAACATCACCATCTGGGAAACTACCAGGAAACATCACCATCTGGAAAACTACCAGGAAAAGTAAACCTCTGGAAAACTACCAGGAAAAGTAAACCTCTGGAAAACTACCAGGAAACATCACCCTCTGGAAAACTACCAGGAAATATAATCCTCTGGAAAACCACGAGGAATCATGACCTTCTGGAACACTACCAAGAAACATCACCCTCTGGAAAACTATCAGGAAACATCAACATCTGGAAAACTACCAGGAAAAATAACCCTCTGGAAAACTACATGGAAACGTCACCATCTGGAAAACTACCAGGAAGAATAACCCTCTGGAAAAAAAACCCAGGAATAATCACCTTCTGGAAAACTACCAGGAAACATCAACATCTGGAAAACTACCAGGAAACATCACCGTCTGGAAAACTACCATGCAAAATAAATCTCTGGAAAACTACAAGTAAACATCACCCGCTCGAAATCTACAAGGAAACAACACCCTCTGGAAAACTACCAGGGAAAATCACCCTCTGGAAAAACAGCAGGAAACATAATCCTCTGGAAATCTACCAGGAAACATCAATATCGGGAAAAGTGCCAGGAAACATCACCATCCGTCATACCAAAAGGAAACATCATCATCTGGAAGACTACCAAGAAACATCACCATCTGGAAAACTACCCGGAAACATCAGCATCTGGAAAACAACAGGAAACCTCACCCTCTGGAAAACTACTCGGAAACATCACCATCTGGAAAACTGCCAGGAAATATAAACCTCTGGAAAACTACCAGGAAAATTAACCCTCTGGAAAACTACGAGGAAACATCACCATCTGGAAAACTACCAGGAAAATTAATCCTCTGGAAAACTACATGAAAACATCACCATATGGAAAACTACCAGGAAGAATAACCCTCTGGAAAAAAAACCCAGAAATAAACACCATCTGGAAAACTACCAGGAAACATCACCACCAGGATAACTACCAGGAGACAACACCCTCTGGAATCCGAACATGAATCATCACCATCTGGAAAACTACCAGGAAAAGTAATCCGCTGGAAAACGACATGGAAACATCACCATATGGAAAACTACCAGGAAGAATAACCCTCTGGAAAAAAAACCAGGAATAATCACCATCTGGAAAACTACCAGGAAACATCACCTTCTGGAAAACTACCAGGAAGCATCATCGTCTGGAAAACTACCATGCAAAATAAACCTCTGGAAAACTACAAGTAAACATCACCCGCTGGAAATCTACTAGGAAACAACACCCTCTGGAAAACTACCAGGGAAAATCACCCTCTGGAAAACCAGCAGGAATCATAATCCTCTGGAAATCTACCAGGAAACATCAATATCGGGAAAAGTGCCAGGAAACATCACCATCCGTCATACCAAAAGGAAACATCATCATCTGGAAGACTACCAGGAAACATCACCATCTGGAAAACAACCAGGAAACATCAGTTCTGGAAAACTACCCGGAAACATCACCATCTGGAAAACTGCCAGGAAATATAAACCTCTGGAAAACTACCAGGAAAATTAACCCTCTGGAAAACTACGAGGAAACATCACCATCTGGAAAACTACCAGGAAACATCACCATCTGGAAAACTACCAGGAAAAATAAACCTCTGGAAAACTACCAGGAAACATCACCCTCCGGAAAACTACCAGGAAATATAATCCTCTGGAAAACCACGAGGAATCATGACCTTCTGGAACACTACCAAGAAACATCACCCTCTGGAAAACTATCAGGAAACATCAACATCTGGAAAACTACCAGGAAAAATAACCCTATGGAAAACTACATGGAAAGGTCACCATCTGGAAAACTACCAGGAAGAATAACCCTCTGGAAAAAAAACCCAGGAATAATCACCTTCTGGAAAACTACCAGGAAACATCAACATCTGGAAAACTACCAGGAAACATCACCGTCTGGAAAACTACCATGCAAAATAAATCTCTGGAAAACTACAAGTAAACATCACCCACTGGAAATCAACTAGGAAACAACACCCTCTGGAAAACTACCAGGGAAAATCACCCTCTGGAAAACCAGCAGGAAACATAATCCTCTGGAAATCTACCAGGAAACATCAATATCGGGAAAAGTGCCAGGAAACATCACCATCCGTCATACCAAAAGGAAACATCATCATCTGGAAGACTACCAGGAAACATCACCATCTGGAAAACTACCCGGAAACTTCAGCATCTGGAAAACAACAGGAAACCTCACCCTCTGGAAAACCACTCGGAAACATCACCATCCGGAAAACTGCCAGGAAATATAAACCTCTGGAAAACTACCAGGAAAATTAACCCTCTGGAAAACTACGAGGAAACATCACCATCTGGAAAACTACCAGGAAACATCACCATCTGGAAAACTACCAGGAAAAATAAACCTCTGGAAAACTACCAGGAAACATCACCCTCTGGAAAACTACCAGGACATATAATCCTCTGGAAAACTACCAGGAATCATGACCAACTGGAACACTACCAAGAAACATCACTATCTGGAAAACTACCAGGAAACATCAACATCTGGAAAACTACCAGGAAAAATAACCCTCTGGAAAACTGCATGGAAACGTCACCATCTGGAAATTTACCATGAAAAATAACCCTCTGGAAAACTCCCAGGAAAAATCACCTTCTGGAAAACTACGAGGAAAAATCACCCTCTGGAAAACAACCAGGAAACATCACCGTCTGGAAAACTACCAGGCCCAATATCCCTCTGGAAAACTACAAGGACACATCACCCTCTGGAAAACGACCAGGAAGCAACACCCTCTGGAAACCGAACATGAATCATCACCATCTGGAAAATTACCAGGAAAATTAATCCTCTGAAAAACTACATGGAAACATCACCATATGGAAAACTACTAGGAAACATCACCGTTTGGAAAACTACCATGCAAAATAATCCTCGGGAAAACTACAAGTAAACATCACCATCTGGAAAACTACCAGGAAAATTAATCCTCTGGAAAACTACATGAAAACATCACCATATGGAAAACTACAAGGAAGAATAACCCTCTGGAAAAAAACCAAGAAATAAACACCATCTGGAAAACGACCAGGAAACATCACCATCAGGATAACTACCAGGAAACAACACCCTCTGGAATCCGAACATGAATCATCACCATCTGGAAAACTACCAGGAAAATTAATCCTCTGGAAAACGACATGGAAACATCACCATATGGAAAACTACCAGGAAGAATAACCCTCTGGAAAAAAACCCAGGAATAATCACCATCTGGAAAACTACCAGGAAACATCACCATCTGGAAAACTACCAGGAAGCATCATCGTCTGGAAAACTACCATGAAAAATAAACCTCTGGAAAACTACAAGTAAACATCACCCGCTGGAAATCTACTAGGAAACAACACCCTCTGGAAAACTACCAGGGAAAATCACCCACTGGAAAACCAGCAGGAAACATAATCCTCTGGAAATCTACCAGGAAACATCAATATCGGGAAAAGTGCCAGGAAACATCACCATCCGTCATACCAAAAGGAAACATCATCATCTGGAAGACTACCAGGAAACATCACCATCTGGAAAACTACCCGGAAACTTCAGCATCTGGAAAACAACAGGAAGCCTCACCCTCTGGAAAACCACTCGGAAACATCACCATCTGGAAAACTGCCAGGAAATATAAACCTCTGGAAAACTACCAGGAAAATTAACCCTCTGGAAAACTACGAGGAAACATCACCATCTGGAAAACTACCAGGAAACATCACCATCTGGAAAACTACCAGGAAAAATAAACCTCTGGAAAACTACCAGGAAACATCACCCTCTGGAAAACTACCAGGACATATAATCCTCTGGAAAACTACCAGGAATCATGACCAACTGGAACACTACCAAGAAACATCACTATCTGGAAAACTACCAGGAAACATCAACATCTGGAAAACTACCAGGAAAAATAACCCTCTGGAAAACTGCATGGAAACGTCACCATCTGGAAATTTACCATGAAAAATAACCCTCTGGAAAACTCCCAGGAAAAATCACCTTCTGGAAAACTACGAGGAAAAATCACCCTCTGGAAAACAACCAGGAAACATCACCGTCTGGAAAACTACCAGGCCCAATATCCCTCTGGAAAACTACAAGGACACATCACCCTCT
This sequence comes from Isurus oxyrinchus, assembly GCA_026770705.1. Taxonomy (NCBI): domain Eukaryota; kingdom Metazoa; phylum Chordata; class Chondrichthyes; order Lamniformes; family Lamnidae; genus Isurus; species Isurus oxyrinchus. The sequence goes on from JANJGN010000145.1 coordinate 943,283, forward strand.
GGAAAACGACCAGGAAGCAACACCCTCTGGAAACCGAACATGAATCATCACCATCTGGAAAATTACCAGGAAAATTAATCCTCTGAAAAACTACATGGAAACATCACCATATGGAAAACTACTAGGAAACATCACCGTTTGGAAAACTACCATGCAAAATAATCCTCGGGAAAACTACAAGTAAACATCACCATCTGGAAAACTACCAGGAAAATTAATCCTCTGGAAAACTACATGAAAACATCACCATATGGAAAACTACAAGGAAGAATAACCCTCTGGAAAAAAACCAAGAAATAAACACCATCTGGAAAACGACCAGGAAACATCACCATCAGGATAACTACCAGGAAACAACACCCTCTGGAATCCGAACATGAATCATCACCATCTGGAAAACTACCAGGAAAATTAATCCTCTGGAAAACGACATGGAAACATCACCATATGGAAAACTACCAGGAAGAATAACCCTCTGGAAAAAAACCCAGGAATAATCACCATCTGGAAAACTACCAGGAAACATCACCATCTGGAAAACTACCAGGAAGCATCATCGTCTGGAAAACTACCATGAAAAATAAACCTCTGGAAAACTACAAGTAAACATCACCCGCTGGAAATCTACTAGGAAACAACACCCTCTGGAAAACTACCAGGGAAAATCACCCACTGGAAAACCAGCAGGAAACATAATCCTCTGGAAATCTACCAGGAAACATCAATATCGGGAAAAGTGCCAGGAAACATCACCATCCGTCATACCAAAAGGAAACATCATCATCTGGAAGACTACCAGGAAACATCACCATCTGGAAAACTACCCGGAAACTTCAGCATCTGGAAAACAACAGGAAGCCTCACCCTCTGGAAAACCACTCGGAAACATCACCATCTGGAAAACTGCCAGGAAATATAAACCTCTGGAAAACTACCAGGAAAATTAACCCTCTGGAAAACTACGAGGAAACATCACCATCTGGAAAACTACCAGGAAACATCACCATCTGGAAAACTACCAGGAAAAATAAACCTCTGGAAAACTACCAGGAAACATCACCCTCTGGAAAACTACCAGGACATATAATCCTCTGGAAAACTACCAGGAATCATGACCATCTGGAACACTACCAAGAAACATCACTATCTGGAAAACTACCAGGAAACATCAACATCTGGAAAACTACCAGGAAAAATAACCCTCTGGAAAACTGCATGGAAACGTCACCATCTGGAAATTTACCATGAAAAATAACCCTCTGGAAAACTCCCAGGAAAAATCACCTTCTGGAAAACTACGAGGAAAAATCACCCTCTGGAAAACAACCAGGAAACATCACCGTCTGGAAAACTACCAGGCCAAATATCCCTCTGGAAAACTACAAGGAAACATCACCCTCTGGAAAACGACCAGGAAGCAACACCCTCTGGAAACCGAACATGAATCATCACCATCTGGAAAATTACCAGGAAAATTAATCCTCTGAAAAACTACATGGAAACATCACCATATGGAAAACTACTAGGAAACATCACCGTTTGGAAACTACCATGCAAAATAATCCTCGGGAAAACTACAAGTAAACATCACCATCTGGAAAACTACCAGGAAAATTAATCCTCTGGAAAACTACATGAAAACATCACCATATGGAAAACTACAAGGAAGAATAACCCTCTGGAAAAAAACCAAGAAATAAACACCATCTGGAAAACGACCAGGAAACATCACCATCAGGATAACTACCAGGAAACAACACCCTCTGGAATCCGAACATGAATCATCACCATCTGGAAAACTACCAGGAAAATTAATCCTCTGGAAAACGACATGGAAACATCACCATATGGAAAACTACCAGGAAGAATAACCCTCTGGAAAAAAAAACCCAGGAATAATCACCATCTGGAAAACTACCAGGAAACATCACCATCTGGATAACTACCAGGAAGCATCATCGTCTGGAAAACTACCATGCAAAATAAACCTCTGGAAAACTACAAGTAAACATCACCCGCTGGAAATCTACTAGGAAACAATACCCTCTGGAAAACTACCAGGGAAAATCACCCTCTGGAAAACCAGCAGGAAACATAATCCTCTGGAAATCTACCAGGAAACATCAATATCGGGAAAAGTGCCAGGAAACATCACCATCCGTCATACCAAAAGGAAACATCATCATCTGGAAGACTACCAGGAAACATCACCATCTGGAAAACAACCAGGAAGCATCAGTTCTGGAAAACTACCCGGAAACATCACCATCTGGAAAACTGCCAGGAAATATAAACCTCTGGAAAACTACCAGGAAAATTAACCCTCTGGAAAACTACGAGGAAACATCACCATCTGGAAAACTACCAGGAAACATCACCATCTGGAAAACTACCAGGAAAAATAAACCTCTGGAAAACTACCAGGAAACATCACCCTCCGGAAAACTACCAGGAAATATAATCCTCTGGAAAACCACGAGGAATCATGACCTTCTGGAACACTACCAAGAAACATCACCCTCTCGAAAACTATCAGGAAACATCAACATCTGGAAAACTACAGGAAAAATAACCCTATGGAAAACTACCAGGAAACATCAACATCTGGAAAACTACCAGGAAACATCACCGTCTGGAAAACTACCATGCAAAATAAATCTCTGGAAAACTACAAGTAAACATCACCCACTGGAAATCAACTAGGAAACAACACCCTCTGGAAAACTACCAGGGAAAATCACCCTCTGGAAAACCAGCAGGAAACATAATCCTCTGGAAATCTACCAGGAAACATCAATATCGGGAAAAGTACCAGGAAACATCACCATCCGTCATACCAAAAGGAAACATCATCATCTGGAAGACTACCAGGAAACATCACCATCTGGAAAACTACCCGGAAACTTCAGCATCTGGAAAACAACAGGAAACCTCACCCTCTGGAAAACCACTCGGAAACATCACCATCTGGAAAACTGCCAGGAAATATAAACCTCTGGAAAACTACCAGGAAAATTAACCCTCTGGAAAACTACGAGGAAACATCACCATCTGGAAAACTACCAGGAAACATCACCATCTGGAAAACTACCAGGAAAAATAAACCTCTGGAAAACTACCAGGAAACATCACCCTCTGGAAAACTACCAGGACATATAATCCTCTGGAAAACTACCAGGAATCATGACCATCTGGAACACTACCAAGAAACATCACTATCTGGAAAACTACCAGGAAACATCAACATCTGGAAAACTACCAGGAAAAATAACCCTCTGGAAAACTGCATGGAAACGTCATCATCTGGAAATTTACCATGAAAAATAACCCTCTGGAAAACTCCCAGGAAAAATCACCTTCTGGAAAACTACGAGGAAAAATCACCCTCTGGAAAACAACCAGGAAACATCACCGTCTGGAAAACTACCAGGCCAAATATCCCTCTGGAAAACTACAAGGAAACATCACCCTCTGGAAAACGACCAGGAAGCAACACCCTCTGGAAACCGAACATGAATCATCACCATCTGGAAAATTACCAGGAAAATTAATCCTCTGAAAAACTACATGGAAACATCACCATATGGAAAACTACTAGGAAACATCACCGTTTGGAAACTACCATGCAAAATAATCCTCGGGAAAACTACAAGTAAACATCACCATCTGGAAAACTACCAGGAAAATTAATCCTCTGGAAAACTACATGAAAACATCACCATATGGAAAACTACAAGGAAGAATAACCCTCTGGAAAAAAACCAAGAAATAAACACCATCTGGAAAACTACCAGGAAACATCACCATCAGGATAACTACCAGGAAACAACACCCTCTGGAATCCGAACATGAATCATCACCATCTGGAAAACTACCAGGAAAATTAATCCTCTGGAAAACGACATGGAAACATCACCATATGGAAAACTACCAGGAAGAATAACCCTCTGGAAAAAAAACCCAGGAATAATCACCATCTGGAAAACTACCAGGAAACATCACCATCTGGAAAACTACCAGGAAGCATCATCGTCTGGAAAATTACCATGCAAAATAAACCTCTGGAAAACTACAAGTAAACATCACCCGCTGGAAATCTACTAGGAAACAACACCCTCTGGAAAACTACCAGGGAAAATCACCCTCTGGAAAACCAGCAGAAAGCATAATCCTCTGGAAATCTACCAGGAAACATCAACATCTGGAAAAGTGCCAGGAAACATCACCATCCGTCAAATTAAAAGGAAACATCATAATCTGGAAGACTAACAGGAAACGTGACCATCTGGAAAACAACCAGGAAACATCAGCATCTGGAAAACTACAGGAAACCTCACCATCTGGAAAACTACCCGGAAACATCACCATTTGGAAAACTACAGGAAACCTCACCCTCTGGAAAACTACCCGGAAACATCACCATCCAGAAAACTGCCAGGAAATATAAACCTCTGGAAAACTACCAGGAAAATTAACCCTCTGGAAAACTACGAGGAAACATCACCATCTGGAAAACTACCCGGAAACATCACCGTCTGGAAAACAACCAGGAAAAATAAACCTCTGGAAAACTACCAGGAAACATCACCCTCTGGAAAACTACCAGGACATATAATCCTCTGGAACACTACCAGGAATCATGACCATCTGGAACACTACCAAGAAACATCACCATCTGGAAAACTTCCAGGAAACATCAACATCTGGAAAATTACCAGGAAAAATAACCCTCTGTAAAACTGCATGGAAACGTCACCATCTGGAAATTTACCATGAAAAATAACCCTCTGGAAAACTACCAGGCCTAATTTCCCTCTGGAAAACTACCAGGAAACAACACCCTCTGGAAACTGAACATGAATCATCACCATCTGGAAAACTACCAGGAAAATTAATCCTCTGAAAAACTACATGGAGACATTACCATATGGAAAACTACCAGGAAAAATAACCCTCTGGAAAAAAACCAGGAAAAATCACCATCTGGAAAACTACCAGGAAACATCACCATCTGGAAAACTACCAGGAAAAATAAACCTCTGGAAAACTACCAGGAAACATCACCCTCTGGAAAACTACCAGGACATATAATCCTCTGGAAAACTACCAGGAATCATGACCATCTGGAACACTACCAAGAAACATCACTATCTGGAAAACTACCAGGAAACATCACCGTTTGGAAAACTACCATGCAAAATAATCCTGCGGAAAACTACAAGTAAACATCACCATCTGGAAAACTACCAGGAAAATTAATCCTCTGGAAAACTACATGAAAACATCACCATATGGAAAACTACCAGGAAGAATAACCCTCTGGAAAAAAAACAGAAATAATCACCATCTGGAAAACTACCAGGAAACATCACCATCTGGAAAACTACCAGGAAGCATCATCGTCTGGAAAACTACCATGCAAAATAAACCTCTGGAAAACTACAAGTAAACATCACCCGCTGGAAATCTACTAGGAAACAACACCCTCTGGAAAACTAACAGGGAAAATCACCCTCTGGAAAACCAGCAGGAAACATAATCCTCTGGAAATCTACCAGGAAACATCAACATCTGGAAAAGTGCCAGGAAACATCACCATCTGTCATACTAAAAGGAAACATCATAATCTGGAAGACTACCAGGAAACATCACTATCTGGAAAACAACCAGGAAACATCAGCATCTGGAAAACTACAGGAAACCTCACCCTCTGGAAAACTACTCGGAAACATCACCATTTGGAAAACTACCAGGAAACCTCACCCTCTGGAAAACTACCCGGAAACATCACCATCTGGAAAACTGACAGGAAATATAAACCTCTGCAAAACTACCAGGAAAATTAACCCTCTGGAAAACTACGAGGAAACATCACCATCTGGAAAACTACCAGGAAACATCACCATCTGGAAAACTACCAGGAAAAATAAACCTCTTGAAAACTACCAGGAAACATCACCCTCTGGAAAACTACCAGGACATATAATCCTCTGGAAAACTACCAGGAATCATGACCATCTGGAACACTACCCAGAAGCATCACCATCTGGAAAACTTCCAGGAAACATCAACATCTGAAAATTACCAGGAAAAATAACCCTCTGGAAAACTGCATGGAAACGTCACCATCTGGAAATTTACCATGAAAAATAACCCTCTGGAAAACTACCAGGCCTAATTTCCCTCTGGAAAACTACAAGGAAACATAACCCTCTGGAAAACTACCAGGAAACAACACCCTCTGGAAAAAAAACCAGGAAAAATCACCCTCTGGAAAACTACCAGGAAACATCACCCTCTGGAAACCTACGAGGAATAATAAACATCTGGAAAACTAGCAGGAAAGAACACCCTCTGGAAAACTAACAGGGAAAATATCCATCTGGAAAAATACCAGGAAACATCACCCTCTGGAAAACTACGAGGAAAAATAACACACTGCAAAAATACCAGGAAACATCACCATCTGGAAAACTACCAGAAAACATCACCCAATGGAAAACTACCAGGAATAATAACCCTCTGGAATTCTACCAGGAAACAACAGCCCCTGGAAAACTACCAGCGAAAATATCCCTCTGGAAAAGTACCAGAAAACATGACCCTCTGGAAAACTACCAAGAAACATCAACATCTGGAAAACTACCAGCAAACATCACCATCTGGAAAACTAATATGAAACATCATCGTCTGGAAAATCTCCAGGAAACATCACCATCTGGAAAACTACCAGGAAACATCACCCTTTGGAAAACTACCAGGAAACATCAACATCTGGAAAACTAACAGGAAACGTCACCCTCTGGAAAACTACCAGGAAACATCACCATCTGGAAAACAACCAGGAAACATCAGCATCTGGAAAACTACAGGAAACCTCACCCTCTGGAAAACTACCCGGAAACATCACCATTTGGAAAACTACAGGAAACCTCACCCTCTGGAAAACTACCCAGAAACATCACCATCTGGAAAACTGCCAGGAAATATAAACCTCTGGAAAACTACCAGGAAGATTAACCCTCTGGAAAACTACGAGGAAACATCACCATCTGGAAAACTACCAGGAAACATCACCGTCTGGAAAACTACAAGGAAAAATAAACCTCTGGAAAACTACCAGGAAACATCACCCTCTGGAAAACTACCAGGACATATAATCCTCTGGAAAACTACCAGGAATCATGACCATCTGGAACACTACCAAGAAACATCACCATCTGGAAAACTTCCAGGAAACATCAACATCTGGAAAATTACCTGGAAAAATAACCCTCTGGAAAACTGCATGGAAACGTCACCATCTGGAGATTTACCATGAAAAATAACCCTCTGGAAAACTACCAGGCCTAATTTCCCACTGGAAAACTACAAGGAAACATCACCATCTGGAAAACTACCAGGAAAATTAATCATCTGAAAAACTACATGGAAACATCACCATATGGAAAACTACCAGGAAAAATAACCCTCTGGAAAAAAAACCAGAAAAAATCACCATCTGGAAAACTACCAGGAAACATCACCCTCTGGAAACCTTCGAGGAATAATAAACATCTGGAAATCTAGCAGGAAAGAACACCCTCTGGAAAACTAACAGGGAAAATATCCATCTGGAAAAATACCAGGAAACATCACCCTCTGGAACACTACGAGGAAAAATAACACACTGCAAAAATACCAGGAACCATCAGCATCTGGAAAACTACCAGAAAACATCACCCTATGGAAAACTACCAGGAATAATAACCCTCTGGAATTCTACCAGGAAACAACAGCCCCTGGAAAACTACCAGCGAAAATATCCCTCTGGAAAAGTACGAGGAAACATGACCCTCTGGAAAATTACCAAGAAACATCAACATCTGGAAAACTACCAGCAAACATCACCATCTGGAAAACTAATAGGAAACATCATCGTCTGGAAAACCTCCAGGAAACATCATCATCTGGAAAACTACCAGGAAACATCACCCTCTGGAAAACTACCAGGAAACATCAACATCTGGAAAACTAACACGAAACGTCACCCTCTGGAAAACTACTCGGAAACATCACCACCTGGAAAACTACCAGGAAAAATAAGCCTCTGGAAAACTACCAGGAAACATCACCATCTGGAAAACTACGAGGAAAATTAACCCTCTGGAAAACTACATCACCATCTGGAAATCTACCAGAAAACAACAGCCCCTGGAAAACTACCAGCGAAAATATCCCTCTGGAAAATTACCAGGAAACATAATCCTCTGGAAAACTACCAAGAAACATCAACATCTGGAAAACTACGAGGAAACATCACCATCTGGAAAACTAATAGGAAACATCTTCGTCTGGAAAACTACCAGGAAACATCACCATCTGGAAAACTACAAGGAAACATCACCCTCTGGAAAACTACCAGGAAACATGACCCTCTGGAAAAGTAGCAGGAAACATCACCCTCTGGAAAACTACCAGGAAACATCAACATCTGGAAAACTAACAGGAAACGTCACCCTCTGGAAAACTACCCGGAAACATCACCATCTGGAAAACTACCAGGAAAAATAAGCCTCTGGAAAACTACCAGGAAAATTAACCCTCTGGAAAACTACCAGGAAACATCACCATCTGGAAAACTATGAGGAAAATTAACCCTCTGGAAAACTACATGGAAACATCACCATCTGGAAAACTACCAGGCAAAATAAACCTATGGAAATCTACAAGGAAACATCAACCTCTGGAAAACTACCAGGACACAACACCCTCTGAAAAACTACCAGGAAATAAAATCCTCTGGAAAACTATCAGGAAACAAAAACATCTGGAAAACTGCCTGGAAACATCAACATCTGGAATACTAAATGGAAACATCAACGTCTGGAAAACTGCCTGGAAACATCAGCATCTGGAAAACTGCCAGGAAACATCAACATCTGGAAATCTACCAGGAAACATCACCATAAGGAAAACTACCAGGAAAAATAAACCTCTGGAAAACTACAAGGAAACATCACCATCTGGGAAACTACCAGGAAACATCACCATCTGGAAAACTACCAGGAAAAGTAAACCTCTGGAAAACTACCAGGAAACATCACCCTCTGGAAAACTACCAGGAAATATAATCCTCTGGAAAACCACGAGGAATCATGACCTTCTGGAACACTACCAAGAAACATCACCCTCTGGAAAACTATCAGGAAACATCAACATCTGGAAAACTACCAGGAAAAATAACCCTCTGGAAAACTACATGGAAACGTCACCATCTGGAAAACTACCAGGAAGAATAACCCTCTGGAAAAAAAACCCAGGAATAATCACCTTCTGGAAAACTACCAGGAAACATCAACATCTGGAAAACTACCAGGAAACATCACCGTCTGGAAAACTACCATGCAAAATAAATCTCTGGAAAACTACAAGTAAACATCACCCGCTCGAAATCTACAAGGAAACAACACCCTCTGGAAAACTACCAGGGAAAATCACCCTCTGGAAAAACAGCAGGAAACATAATCCTCTGGAAATCTACCAGGAAACATCAATATCGGGAAAAGTGCCAGGAAACATCACCATCCGTCATACCAAAAGGAAACATCATCATCTGGAAGACTACCAAGAAACATCACCATCTGGAAAACTACCCGGAAACATCAGCATCTGGAAAACAACAGGAAACCTCACCCTCTGGAAAACTACTCGGAAACATCACCATCTGGAAAACTGCCAGGAAATATAAACCTCTGGAAAACTACCAGGAAAATTAACCCTCTGGAAAACTACGAGGAAACATCACCATCTGGAAAACTACCAGGAAAATTAATCCTCTGGAAAACTACATGAAAACATCACCATATGGAAAACTACCAGGAAGAATAACCCTCTGGAAAAAAAACCCAGAAATAAACACCATCTGGAAAACTACCAGGAAACATCACCACCAGGATAACTACCAGGAGACAACACCCTCTGGAATCCGAACATGAATCATCACCATCTGGAAAACTACCAGGAAAAGTAATCCGCTGGAAAACGACATGGAAACATCACCATATGGAAAACTACCAGGAAGAATAACCCTCTGGAAAAAAAACCAGGAATAATCACCATCTGGAAAACTACCAGGAAACATCACCTTCTGGAAAACTACCAGGAAGCATCATCGTCTGGAAAACTACCATGCAAAATAAACCTCTGGAAAACTACAAGTAAACATCACCCGCTGGAAATCTACTAGGAAACAACACCCTCTGGAAAACTACCAGGGAAAATCACCCTCTGGAAAACCAGCAGGAATCATAATCCTCTGGAAATCTACCAGGAAACATCAATATCGGGAAAAGTGCCAGGAAACATCACCATCCGTCATACCAAAAGGAAACATCATCATCTGGAAGACTACCAGGAAACATCACCATCTGGAAAACAACCAGGAAACATCAGTTCTGGAAAACTACCCGGAAACATCACCATCTGGAAAACTGCCAGGAAATATAAACCTCTGGAAAACTACCAGGAAAATTAACCCTCTGGAAAACTACGAGGAAACATCACCATCTGGAAAACTACCAGGAAACATCACCATCTGGAAAACTACCAGGAAAAATAAACCTCTGGAAAACTACCAGGAAACATCACCCTCCGGAAAACTACCAGGAAATATAATCCTCTGGAAAACCACGAGGAATCATGACCTTCTGGAACACTACCAAGAAACATCACCCTCTGGAAAACTATCAGGAAACATCAACATCTGGAAAACTACCAGGAAAAATAACCCTATGGAAAACTACATGGAAAGGTCACCATCTGGAAAACTACCAGGAAGAATAACCCTCTGGAAAAAAAACCCAGGAATAATCACCTTCTGGAAAACTACCAGGAAACATCAACATCTGGAAAACTACCAGGAAACATCACCGTCTGGAAAACTACCATGCAAAATAAATCTCTGGAAAACTACAAGTAAACATCACCCACTGGAAATCAACTAGGAAACAACACCCTCTGGAAAACTACCAGGGAAAATCACCCTCTGGAAAACCAGCAGGAAACATAATCCTCTGGAAATCTACCAGGAAACATCAATATCGGGAAAAGTGCCAGGAAACATCACCATCCGTCATACCAAAAGGAAACATCATCATCTGGAAGACTACCAGGAAACATCACCATCTGGAAAACTACCCGGAAACTTCAGCATCTGGAAAACAACAGGAAACCTCACCCTCTGGAAAACCACTCGGAAACATCACCATCCGGAAAACTGCCAGGAAATATAAACCTCTGGAAAACTACCAGGAAAATTAACCCTCTGGAAAACTACGAGGAAACATCACCATCTGGAAAACTACCAGGAAACATCACCATCTGGAAAACTACCAGGAAAAATAAACCTCTGGAAAACTACCAGGAAACATCACCCTCTGGAAAACTACCAGGACATATAATCCTCTGGAAAACTACCAGGAATCATGACCAACTGGAACACTACCAAGAAACATCACTATCTGGAAAACTACCAGGAAACATCAACATCTGGAAAACTACCAGGAAAAATAACCCTCTGGAAAACTGCATGGAAACGTCACCATCTGGAAATTTACCATGAAAAATAACCCTCTGGAAAACTCCCAGGAAAAATCACCTTCTGGAAAACTACGAGGAAAAATCACCCTCTGGAAAACAACCAGGAAACATCACCGTCTGGAAAACTACCAGGCCCAATATCCCTCTGGAAAACTACAAGGACACATCACCCTCTGGAAAACGACCAGGAAGCAACACCCTCTGGAAACCGAACATGAATCATCACCATCTGGAAAATTACCAGGAAAATTAATCCTCTGAAAAACTACATGGAAACATCACCATATGGAAAACTACTAGGAAACATCACCGTTTGGAAAACTACCATGCAAAATAATCCTCGGGAAAACTACAAGTAAACATCACCATCTGGAAAACTACCAGGAAAATTAATCCTCTGGAAAACTACATGAAAACATCACCATATGGAAAACTACAAGGAAGAATAACCCTCTGGAAAAAAACCAAGAAATAAACACCATCTGGAAAACGACCAGGAAACATCACCATCAGGATAACTACCAGGAAACAACACCCTCTGGAATCCGAACATGAATCATCACCATCTGGAAAACTACCAGGAAAATTAATCCTCTGGAAAACGACATGGAAACATCACCATATGGAAAACTACCAGGAAGAATAACCCTCTGGAAAAAAACCCAGGAATAATCACCATCTGGAAAACTACCAGGAAACATCACCATCTGGAAAACTACCAGGAAGCATCATCGTCTGGAAAACTACCATGAAAAATAAACCTCTGGAAAACTACAAGTAAACATCACCCGCTGGAAATCTACTAGGAAACAACACCCTCTGGAAAACTACCAGGGAAAATCACCCACTGGAAAACCAGCAGGAAACATAATCCTCTGGAAATCTACCAGGAAACATCAATATCGGGAAAAGTGCCAGGAAACATCACCATCCGTCATACCAAAAGGAAACATCATCATCTGGAAGACTACCAGGAAACATCACCATCTGGAAAACTACCCGGAAACTTCAGCATCTGGAAAACAACAGGAAGCCTCACCCTCTGGAAAACCACTCGGAAACATCACCATCTGGAAAACTGCCAGGAAATATAAACCTCTGGAAAACTACCAGGAAAATTAACCCTCTGGAAAACTACGAGGAAACATCACCATCTGGAAAACTACCAGGAAACATCACCATCTGGAAAACTACCAGGAAAAATAAACCTCTGGAAAACTACCAGGAAACATCACCCTCTGGAAAACTACCAGGACATATAATCCTCTGGAAAACTACCAGGAATCATGACCAACTGGAACACTACCAAGAAACATCACTATCTGGAAAACTACCAGGAAACATCAACATCTGGAAAACTACCAGGAAAAATAACCCTCTGGAAAACTGCATGGAAACGTCACCATCTGGAAATTTACCATGAAAAATAACCCTCTGGAAAACTCCCAGGAAAAATCACCTTCTGGAAAACTACGAGGAAAAATCACCCTCTGGAAAACAACCAGGAAACATCACCGTCTGGAAAACTACCAGGCCCAATATCCCTCTGGAAAACTACAAGGACACATCACCCTCTGGAAAACGACCAGGAAGCAACACCCTCTGGAAACCGAACATGAATCATCACCATCTGGAAAATTACCAGGAAAATTAATCCTCTGAAAAACTACATGGAAACATCACCATATGGAAAACTACTAGGAAACATCACCGTTTGGAAAACTACCATGCAAAATAATCCTCGGGAAAACTACAAGTAAACATCACCATCTGGAAAACTACCAGGAAAATTAATCCTCTGGAAAACTACATGAAAACATCACCATATGGAAAACTACAAGGAAGAATAACCCTCTGGAAAAAAACCAAGAAATAAACACCATCTGGAAAACGACCAGGAAACATCACCATCAGGATAACTACCAGGAAACAACACCCTCTGGAATCCGAACATGAATCATCACCATCTGGAAAACTACCAGGAAAATTAATCCTCTGGAAAACGACATGGAAACATCACCATATGGAAAACTACCAGGAAGAATAACCCTCTGGAAAAAAACCCAGGAATAATCACCATCTGGAAAACTACCAGGAAACATCACCATCTGGAAAACTACCAGGAAGCATCATCGTCTGGAAAACTACCATGAAAAATAAACCTCTGGAAAACTACAAGTAAACATCACCCGCTGGAAATCTACTAGGAAACAACACCCTCTGGAAAACTACCAGGGAAAATCACCCACTGGAAAACCAGCAGGAAACATAATCCTCTGGAAATTTACCAGGAAACATCAATATCGGGAAAAGTGCCAGGAAACATCACCATCCGTCATACCAAAAGGAAACATCATCATCTGGAAGACTACCAGGAAACATCACCATCTGGAAAACTACCCGGAAACTTCAGCATCTGGAAAACAACAGGAAGCCTCACCCTCTGGAAAACCACTCGGAAACATCACCATCTGGAAAACTGCCAGGAAATATAAACCTCTGGAAAACTACCAGGAAAATTAACCCTCTGGAAAACTACGAGGAAACATCACCATCTGGAAAACTACCAGGAAACATCACCATCTGGAAAACTACCAGGAAAAATAAACCTCTGGAAAACTACCAGGAAACATCACCCTCTGGAAAACTACCAGGACATATAATCCTCTGGAAAACTACCAGGAATCATGACCATCTGGAACACTACCAAGAAACATCACTATCTGGAAAACTACCAGGAAACATCAACATCTGGAAAACTACCAGGAAAAATAACCCTCTGGAAAACTGCATGGAAACGTCACCATCTGGAAATTTACCATGAAAAATAACCCTCTGGAAAACTCCCAGGAAAAATCACCTTCTGGAAAACTACGAGGAAAAATCACCCTCTGGAAAACAACCAGGAAACATCACCGTCTGGAAAACTACCAGGCCAAATATCCCTCTGGAAAACTACAAGGAAACATCACCCTCTGGAAAACGACCAGGAAGCAACACCCTCTGGAAACCGAACATGAATCATCACCATCTGGAAAATTACCAGGAAAATTAATCCTCTGAAAAACTACATGGAAACATCACCATATGGAAAACTACTAGGAAACATCACCGTTTGGAAACTACCATGCAAAATAATCCTCGGGAAAACTACAAGTAAACATCACCATCTGGAAAACTACCAGGAAAATTAATCCTCTGGAAAACTACATGAAAACATCACCATATGGAAAACTACAAGGAAGAATAACCCTCTGGAAAAAAACCAAGAAATAAACACCATCTGGAAAACGACCAGGAAACATCACCATCAGGATAACTACCAGGAAACAACACCCTCTGGAATCCGAACATGAATCATCACCATCTGGAAAACTACCAGGAAAATTAATCCTCTGGAAAACGACATGGAAACATCACCATATGGAAAACTACCAGGAAGAATAACCCTCTGGAAAAAAAAACCCAGGAATAATCACCATCTGGAAAACTACCAGGAAACATCACCATCTGGATAACTACCAGGAAGCATCATCGTCTGGAAAACTACCATGCAAAATAAACCTCTGGAAAACTACAAGTAAACATCACCCGCTGGAAATCTACTAGGAAACAATACCCTCTGGAAAACTACCAGGGAAAATCACCCTCTGGAAAACCAGCAGGAAACATAATCCTCTGGAAATCTACCAGGAAACATCAATATCGGGAAAAGTGCCAGGAAACATCACCATCCGTCATACCAAAAGGAAACATCATCATCTGGAAGACTACCAGGAAACATCACCATCTGGAAAACAACCAGGAAGCATCAGTTCTGGAAAACTACCCGGAAACATCACCATCTGGAAAACTGCCAGGAAATATAAACCTCTGGAAAACTACCAGGAAAATTAACCCTCTGGAAAACTACGAGGAAACATCACCATCTGGAAAACTACCAGGAAACATCACCATCTGGAAAACTACCAGGAAAAATAAACCTCTGGAAAACTACCAGGAAACATCACCCTCCGGAAAACTACCAGGAAATATAATCCTCTGGAAAACCACGAGGAATCATGACCTTCTGGAACACTACCAAGAAACATCACCCTCTCGAAAACTATCAGGAAACATCAACATCTGGAAAACTACAGGAAAAATAACCCTATGGAAAACTACCAGGAAACATCAACATCTGGAAAACTACCAGGAAACATCACCGTCTGGAAAACTACCATGCAAAATAAATCTCTGGAAAACTACAAGTAAACATCACCCACTGGAAATCAACTAGGAAACAACACCCTCTGGAAAACTACCAGGGAAAATCACCCTCTGGAAAACCAGCAGGAAACATAATCCTCTGGAAATCTACCAGGAAACATCAATATCGGGAAAAGTACCAGGAAACATCACCATCCGTCATACCAAAAGGAAACATCATCATCTGGAAGACTACCAGGAAACATCACCATCTGGAAAACTACCCGGAAACTTCAGCATCTGGAAAACAACAGGAAACCTCACCCTCTGGAAAACCACTCGGAAACATCACCATCTGGAAAACTGCCAGGAAATATAAACCTCTGGAAAACTACCAGGAAAATTAACCCTCTGGAAAACTACGAGGAAACATCACCATCTGGAAAACTACCAGGAAACATCACCATCTGGAAAACTACCAGGAAAAATAAACCTCTGGAAAACTACCAGGAAACATCACCCTCTGGAAAACTACCAGGACATATAATCCTCTGGAAAACTACCAGGAATCATGACCATCTGGAACACTACCAAGAAACATCACTATCTGGAAAACTACCAGGAAACATCAACATCTGGAAAACTACCAGGAAAAATAACCCTCTGGAAAACTGCATGGAAACGTCATCATCTGGAAATTTACCATGAAAAATAACCCTCTGGAAAACTCCCAGGAAAAATCACCTTCTGGAAAACTACGAGGAAAAATCACCCTCTGGAAAACAACCAGGAAACATCACCGTCTGGAAAACTACCAGGCCAAATATCCCTCTGGAAAACTACAAGGAAACATCACCCTCTGGAAAACGACCAGGAAGCAACACCCTCTGGAAACCGAACATGAATCATCACCATCTGGAAAATTACCAGGAAAATTAATCCTCTGAAAAACTACATGGAAACATCACCATATGGAAAACTACTAGGAAACATCACCGTTTGGAAACTACCATGCAAAATAATCCTCGGGAAAACTACAAGTAAACATCACCATCTGGAAAACTACCAGGAAAATTAATCCTCTGGAAAACTACATGAAAACATCACCATATGGAAAACTACAAGGAAGAATAACCCTCTGGAAAAAAACCAAGAAATAAACACCATCTGGAAAACTACCAGGAAACATCACCATCAGGATAACTACCAGGAAACAACACCCTCTGGAATCCGAACATGAATCATCACCATCTGGAAAACTACCAGGAAAATTAATCCTCTGGAAAACGACATGGAAACATCACCATATGGAAAACTACCAGGAAGAATAACCCTCTGGAAAAAAAACCCAGGAATAATCACCATCTGGAAAACTACCAGGAAACATCACCATCTGGAAAACTACCAGGAAGCATCATCGTCTGGAAAATTACCATGCAAAATAAACCTCTGGAAAACTACAAGTAAACATCACCCGCTGGAAATCTACTAGGAAACAACACCCTCTGGAAAACTACCAGGGAAAATCACCCTCTGGAAAACCAGCAGAAAGCATAATCCTCTGGAAATCTACCAGGAAACATCAACATCTGGAAAAGTGCCAGGAAACATCACCATCCGTCAAATTAAAAGGAAACATCATAATCTGGAAGACTAACAGGAAACGTGACCATCTGGAAAACAACCAGGAAACATCAGCATCTGGAAAACTACAGGAAACCTCACCATCTGGAAAACTACCCGGAAACATCACCATTTGGAAAACTACAGGAAACCTCACCCTCTGGAAAACTACCCGGAAACATCACCATCCAGAAAACTGCCAGGAAATATAAACCTCTGGAAAACTACCAGGAAAATTAACCCTCTGGAAAACTACGAGGAAACATCACCATCTGGAAAACTACCCGGAAACATCACCGTCTGGAAAACAACCAGGAAAAATAAACCTCTGGAAAACTACCAGGAAACATCACCCTCTGGAAAACTACCAGGACATATAATCCTCTGGAACACTACCAGGAATCATGACCATCTGGAACACTACCAAGAAACATCACCATCTGGAAAACTTCCAGGAAACATCAACATCTGGAAAATTACCAGGAAAAATAACCCTCTGTAAAACTGCATGGAAACGTCACCATCTGGAAATTTACCATGAAAAATAACCCTCTGGAAAACTACCAGGCCTAATTTCCCTCTGGAAAACTACAAGGAAACATCACCCTCTGGAAAACTACCAGGAAACAACACCCTCTGGAAACTGAACATGAATCATCACCATCTGGAAAACTACCAGGAAAATTAATCCTCTGAAAAACTACATGGAGACATTACCATATGGAAAACTACCAGGAAAAATAACCCTCTGGAAAAAAACCAGGAAAAATCACCATCTGGAAAACTACCAGGAAACATCACCCTCTGGAAAACTACGAGGAATAATAAACATCTGGAAAACTAGCAGGAAAGAACACCCTCTGGAAAACTAACAGGGAAAATATCCATCTGGAAAAATACCAGGAAACATCACCCTCTGGAAAACTACGAGGAGAAATAACGCACTGCAAAAATACCAGGAAACATCACCATCTGGAAAACTACCAGAAAACATCACCCTATGGAAAACTACCAGGAATAATAACCCTCTGGAATTCTACGAGGAAACAACAGCCCCTGGAAAACTACCAGCGAAAATATCACTCTGGAAAAGTACCAGGAAACATGACCATCTGGAAAACTACGAAGAAACATCAACATCTGGAAAACTACCAGCAAACATCACCATCTGGAAAACTACTAGGAAACATCATCGTCTGGAAAACCTCCAGGAAAAATCACCATCTGGAAAACTACCAAGAAAAATAAGCCTCTGGAAAACTACCAGGAAAATTAACCCTCTGGAAAACTACCAGGAAACATCAACATCTGGAAAACTACGAGGAAAATTAACCCTCTGGAAAACTACATGGAAACATCACCATCTGGAAAGCTACCAGGCAAAATAACCCTATGGAAAACTACAAGGAAACATCAACCTCTGGAAAACTACCAGGAAACAACACCCTCTGATAAAAACTATCAGGAAAGAAAAACATCTGGAAAACTGCCAGGAACATCAACATCTGGAATACTAAATGGAAACATCATCGTCTGGAAAACTGTCTGGAAACATCAGCATCTGGAAAACTGCCAGGAAACATCAACATCTGGAAAACTACCAGGAAACATCACCATAAGGAACACTACCAGGAAAAATAAACCTCTGGAAAACTACGAGTTAACATCACCATCTGGAAAACTACCAGGAAACATCACCATCTGGAAAACTAACAGGAAAAATAAACCTCTGGAAAACTACCAGGAAACATCACCCTCTCGAAAACTACCAGGAAATATAATCCTCTGGAAAACCACGAGGTACAATGACCTTCTGGAACACTACCAAGAAACATCACCATCTGGAAAACTATCAGGAAACATCAACATCTGGAAAACTTCCAGGAAAAATAACCCTCTGGAAAACTACATGGAAACGTCACCATCTGGAAAACTACCAGGAAGAATAACCCTCTGGAAAAAAACCCAGGAATAATCACCTTCTGGAAAACTACCAGGAAAATTAACCCTCTGGAAAACTACCAGGAAACATCACCATCTGGAAAACTACGAGGAAAATTAACCCTCTGGAAAACTACATGGAAACATCACCTTCTGGAAAGCTACCAGGCAAAATAACCCTATGGAAAACTACAAGGAAACATCAACCTCTGGAAAACTACCAGGAAACAACACCCTCTGAAAAACTACCAGGAAATAAAATCCTCTGGAAAACTATCAGGAAAGAAAAACATCTGGAAAACTGCCAGGAACATCAACATCTGGAATACTAAATGGAAACATCATCGTCTGGAAAACTGCCTGGAAACATCAGCATCTGGAAAACTGCCAGGAAACATCAACATCTGGAAAACTACCAGGAAACATCACCATAAGGAAAACGACCAGGAAAAATAAACCTCTGGAAAACTACGAGGTAACATCACCATCTGGAAAACTACCAGGAAACATCACTATCTGGAAAACTAACAGGAAAAATAAGCCTCTGGAAAACTACCAGGAAACATCACCCTCTCGAACACTACCAGGAAATATAATCCTCTGCAAAACCATGAGGTACCATGACCTTCTGGAACACTACCAAGAAACATCACCATCTGGAAAACTATCAGGAAACATCAACATCTGTAAAACTTCCAGGAAAAATAACCCTCTGGAAAACTACATGCAAACGTCACCATCTGGAAAACTACCAGGAAGAATAACCCTCTGGAAAACTACCAGGAAACATCACCCTCTGGAAAACTACCAGGACATATAATCCTCTGGAAAACTACCAGGAATCATGACCATCTGGAACACTACCAAGAAACATCACCATCTGGAAAACTACCAGGAAACATCAACATCTGGAAAATGACCAGAAAAAATAACCCTCTGGAAAACTGCATGGAAACGTCACCATCTGGAAATCTACCATGAAAAATAACCCTCTGGAAAACTCCCAGGAAAAATCACCTTCTGGAAAACTACGAGGAAAAATCACCCTCTGGAAAACAACCAGGAAACATCACCATCTGGAAAACTACCAGGCCAAATATCCCTCTGGAAAACTACAAGGAAACAACACCCTCTGGAAAACTACCAGGAAACAACACCCTCTGGAAACCGAACATGAATCATCACCATCTGGAAAACTATCAGGAAAATTAATCCTCTGAAAAACTACATGGAAACATCACCATATGGAAAACTACTAGGAAACATCACCGTTTGGAAAACTTCCATGCAAAATAACCCTCTGGAAAACTACAAGTAAACATCACCATCTGGAAATCTACCAGGAAACAACACTCTCTCGAAAACTACCAGGAAATATAATCCTCTGCAAAACCACGAGGTACCATGACCTTCTGGAACACTACCAAGAAACATCACCATCTGGAAAACTATCAGGAAACATCAACATCTGGAAAACTTCCAGGAAAAATAACCCTCTGGAAAAAAACCCAGGAATAATCACCTTCTGGAAAATTACCAGGAAACATCAAAATCTGGGAAACTACCAGGAAACATCACCGTCTGGAAAACTACCATGCAAAATAAACCTCTGGAAAACAACAAGTAAACATCACCCGCTGGAAATCTGCTAGAAACAACACCCTCTGGAAAACTACCAGGGAAAATCACCCTCTGGAAAACCAGCAGGAAACATAATCCTCTGGAAATCTACCAGGAAACATCAATATCGGGAAAAGTGCCAGGAAACATCACCATCCGTCATACCAAAAGGAAACATCATCATCTGGAAGACTACCAGGAAACATCACCATCTGGAAATCTACCCCGAAACATCAGCATCTGGAAAACAACAGGAAACCTCACCCTCTGGAAAACTACCCGGAAACATCACCATCTGGAAAACTGCCAGGAAATATAAACCTCTGGAAAACTACCAGGAAAATTAACCCTCTGGAAAACTACGAGGAAACATCACCATCTGGAAAACTACCAGGAAACATCACCATCTGGAAAACTACCAGGAAAAATAAACCTCTGGAAAACTACCAGGAAAAATAACCCTCTGGAAAACTGCATGGAAACGTCACCATCTGGAAATCTACCATGAAAAATAACCCTCTGGAAAACTCCCAGGAAAAATCACCTTCTGGAAAACTACGAGGAAAAATCACCCTCTGGAAAACAACCAGGAAACATCACCATCTGGAAAACTACCAGGCCAAATATCCCTCTGGAAAACTACAAGGAAACATCACCCTCTGGAAAACGACCAGGAAGCAACACCCTCTGGAAACCGAACATGAATCATCACCATCTGGAAAACTACCAGGAAAATTAATCCTCTGAAAAACTACATGGAAACATCACCATATGGAAAACTACTAGGAAACATCACCGTTTGGAAAACTTCCATGCAAAATAACCCTCTGGAAAACTACAAGTAAACATCACCAGCTGGAAATCTACCAGGAAACAACACTCTCTGAAAAACTACCAGGGAAAATCACCCTCTGGAAAACCAGCAGGAAACATAACCCTCTGGAAATCTACCAGGAAACATCAACATCGGGAAAAGTGCCAGGAAAAATCACCATCTGGAATACTAAAAGGAAACATCATCATCTGGAAGACTACCAGGAAACATCAGCATCTGGAAAAATACAGAACACCTCACCCTCTGGAAAACTACCCGGAAACATCACCATCTGGAAAACTACCAGGAAAAATAAACCTCTGGAAAACTACCATGAAAATTAACCCTCTGGAAAACTACCAGGAAATATGACCATCTGGAAAACTAGCAGGAAAAATAACCCTATGGAACACTACATGGAAACATCACCATCTGGAAATCTACCAGGAAAAATAACCCTATGGAAAACTACAAGGAAACATCACCCTGTGGAAAACTACCAGGAAACATCATCCTCTGGAAAACTACCAGCGAGAATCACCCTCTGGAAAACTACCAGGAAATATAATCCTCTGGAGAACTACCAGGAAACATCAACATTTGGAATACTAAAAGTAAACTTCACCATCTGGAATACTAAATGGAAACATCATCATCTGGAAAACTGCCTGGAAACATCAGCATCTGGAATGATACCAGGAAACATCACCCTCTGGAAAACTACCAGGAAACATCACCATCTGAAAAAACTACCAGGATATATCACCCTCTGGAAAACTATTAGGAAACATCACCATCTGGAAACCCACCAAGAAACATCACCACCTGGAAAACTACCAGGAAAAATAAACCTCTGGAAATCTACTAGGAAACAACACCCTCTGGAAAACTACCAGGGAAAATCACTCTCTGGAAAACCAGCAGGAAACATAATCCTCTGGAAATCTACCAGGAAACATCAACATCTGGAAAAGTGCCAGGAAACATCACCATCCGTCAAACTAAAAGGAAACATCATAATCTGGAAGACTACCAGGAAACATGACCATCTGGAAAACAACCAGGAAACATCAGCATCTGGAAAACTACAGGAAACGTCACCCTCTGGAAAACTACCCGGAAACATCACCATTTGGAAAACTACAGGAAACCTCACCCTCTGGAAAACTACCCGGAAACATCACCATCTGGAAAACTGCCAGGAAATATAAACCTCTGGAAAACTACCAGGAACATTAACCCTCTGTAAAACTACGAGGAAACATCACCATCTGAAAAAACTACCAGGATATATCACCCTCTGGAAAACTATTAGGAAACATCACCATCTGGAAAACCACCAGGAAACATCACCACCTGGAAAACTACCAGGAAAAATAAACCTCTGGAAAACTACAAGTAAACATCACCCGCTGGAAATCTACTAGGAAACAACACCCTCTGGAAAACTACCAGGGAAAATCACCCTCTGGAAAACCAGCAGGAAACATAATCCTCTGGAAATCTACCAGGAAACATCAACATCTGGAAAAGTGCCAGGAAACATCACCATCCGTCAAACTAATAGGAAACATCATAATCTGGAAGACTACCAGGAAACATGACCATCTGGAAAACAACCAGGAAACATCAGCATCTGGAAAACTACAGGAAACCTCACCCTCTGGAAAACTACCCGGAAACATCACCATTTGGAAAACTACAGGAAACCTCACCCTCTGGAAAACTACCCGGAAACATCACCATCTGGAAAACTGCCAGGAAATATAAACCTCTGGAAAACTACCAGGAAAATTAACCCTCTGGAAAACTACGAGGAAACATCACCATCTGGAAAACTACCCGGAAACATCACCGTCTGGAAAACAACCAGGAAAAATAAACCTCTGGAAAACTACCAGGAAACATCACCCTCTGGAAAACTACCAGGACATATAATCCTCTGGAACACTACCAGGAATCATGACCATCTGGAACACTACCAAGAAACATCACCATCTGGAAAACTTCCAGGAAACATCAACATCTGGAAAATTACCAGGAAAAATAACCCTCTGGAAAACTGCATGGAAACGTCACCATCTGGAAATTTACCATGAAAAATAACCCTCTGGAAAACTACCAGGCCTAATTTCCCTCTGGAAAACTAAAAGGAAACATCACGCTATGGAAAACTACCAGGAAACAACACCGTCTGGAAACTGAACATGAATCATCACCATCTGGAAAACTACCAGGAAAATTAATCCTCTGAAAAACTACATGGAAAAATCACCATATGGAAAACTACCAGGAAAAATAACCAGGAAAAACCACCATCTGGAAAACTACCAGGAAACATCACCCTCTGGAAAACTACGAGGAATAATAAACATCTGGAAAACTAGCAGGAAAGAACACCCTCTGGAAAACTAACAGGGAAAATATCCATCTGGAAAAATACCAGGAAACATCACCCTCTGGAAAACTACGAGGAGAAATAACGCCCTGCAAAAATACCAGGAAACATCACCATCTGGAAAACTACCAGAAAACATCACCCTATGGAAAACTACCAGGAATAATAACCCTCTGGAATTCTACCAGGAAACAACAGCCCCTGGAAAACTACCAGCGAAAATATCCCTCTGGAAAAGTACCAGGAAACATGACCCTCTGGAAAACTACCAAGAAACATCAACATCTGGAAAACTACCAGCAAACATCACCATCTGGAAAACTACTAGGAAACATCATCGTCTGGAAAACCTCCAGGAAACATCACCATCTGGAAAACTACCAAGAAAAATAAGCCTCTGGAAAACTACCAGGAAAATTAACCCTCTGGAAAACTACCAGGAAACATCACCATCTGGAAAACTACGAGGAAAATTAACCCTCTGGAAAACTACATGGAAACATCACCATCTGGAAAGCTACCAGGCAAAATAACCCTATGGAAAACTACAAGGAAACATCAACCTCTGGAAAAATACCAGGAAACAACACCCTCTGATAAAAACTACCAGGAAATAAAATCCTCTGGAAAACTATCAGGAAAGAAAAACATCTGGAAAACTGCCAGGAACATCAACATCTGGAATACTAAATGGAAACATCATCGTCTGGAAAACTGCCTGGAAACATCAGCATCTGGAAAACTGCCAGGAAACATCAACATCTGGAAAACTACCAGGAAACATCACCATAAGGAAAACTACCAGGAAAAATAAACCTCTGGAAAAATACCAGGAGACAACACCCTCTGATAAAAACTACCAGGAAATAAAATCCTCTGGAAAACTATCAGGAAAGAAAAACATCTGGAAAACTGCCAGGAACATCAACATCTGGAATACTAAATGGAAACATCATCGTCTGGAAAACTGCCGGTAAACATCAGCATCTGGAAAACTGCCAGGAAACATCAACATCTGGAAAACTACCAGGAAACATCACCATAAGGAAAACTACAAGGAAACATCAACCTCTGGAAAAATACCAGGAAACAACACCCTCTGATTAAAAACTACCAGGAATTAAAATCCTCTGGAAAACTATCAGGAAAGAAAAACATCTGGAAAACTGCCAGGAACATCAACAACTGGAATACTAAATGGAATCATCATCGTCTGGAAAACTGCCTGGAAACATCAGCATCTGGAAAACTGCCAGGAAACATCAACATCTGGAAAACTACCAGCAAACATCACCATAAGGAAAACTACCAGGAAAAATAAACCTCTGGAAAACTACGAGGTAACATCACCATCTGGAAAACTACAAGGAAACATCACCATCTGGAAAACTAACAGGAAAAATAAACCTCTGGAAAACTACCAGGAAACATCACCCTCTCGAAAACTACCAGGAAATATAATCCTCTGGAAAACCACGAGGTACCATGACCTTCTGGAACACTACCAAGAAACATCACCATCTGGAAAACTACCAGGAAACATCAACATCTGGAAAACTTCCAGGAAAAATAACCCTCTGGAAAACTACATGGAAACGTCACCATCTGGAAAACTACCAGGAAGAATAACCCTCTGGAAAAAAACCCAGGAATAATCACCTTCTGGAAAACTACCAGGAAAATTAACCCTCTGGAAAACTACCAGGAAACATCACCATCTGGAAAACTACGAGGAAAATTAACCCTCTGGAAAACTACATGGAAACATCACCATCTGGAAAGCTACCAGGCAAAATAACCCTATGGAAAACTACAAGGAAACATCAACCTCTGGAAAACTACCAGGAAACAACACCCTCTGAAAAACTACCAGGAAATAAAATCCTCTGGAAAACTATCAGGAAACAAAAACATCTGGAAAACTGCCAGGAACATCAACATCTGGAATACTAAATGGAAACATCATCGTCTGGAAAACTGCCTGGAAACATCAGCATCTGGAAAACTGCCAGGAAACATCAACATCTGGAAAACTACCAGGAAACATCACCATCTGGAAAACTACCAGGAAAAATAAACCTCTGGAAAACTACGAGGTAACATCACCATCTGGAAAACTACCAGGAAACATCACCATCTGGAAAACTAACAGGAAAAATAAACCTCTGGAAAACTACCAGGAAACATCACCCTCTCGAACACTACCAGGAAATATAATCCTCTGCAAAACCACGAGGTAAAATGACCTTCTGGAACACTACCAAGAAACATCACCATCTGGAAAACTATCAGGAAACATCAACATCTGGAACACTACCATGAAACATCACCATCTGGAAAACTACCAGAATACATCACCCTCTGGAAAAATACCAGGAAACATCACCATCTGGAAATCTACCAGGAAACATCAGCATCTGGAAAACTACCAGGAAACATCACCATCTGGAAATCTACCAGCAAACAACAGCCTCTGGAAAACTACCAGGAAACATCACCCTTTTGTAAACTACGAGGAAACATCACCATCTGGAAGACTACAGGGAACAATCACCCTGTGGAAAACTACCAGGAAGCATCAACATCTGGAAAACTACCAGGAAACATCATCATCTGGAAAACTACATGGAAACTTCACTTTCTGGAAAACTACAAGGAATCATCACCATCTGGAAAACTAACAGCAAACATCACCCTCTGGAAAGCTACCAGGATACATCACCATCTGGAAAACTAACAGGAAACATCACTATCTGGAAAACTAACAGAAAACAACACCCTCTGGAAAACTACCAGTAAAATAACACTCTGGAAAACAACGAGGACACATCACCCTCTGGAAAACTACCAGGAAACATCACCATCTGGAAAACTACCAGAAAACATCACCATCTGGAAATCTACCAGGAAACATCAGCATCTGGACAACTACCAGGAAACATCAGCCTCTGGAAAACTGCGTGGATACATTACCCTCTGGAAAATTACCTGGAAACATCAACCTCTGGAAATCTACCAGGAAACATCACCCTCTCGAAATCTACGAGGAAACATCACCATCTGGAAAACTACCAGGAAACATCACCCTCTGGAAAACTACAAGGAAACATCAAACACTGGAAAACTACCAGGAAAGTAACCCTCTGGAAAACTACCAGGAAACATCACAGTCTGGAAAACTACCAGGAAACATCACCATCTGGAAGACTACAGGGAACAATCACCATCTGGAAGACTACATGGAAACATCACTTTCTGGAAAACTACCAGGAAACATCACCATCTGGAAAACTAACAGCAAACATCACCCTCTGGAAAACTACCAGGAAACCACAACATCTGGAACACTACCACGAAACATCAGCATCTGGAAGACTACCAGAAAACATCACCCTCTGGAAAAATACCAGGAAACATCACCATCTGGAAATCTAACAAGAAACATCAGCATCTGGAAAACTACAAGGAAACATCAGCATCTGGAAAACTACCAGGAAAAACCAAACTTCTGGAAAGCTAGCATGAAACATTACCCTCTGGAAAACAACCAGGAAACATCACCATCTGGAAATCTACCAGGAAACATCACCATTTCGAAATCTACGAGGAAACAACACCATCTGGAAAACTACCAGGAAACATCACCCTCTGGAAAACTACAAGGAAACATCAAACTCTGGAAAACTACCAGTAAAATAACACTCTGGAAAACAACCAGGACACATCACCCTCTGGAAAACTACCAGGAAACATCACCATCTGGAAAACTACCAGAAAACATCACCATCTGGAAATCTACCAGGAAACATCAGCCTCTGGAAAACTACGTGGATACATTACCGTCTGGAAAACTACCAGGAAACATCACCCTCTGGAAATCTACCAGGAAACATCACCCTCTTGAAATCTACGAGGAAACATCACCATCTGGAAAACTACCAGGAAACATCACCATCTGGAAAACTACAAGGAAACATCAAACACTGGAAAACTACCAGGAGAATAACCTTCTGGAAAACTACCAGGAAATATCACAGTCTGGAAAACTAGCAGGAAGCATCAACATCTGGAAAACTACCAGGAAACATCACCATCTGGAAAACTACATGGAAACATCACCATTTGGAAAACTACAAGGAAATATCAACATCTGAAAAACTACCTGGAAAAATAACCCTCTGGTAAACTACGAGGAAACATCACCAACTGGGGAACTAGCAGGAAACATAACCCTCTGGAAAATTACCAGGAAATATCAACATCTCGAACACTACCATGAAACATCACCATCTGGAAGACTACCAGAAAACAGCACCCTCTGGAAAAATACCAGGAAACATCACCATCTGGAAATCTAACAAGAAACATCAGCATCTGGAAAACTACCAGGAAACATCAGCATCTGGAAAACTACCAGGAAAAATCAACTTCTGGAAAGCTAGCAGGAAACATTACTCTCTGGAAAACAACCAGGAAACATCACCATCTGGAAATCTACCAGGAAACATCACCCTCTCGAAATCAACGAGGAAACATCACCATCTGGAAAACTACCAGGAAACATCACTCTCTGCAAAACTACAAGGAAACATCAAACTCTGGAAAACTACCAGGAAAATAACCCTCTGGAAAACTACCAGGAAACATCACAGTTTGGAAAACTACCAGGAAACATCACCCTTTTGTAAACTACCAGGAAACATCACCATCTGGAAGATTACATGGAACAATCACCCTGTGGAAAACTACCAGGAAGCATCAACATCTGGAAAACTACCAGGAAACATCAACATCTGAAAAACTACCTGGAAAAATAACCCTCTGGAAAACTACCAGGAAATATCAACATCTGGAACACTACCATGAAACATCACCATCTGGAAGACTACCAGAAAACATCACCCTCTGGAAAAATACCAGGAAACATCACCATCTGGAAATCTACCAGGAAACATCAGCATCTGGAAAACTACCAGGAAACATCAACATCTGGAAAACTACCAGGAAACATCACCATCTGGATATCTACCAGCAAACAACAGCCTCTGGAAAACTACCTGGAAACATCACTTTCTGGAAAACTACCAGGAAACATCACCCTCTGGAAAACTACAAGGAAACATCAAACACTGGAAAACTACCAGGACAATAACCTTCTGGAAAACTACCAGGAAATATCACAGTCTGGAAAACTACCAGGAAGCATCAACATCTGGAAAACTACCAGGAAACATCACCATCTGGAAAACTACATGGAAACATCACCATCTGGAAAACTACAAGGAAACATCAACATCTGAAAAACTACCTGGAAAAATAAGCCTCTGGTAAACTACGAGGAAACATCACCAACTGGGGAACTAGCAGGAAACATAACCCTCTGGAAAATTACCAGGAAATATCAACATCTCGAACACTACCATGAAACATCACCATCTGGAAGACTACCAGAAAACAGCACCCTCTGGAAAAATACCAGGAAACATCACCATCTGGAAATCTAACAAGAAACATCAGCATCTGGAAAACTACCAGGAAACATCAGCATCTGGAAAACTACCAGGAAAAATCAACTTCTGGAAAGCTAGCATGAAACATTACCCTCTGGAAAACAACCAGGAAACATCACCATCTGGAAATCTACCAGGAAACATCACCCTCTCGAAATCAACGAGGAAACATCACCATCTGGAAAACTACCAGGAAACATCACTCTCTGGAAAACTACAAGGAAACATCAAACTCTGGAAAACTACCAGGAAAATAACCCTCTGGAAAACTACAAGGAAACATCAACATCTGAAAAACTACCTGGAAAAATAAGCCTCTGGTAAACTACGAGGAAACATCACCAACTGGGGAACTAGCAGGAAACATAACCCTCTGGAAAATTACCAGGAAATATCAACATCTCGAACACTACCATGAAACATCACCATCTGGAAGACTACCAGAAAACAGCACCCTCTGGAAAAATACCAGGAAACATCACCATCTGGAAATCTAACAAGAAACATCAGCATCTGGAAAACTACCAGGAAACATCAGCATCTGGAAAACTACCAGGAAAAATCAACTTCTGGAAAGCTAGCAGGAAACATTACCCTCTGGAAAACAACCAGGAAACATCACCATCTGGAAATCTACCAGGAAACATCACCCTCTCGAAATCAACGAGGAAACATCACCATCTGGAAAACTACCAGGAAACATCACTCTCTGGAAAACTACAAGGAAACATCAAACTCTGGAAAACTACCAGGAAAATAACCCTCTGGAAAACTACCAGGAAACATCACAGTTTGGAAAACTACCAGGAAACATCACCCTTTTGTAAACTACCAGGAAACATCACCATCTGGAAGATTACATGGAAAAATCACCCTGTGGAAAACTACCAGGAAGCATCAACATCTGGAAAACTACCAGGAAACATCATCATCTGGAAAACTACATGGAAACTTCACCATCTGGAAAACTACCAGGAAACATCAACATCTGAAAAACTACCTGGAAAAATAACTCTCTGGAAAACTACGAGGAAATATCAACATCTGGAACACTACCATGAAACATCACCATCTGGAAGACTACCAGAAAACATCACCCTCTGGAAAAATACCAGGAAACATCACCATCTGGAAATCTACCAGGAAACATCAGCATCTGGAAAACTACCAGGAAACATCACCATCTGGAAATCTACCAGCAAACAACAGCCTCTGGAAAACTACCAGGAAACATCACCCTTTTGTAAACTACGAGGAAACATCACCATCTGGAAGACTACAGGGAACAATCACCCTGTGGAAAACTACCAGGAAGCATCAACATCTGGAAAACTACCAGGAAACATCATCATCTGGAAAACTACATGGAAACTTCACAATCTGGAAATCTACAAGGAAACATCACCATCTGGAAAACTAACAGCAAACATCACCCTCTGGAAAGCTACCAGGATACATCACCCTCTGGAAAACTACAAGGAAACATCAAACACTGGAAAACTACCAGGAAAGTAACCCTCTGGAAAACTACCAGGAAACATCACAGTCTGGAAAACTACCAGGAAACATCACCATCTGGAAGACTACAGGGAACAATCACCATCTGGAAGACTACATGGAAACATCACTTTCTGGAAAACTACCAGGAAACATCACCATCTGGAAAACTAACAGCAAACATCACCCTCTGGAAAACTACCAGGAAACCACAACATCTGGAACACTACCACGAAACATCAGCATCCGGAAAACTACCAGAAAACATCACCCTCTGGAAAGCTACCAGGATACATCACCATCTGGAAAACTACCAGGAAACATCACTATCTGGAAAACTACCAGAAAACAACACCCTCTGGAAAACTACCAGTAACATAACACTCTGGAAAACAACCAGGACACATCACCCTCTGGAAAACTAGCAGGAAACATCACCATCTGGAAAACTACCAGAAAACATCACCATCTGGAAATCTACCAGGAAACATCAGCATCTGGACAACTACCAGGAAACATCAGCCTCTGGAAAACTACGTGGATACATTACCCTCTGGAAAACTAACAGGAAACTTCACCCTCTGGAAATCTACCAGGAAACATCACCCTCTTGAAATCTACGAGGAAACATCACCATCTGGAATACTACCAGGAAACATCACCCTCTGGAAAACTACAAGGAAACATCAAACACTGGAAAACTACCAGGAGAATAACCTTCTGGAAAACTACCAGGAAATATCACAGTCTGGAAAACTACCAGGAAACATCACCCTTTTCTAAACTACCCGGAAACATCACCATCCGGAAGACTACAGGGAAAAATCACCCTGTGGAAAACTACCAGGAAGCATCAACATCTGGAAAACTACCAGGAAACATCACCATCTGGAAAACTACATGGAAACATCACCATCTGGAAAACTACAAGGAAACATCAACATCTGAAAAACTACCTGGAAAAATAAGCCTCTGGTAAACTACGAGGAAACATCACCAACTGGGGAACTAGCAGGAAACATAACCCTCTGGAAAACTACCAGGAAATATCAACATCTCGAACACTACCATGAAACATCACCATCTGGAAGACTACCAGAAAACATCACCCTCTGGAAAAATACCAGGAAACATCACCATCTGGAAATCTAACAAGAAACATCAGCATCTGGAAAACTACCAGGAAACATCAGCATCTGGAAAACTACCAGGAAAAATCAACTTCTGGAAAGCTAGCAGGAAACATTACCCTCTGGAAAACTACCAGGAAACATCACCATCTGGAAATCTACCAGGAAACATCACCCTTTCGAAATCTACGAGGAAACAACACCATCTGGAAAACTACCAGGAAACATCACCCTCTGGAAAACTACAAGGAAACATCAAACTCTGGAAAACTACCAGGAAAATAACCCTCTGGAAAACTACCAGGAAACATCACAGTTTGGAAAACTACCAAGAAACATCACCCTTTTGTAAACTACCAGGAAACATCACCATCTGGAAGATTACATGGAACAATCACCCTGTGGAAAACTACCAGGAAGCATCAACATCTGGAAAACTACCAGGAAACATCAACATCTGAAAAACTACCTGGAAAAATAACCCTCTGGAAAACTACCAGGAAATATCAACATCTGGAACACTACCATGAAACATCACCATCTGGAAGACTACCAGAAAACATCACCCTCTGGAAAAATACCAGGAAACATCACCATCTGGAAATCTACCAGGAAACATCAGCATCTGGAAAACTACCAGGAAACATCAACATCTGGAAAACTACCAGGAAACATCACCATCTGGATATCTACCAGCAAACAACAGCCTCTGGAAAACTACCTGGAAACATCACTTTCTGGAAAACTACCAGGAAACATCACCCTCTGGAAAACTACAAGGAAACATCAAACACTGGAAAACTACCAGGACAATAACCTTCTGGAAAACTACCAGGAAATATCACAGTCTGGAAAACTACCAGGAAGCATCAACATCTGGAAAACTACCAGGAAACATCACCATCTGGAAAACTACATGGAAACATCACCATCTGGAAAACTACAAGGAAACATCAACATCTGAAAAACTACCTGGAAAAATAAGCCTCTGGTAAACTACGAGGAAACATCACCAACTGGGGAACTAGCAGGAAACATAACCCTCTGGAAAATTACCAGGAAATATCAACATCTCGAACACTACCATGAAACATCACCATCTGGAAGACTACCAGAAAACAGCACCCTCTGGAAAAATACCAGGAAACATCACCATCTGGAAATCTAACAAGAAACATCAGCATCTGGAAAACTACCAGGAAACATCAGCATCTGGAAAACTACCAGGAAAAATCAACTTCTGGAAAGCTAGCATGAAACATTACCCTCTGGAAAACAACCAGGAAACATCACCATCTGGAAATCTACCAGGAAACATCACCCTCTCGAAATCAACGAGGAAACATCACCATCTGGAAAACTACCAGGAAACATCACTCTCTGGAAAACTACAAGGAAACATCAAACTCTGGAAAACTACCAGGAAAATAACCCTCTGGAAAACTACAAGGAAACATCAACATCTGAAAAACTACCTGGAAAAATAAGCCTCTGGTAAACTACGAGGAAACATCACCAACTGGGGAACTAGCAGGAAACATAACCCTCTGGAAAATTACCAGGAAATATCAACATCTCGAACACTACCAGGAAACATCACCATCTGGAAATCTACCAGGAAACATCAGCATCTGGAAAACTACCAGGAAACATCACCATCTGGAAATCTACCAGCAAACAACAGCCTCTGGAAAACTACCAGGAAACATCACCCTTTTGTAAACTACGAGGAAACATCACCATCTGGAAGACTACAGGGAACAATCACCCTGTGGAAAACTACCAGGAAGCATCAACATCTGGAAAACTACCAGGAAACATCATCATCTGGAAAACTACATGGAAACTTCACAATCTGGAAATCTACAAGGAAACATCACCATCTGGAAAACTAACAGCAAACATCACCCTCTGGAAAGCTACCAGGATACATCACCCTCTGGAAAACTACAAGGAAACATCAAACACTGGAAAACTACCAGGAAAGTAACCCTCTGGAAAACTACCAGGAAACATCACAGTCTGGAAAACTACCAGGAAACATCACCATCTGGAAGACTACAGGGAACAATCACCATCTGGAAGACTACATGGAAACATCACTTTCTGGAAAACTACCAGGAAACATCACCATCTGGAAAACTAACAGCAAACATCACCCTCTGGAAAACTACCAGGAAACCACAACATCTGGAACACTACCACGAAACATCAGCATCCGGAAAACTACCAGAAAACATCACCCTCTGGAAAGCTACCAGGATACATCACCATCTGGAAAACTACCAGGAAACATCACTATCTGGAAAACTACCAGAAAACAACACCCTCTGGAAAACTACCAGTAACATAACACTCTGGAAAACAACCAGGACACATCACCCTCTGGAAAACTAGCAGGAAACATCACCATCTGGAAAACTACCAGAAAACATCACCATCTGGAAATCTACCAGGAAACATCAGCATCTGGACAACTACCAGGAAACATCAGCCTCTGGAAAACTACGTGGATACATTACCCTCTGGAAAACTAACAGGAAACTTCACCCTCTGGAAATCTACCAGGAAACATCACCCTCTTGAAATCTACGAGGAAACATCACCATCTGGAATACTACCAGGAAACATCACCCTCTGGAAAACTACAAGGAAACATCAAACACTGGAAAACTACCAGGAGAATAACCTTCTGGAAAACTACCAGGAAATATCACAGTCTGGAAAACTACCAGGAAACATCACCCTTTTCTAAACTACCCGGAAACATCACCATCCGGAAGACTACAGGGAAAAATCACCCTGTGGAAAACTACCAGGAAGCATCAACATCTGGAAAACTACCAGGAAACATCACCATCTGGAAAACTACATGGAAACATCACCATCTGGAAAACTACAAGGAAACATCAACATCTGAAAAACTACCTGGAAAAATAAGCCTCTGGTAAACTACGAGGAAACATCACCAACTGGGGAACTAGCAGGAAACATAACCCTCTGGAAAACTACCAGGAAATATCAACATCTCGAACACTACCATGAAACATCACCATCTGGAAGACTACCAGAAAACATCACCCTCTGGAAAAATACCAGGAAACATCACCATCTGGAAATCTAACAAGAAACATCAGCATCTGGAAAACTACCAGGAAACATCAGCATCTGGAAAACTACCAGGAAAAATCAACTTCTGGAAAGCTAGCAGGAAACATTACCCTCTGGAAAACTACCAGGAAACATCACCATCTGGAAATCTACCAGGAAACATCACCCTTTCGAAATCTACGAGGAAACAACACCATCTGGAAAACTACCAGGAAACATCACCCTCTGGAAAACTACAAGGAAACATCAAACTCTGGAAAACTACCAGGAAAATAACCCTCTGGAAAACTACCAGGAAACATCACAGTTTGGAAAACTACCAAGAAACATCACCCTTTTGTAAACTACCAGGAAACATCACCATCTGGAAGATTACATGGAACAATCACCCTGTGGAAAACTACCAGGAAGCATCAACATCTGGAAAACTACCAGGAAACATCAACATCTGAAAAACTACCTGGAAAAATAACCCTCTGGAAAACTACCAGGAAATATCAACATCTGGAACACTACCATGAAACATCACCATCTGGAAGACTACCAGAAAACATCACCCTCTGGAAAAATACCAGGAAACATCACCATCTGGAAATCTACCAGGAAACATCAGCATCTGGAAAACTACCAGGAAACATCAACATCTGGAAAACTACCAGGAAACATCACCATCTGGATATCTACCAGCAAACAACAGCCTCTGGAAAACTACCTGGAAACATCACTTTCTGGAAAACTACCAGGAAACATCACCCTCTGGAAAACTACAAGGAAACATCAAACACTGGAAAATTACCAGGACAATAACCTTCTGGAAAACTACCAGGAAATATCACAGTCTGGAAAACTACCAGGAAGCATCAACATCTGGAAAACTACCAGGAAACATCACCATCTGGAAAACTACATGGAAACATCACCATCTGGAAAACTACAAGGAAACATCAACATCTGAAAAACTACCTGGAAAAATAAGCCTCTGGTAAACTACGAGGAAACATCACCAACTGGGGAACTAGCAGGAAACATAACCCTCTGGAAAATTACCAGGAAATATCAACATCTCGAACACTACCATGAAACATCACCATCTGGAAGACTACCAGAAAACAGCACCCTCTGGAAAAATACCAGGAAACATCACCATCTGGAAATCTAACAAGAAACATCAGCATCTGGAAAACTACCAGGAAACATCAGCATCTGGAAAACTACCAGGAAAAATCAACTTCTGGAAAGCTAGCATGAAACATTACCCTCTGGAAAACAACCAGGAAACATCACCATCTGGAAATCTACCAGGAAACATCACCCTCTCGAAATCAACGAGGAAACATCACCATCTGGAAAACTACCAGGAAACATCACTCTCTGGAAAACTACAAGGAAACATCGAACTCTGGAAAACTACCAGGAAAATAACCCTCTGGAAAACTACAAGGAAACATCAACATCTGAAAAACTACCTGGAAAAATAAGCCTCTGGTAAACTACGAGGAAACATCACCAACTGGGGAACTAGCAGGAAACATAACCCTCTGGAAAATTACCAGGAAATATCAACATCTCGAACACTACCATGAAACATCACCATCTGGAAGACTACCAGAAAACAGCACCCTCTGGAAAAATACCAGGAAACATCACCATCTGGAAATCTAACAAGAAACATCAGCATCTGGAAAACTACCAGGAAACATCAGCATCTGGAAAACTACCAGGAAAAATCAACTTCTGGAAAGCTAGCAGGAAACATTACCCTCTGGAAAACAACCAGGAAACATCACCATCTGGAAATCTACCAGGAAACATCACCCTCTCGAAATCAACGAGGAAACGTCACCATCTGGAAAACTACCAGGAAACATCACTCTCTGGAAAACTACAAGGAAACATCAAACTCTGGAAAACTACCAGGAAAATAACCCTCTGGAAAACTACCAGGAAACATCACAGTTTGGAAAACTACCAGGAAACATCACCCTTTTGTAAACTACCAGGAAACATCACCATCTGGAAGATTACATGGAAAAATCACCCTGTGGAAAACTACCAGGAAGCATCAACATCTGGAAAACTACCAGGAAACATCATCATCTGGAAAACTACATGGAAACTTCACCATCTGGAAAACTACCAGGAAACATCAACATCTGAAAAACTACCTGGAAAAATAACTCTCTGGAAAACTACGAGGAAATATCAACATCTGGAACACTACCATGAAACATCACCATCTGGAAGACTACCAGAAAACATCACCCTCTGGAAAAATACCAGGAAACATCACCATCTGGAAATCTACCAGGAAACATCAGCAGCTGGAAAACTACCAGGAAACATCACCATCTGGAAATCTACCAGCAAACAACAGCCTCTGGAAAACTACCAGGAAACATCACCCTTTTGTAAACTACGAGGAAACATCACCATCTGGAAGACTACAGGGAACAATCACCCTGTGGAAAACTACCAGGAAGCATCAACATCTGGAAAACTACCAGGAAACATCATCATCTCGAAAACTACATGGAAACTTCACAATCTGGAAATCTACAAGGAAACATCACCATCTGGAAAACTAACAGCAAACATCACCCTCTGGAAAGCTACCAGGATACATCACCATCTGGAAAACTAACAGGAAACATCACTATCTGGAAAACTACCAGAACACAACACCCTCTGGAAAACAACGAGGACACATCACCCTCTGGAAAACTACCAGGAAACATCACCATCTGGAAAACTACCAGAAAACATCACCATCTGGAAATCTACCAGGAAACATCAGCATCTGGACAACTACCAGGAAACATCAGCCTCTGGAAAACTACGTGGCTACATTACCCTCTGGAAAACTACCAGGAAACATCAACCTCTGGAAATCTACCAGGAAACATCACCCTCTCGAAATCTACGAGGAAACATCACCATCTGGAAAACTACCAGGAAACATCACCCTCTGGAAAACTACAAGGAAACATCAAACACTGGAAAACTACCAGGAAAGTAACCCTCTGGAAAACTACCAGGAAACATCACAGTCTGGAAAACTACCAGGATACATCACCATCTGGAAGACTACAGGGAACAATCACCATCTGGAAGACTACATGGAAACATCACTTTCTGGAAAACTACCAGGAAACATCACCATCTGGAAAACTAACAGCAAACATCACCCTCTGGAAAACTACCAGGAAACCACAACATCTGGAACACTACCATGAAACATCAGCATCCGGAAAACTACCAGAAAACATCACCCTCTGGAAAGCTACCAGGATACATCACCATCTGGAAAACTACCAGGAAACATCACTATCTGGAAAACTACCAGAAAACAACACCCTCTGGAAAACTACCAGTAACATAACACTCTGGAAAACAACCAGGACACATCACCCTCTGGAAAACTAGCAGGAAACATCACCATCTGGAAAACTACCAGAAAACATCACCATCTGGAAATCTACCAGGAAACATCAGCATCTGGACAACTACCAGGAAACATCAGCCTCTGGAAAACTACATGGATACATTACCCTCTGGAAAACTAACAGGAAACATCACCCTCTTGAAATCTACGAGGAAACATCACCATCTGGAATACTACCAGGAAACATCACCCTCTGGAAAACTACAAGGAAACATCAAACACTGGAAAACTACCAGGAGAATAACCTTCTGGAAAACTACCAGGAAATATCACAGTCTGGAAAACTACCAGGAAACATCACCCTTTTCTAAACTACCCGGAAACATCACCATCCGGAAGACTACAGGGAAAAATCACCCTGTGGAAAACTACCAGGAAGCATCAACATCTGGAAAACTACCAGGAAACATCACCATCTGGAAAACTACATGGAAACATCACCATCTGGAAAACTACAAGGAAACATCAACATCTGAAAAACTACCTGGAAAAATAAGCCTCTGGTAAACTACGAGGAAACATCACCAACTGGGGAACTAGCAGGAAACATAACCCTCTGGAAAACTACCAGGAAATATCAACATCTCGAACACTACCATGAAACATCACCATCTGGAAGACTACCAGAAAACATCACCCTCTGGAAAAATACCAGGAAACATCACCATCTGGAAATCTAACAAGAAACATCAGCATCTGGAAAACTACCAGGAAACATCAGCATCTGGAAAACTACCAGGAAAAATCAACTTCTGGAAAGCTAGCAGGAAACATTACCCTCTGGAAAACTACCAGGAAACATCACCATCTGGAAATCTACCAGGAAACATCACCCTTTCGAAATCTACGAGGAAACAACACCATCTGGAAAACTACCAGGAAACATCACTCTCTGGAAAACTACAAGGAAACATCAAACTCTGGAAAACTACCAGGAAAATAACCCTCTGGAAAACTACCAGGAAACATCACAGTTTGGAAAACTACCAAGAAACATCACCCTTTTGTAAACTACCAGGAAACATCACCATCTGGAAGATTACATGGAACAATCACCCTGTGGAAAACTACCAGGAAGCATCAACATCTGGAAAACTACCAGGAAACATCAACATCTGAAAAACTACCTGGAAAAATAACCCTCTGGAAAACTACCAGGAAATATCAACATCTGGAACACTACCATGAAACATCACCATCTGGAAGACTACCAGAAAACATCACCCTCTGGAAAAATACCAGGAAACATCACCATCTGGAAATCTACCAGGAAACATCAGCATCTGGAAAACTACCAGGAAACATCAACATCTGGAAAACTACCAGGAAACATCACCATCTGGATATCTACCAGCAAACAACAGCCTCTGGAAAACTACCTGGAAACATCACTTTCTGGAAAACTACCAGGAAACATCACCCTCTGGAAAACTACAAGGAAACATCAAACACTGGAAAACTACCAGGAGAATAACCTTCTGGAAAACTACCAGGAAATATCACAGTCTGGAAAACTACCAGGAAGCATCAACATCTGGAAAACTACCAGGAAACATCACCATCTGGAAAACTACATGGAAACATCACCATCTGGAAAACTACAAGGAAACATCAACATCTGAAAAACTACCTGGAAAAATAAGCCTCTGGTAAACTACGAGGAAACATCACCAACTGGGGAACTAGCAGGAAACATAACCCTCTGGAAAATTACCAGGAAATATCAACATCTCGAACACTACCATGAAACATCACCATCTGGAAGACTACCAGAAAACAGCACCCTCTGGAAAAATACCAGGAAACATCACCATCTGGAAATCTAACAAGAAACATCAGCATCTGGAAAACTACCAGGAAACATCAGCATCTGGAAAACTACCAGGAAAAATCAACTTCTGGAAAGCTAGCAGGAAACATTACCCTCTGGAAAACAACCAGGAAACATCACCATCTGGAAATCTACCAGGAAACATCACCCTCTCGAAATCAACGAGGAAACATCACCATCTGGAAAACTACCAGGAAACATCACTCTCTGGAAAACTACAAGGAAACATCAAACTCTGGAAAACTACCAGGAAAATAACCCTCTGGAAAACTACCAGGAAACATCACAGTTTGGAAAACTACCAGGAAACATCACCCTTTTGTAAACTACCAGGAAACATCACCATCTGGAAGATTACATGGAAAAATCACCCTGTGGAAAACTACCAGGAAGCATCAACATCTGGAAAACTACCAGGAAACATCATCATCTGGAAAACTACATGGAAACTTCACCATCTGGAAAACTACCAGGAAACATCAACATCTGAAAAACTACCTGGAAAAATAACTCTCTGGAAAACTACGAGGAAATATCAACATCTGGAACACTACCATGAAACATCACCATCTGGAAGACTACCAGAAAACATCACCCTCTGGAAAAATACCAGGAAACATCACCATCTGGAAAACTACCAGGAAACATCACCATCTGGAAATCTACCAGCAAACAACAGCCTCTGGAAAACTACCAGGAAACATCACCCTTTTGTAAACTACGAGGCAACATCACCATCTGGAAGACTACAGGGAACAATCTCCCTGTGGAAAACTACCAGGAAGCATCAACATCTGGAAAACTACCAGGAAACATCATCATCTGGAAAACTACATGGAAACTTCACAATCTGGAAATCTACAAGGAAACATCACCATCTGGAAAACTAACAGCAAACATCACCCTCTGGAAAGCTACCAGGATACATCACCATCTGGAAAACTAACAGGAAACATCACTATCTGGAAAACTACCAGAAAACAACACCCTCTGGAAAACTACCAGTAAAATAACACTCTGGAAAACAACGAGGACACATCACCCTCTGGAAAACTACCAGGAAACATCACCATCTGGAAAACTACCAGAAAACATCACCATCTGGAAATCTACCAGGAAACATCAGCATCTGGACAACTACCAGGAAACATCAGCCTCTGGAAAACTACGTGGCTACATTACCCTCTGGAAAACTACCAGGAAACATCAACCTCTGGAAATCTACCAGGAAACATCACCCTCTCGAAATCTACGAGGAAACATCACCATCTGGAAAACTACCAGGAAACATCACCCTCTGGAAAACTACAAGGAAACATCAAACACTGGAAAACTACCAGGAAAGTAACCCCCTGGAAAACTACCAGGAAACATCACAGTCTGGAAAACTACCAAGAAACATCACCATCTGGAAGACTACAGGGAACAATCACCATCTGGAAGACTACATGGAAACATCACTTTCTGGAAAACTACCAGGAAACATCACCATCTGGAAAACTAACAGCAAACATCACCCTCTGGAAAACTACCAGGAAACCACAACATCTGGAACACTACAACGAAACATCAGCATCCGGAAAACTACCAGAAAACATCACCCTCTGGAAAGCTACCAGGATACATCACCATCTGGAAAACTACCAGGAAACATCACTATCTGGAAAACTACCAGAAAACAACACCCTCTGGAAAACTACCAGTAACATAACACTCTGGAAAACAACCAGGACACATCACCCTCTGGAAAACTAGCAGGAAACATCACCATCTGGAAAACTACCAGAAAACATCACCATCTGGAAATCTACCAGGAAACATCAGCATCTGGACAACTACCAGGAAACATCAGCCTCTGGAAAACTACGTGGATACATTACCCTCTGGAAAACTAACAGGAAACTTCACCCTCTGGAAATCTACCAGGAAACATCACCCTCTTGAAATCTACGAGGAAACATCACCATCTGGAATACTACCAGGAAACATCACGCTCTGGAAAACTACAAGGAAACATCAAACACTGGAAAACTACCAGGAGAATAACCTTCTGTAAAACTACCAGGAAATATCACAGTCTGGAAAACTACCAGGAAACATCACCCTTTTCTAAACTACCCGGAAACATCACCATCCGGAAGACTACAGGGAAAAATCACCCTGTGGAAAACTACCAGGAAGCATCAACATCTGGAAAACTACCAGGAAACATCACCATCTGGAAAACTACATGGAAACATCACCATCTGGAAAACTACAAGGAAACATCAACATCTGAAAAACTACCTGGAAAAATAAGCCTCTGGAAAACTATGAGGAAACATCACCAACTGGGGAACTAGCAGGAAACATAACCCTCTGGAAAACTACCAGGAAATATCAACATCTCAAACACTACCATGAAACATCACCATCTGGAAGACTACCAGAAAACATCACCCTCTGGAAAAATACCAGGAAACATCACCATCTAGAAATCTAACAAGAAACATCAGCATCTGGAAAACTACCAGGAAACATCAGCATCTGGAAAACTACCAGGAAAAATCAACTTCTGGAAAGCTAGCAGGAAACATTACCCTCTGGAAATCTACCAGGAAACATCACCCTTTCGAAATCTACGAGGAAACAACACCATCTGGAAAACTACCAGGAAACATCACCCTCTGGAAAACTACAAGGAAACATCAAACTCTGGAAAACTACCAGGAAAATAACCCTCTGGAAAACTACCAGGAAACATCACAGTTTGGAAAACTACCAAGAAACATCACCCTTTTGTAAACTACCAGGAAACATCACCATCTGGAAGATTACATGGAACAATCACCCTGTGGAAAACTACCAGGAAGCATCAACATCTGGAAAACTACCAGGAAACATCAACATCTGAAAAACTACCTGGAAAAATAAGCCTCTGAAAACTACCAGGAAACATGACCATCTGGAAACGTACGAGGAAACATAACCCTCTGGAAAACTACCAGGAAACATCAACCTCTGGAAAACTACCAGGAAAAATAACCCTCTGGAAACTACCCAGAAACATCAGCATCTGGAAAACCACGAGGAAACATCACCCTCTGGAAAACTACCAAGAAACAACAACCCCTGGAAAACTATCAGGAAAATAACCCTCTGGAAAACTACCAGGAAACATCACCATCTGGAAAACTACCAGGGAACATCACCCTCTGGAAAACTACCAGGAAACGTGACCATCTGGAAGTCTACAGGGAAAATCACCCTGTGGAAAACTACCAGCACACATCAACATCTGGAAAACTAGCAGGAAACATAACCCTCTGGAAAACTACCAGGAAACATCAACATCTGGAACACTACCGGGAAACATCACCATCTGGAAAACTACCAGAAAAGATCACCATCAGGAAATCTACCAGGAAAAATCTGGAAAACTATGAGGAAACATCAGCTTCTGGAAAACTACCAGGAAACATCACCAACTGGAAAACCACCAGGAAACATCAT
Source organism: Isurus oxyrinchus (assembly GCA_026770705.1). Taxonomy (NCBI): domain Eukaryota; kingdom Metazoa; phylum Chordata; class Chondrichthyes; order Lamniformes; family Lamnidae; genus Isurus; species Isurus oxyrinchus. Next base: position 987,460 of record JANJGN010000145.1, read on the forward strand.
CCTCTGGAAAATTACCAGGAAACATGACCATCTGGAGGTCTACAGGGTAAATTACCCTTTGGAAAACTACCAGCAAACATCAACATCTGGAAATCTACCAGGAAACATCACCCTCTCGAAATCTACCAGGAAACATCACAATCTGGAAAACTACGAGGAAATATCACCCACTGGAAAACTACAAGGGAACATCAAACTCTTGAAAACTACCAGGAAAAATAACCCTCTGTAAAACTACCAGGAAACATCACATTCTGGAAAACTACCAGGAAACATCACCCTATGGAAAACTACCAGCAAACGACACCCTCTGGAAAACTACCCGGAAACATCACTTTCTGGAAAACTACCAGGAAAAATCAACATCTGGAAGACGAAAGGGAAAAATCACTCTGTGGAAAACTACAAGGAAACATCAACATCAAGAAATCTACCAGGAAACATCACCATCTGGGAAACTACAAGGAAACATCACCATCTGAAAAACTACCAGGAAAAATAAGCCTCTGGAAAACTACCAGGAAACATCACCCTCTGGAACACAACCAGGAAACATCATCCCCTGGAAAACTATGAGGAAACATCACCCTCTGGAAAACGACCAGGAAACATCACCATCTGGAAGACTACAGGGAAAAATCACCATCTGGAAATCTATAAGGAAACATCATCATCTGGAAAACTACCAGGAAAAATCACCCTCTCGAAATCTACCAGGAAACATCAGCACCTGGAAAACTACCAGGAAACATCACCATCTGGAAAACTACCAGGAAACATCACCCTCTGGAAAACAACCAGAAAAGATCACCATCTGGAAATCTAAAAGGATACATCAGCCTCTCGAAATCAACCAGGAAACATCACCATCTGGAAAACGACCAGGAAACATCACCCTCTGGAAAACGACCAGGAAACATCAAACTCTGGAAATCTACCAGGAATAATAACACTCTGGAAAACTACCAAGAAACATCACCCTCTGGAAAACTACCAGGAAACAACACCCTCTGTAAAACTAAAAGGGAAATTACACTCTGGGAAACAACCAGGAAACGTCACCCTCTGGAAAACAACCAGGAAACATCACCATCTGGAAAACTACCAGGGAACATCACCCTCTGGAAAACTACCAGGAAACGTGACCATCTGGAAGTCTACAGGGAATATCACCCTGTGGAAAACTACCAGCACACATCAACATCTGGAAAACTAGCAGGAAACATCAGCATCTGGAAAACTACTAGGAAACATCAGCCTTTGGAAAACTACAAGGAAACATCACCCTGTGAAAAGCTACCAGGAAACATCACCCTCTGCAAAACTACCAGGAAAAATAACCCTCTGGATAACTACCGGGAACCATCACTTTCTGGAAAACTATCAGGGAACATCAACATCTGGAAGACAACAGGGAAAAATCACCCTGTGGAAAACTACCAGGAAACATCATTACCAGGAAACATCACCATCTGGGAAAACTACCAGGAAACATCACCCTTTTGTAAACTATCAGGAAACATCACCATCTGGAAGACTACAGGGAAATATCACCCTCTGGAAAACTAACAGGAAACATCATCATCTGGAAAACTACCAGGAAACATCAACATCTGGAAAACTACCTGGTAAAATAAGCCTCCGGAAAACTACCACGAAACATCACAGTCTGGAAAACTACCAGGAAACATCACCCTCTGGAAAACTACCAGGAAACATCACCCTCTGGAAAACCACCAGGAAACAACACCATCTGGAAAACTACTAGGAAACATCACCATCTGGAAAACTACCAGCAAACATCACCCTCTCGAGTTCTACGAGGAAACATCAACCTCTGGAAAACTACCTGGAAAAATAAGCCTCTGAAAACTACCAGGAAACATGACCATCTGGAAAAGTACGAGGAAACATAACCCTCTGGAAAACTACCAGGAAACATCAACCTCTGGAAAACTACCAGGAAAAATAACCCTCTGGAAACTACCCAGAAACATCACCATCTGGAAAATCACGAGGAATCATCACCCTCTGGAAAACTACCAAGAAACAACACCCCCTGGAAAACTACCAGGAAAATAACCCTCTGGAAAACTACAAGGAAACATCACCATCTGGAAAAGTACGAGCAAACATAACCCTCTGGAAAACTACCAGGAAACATCAACATCTGGAACATGACCAGGAAACATCAACATCTGGAAAACTACCAGAAAAGATCACCATCAGGAAATCTACCAGGAAAAATCAGCATCTGGAAAACTACGAGGAAACATCAGCATCTGGAAAACTACCAGGAAACATCACCCTCTGGAAAACTACCAAGAAACATCACCAACTGGAAAACCACCAGGAAACATCATCCTCTGGAAAACTACCAGGAAACATGACCATCTGGAGGTCTACAGGGTAAATCACCCTTTGGAAAACGACCAGCAAACATCAACATCTGGAAATCTACCAGGAAACATCACCCTCTCGAAATCTACCAGGAAACATCACCATCTGGAAAACTACGAGGAAACATCACCCTCTGGAAAACTACAAGGAAACATCAAACTCTTGAAAACTACCAGGAAAAATAACCCTCTGGAAAACTACCAGGAAACATCACATTCTGGAAAACTACCAGGAAACATCACCCTATGGAAAACTACCAGCAAACGACACCCTCTGGAAAACTACCAGGAAACATCACTTTCTGGAAAACTACCAGGAAAAATCAACATCTGGAAGACGAAAGGGAAAAATCACTCTGTGGAAAACTACAAGGAAACATCAACATCAAGAAATCTACCAGGAAACATCACCATCTGGAAAACTACAAGGAAACATCACCATCTGAAAAACTACCAGGAAAAATAAGCCTCTGGAAAACTACCAGGAAACATCACCCTCTGGAACACAACCAGGAAACATCAACATCTGGAATATTACCAGCAAACATCACCCTCTGGAAAAGTACCAAGCAACAACACCCTCTGGAAAAAGATGAGCAAAATAACCTGCTGGAAAACTACAAGGAAACATCACCCTCTGGAAATCTACCAGGAAACATCACTATCTGGAAAAATACCAGGAAACATCACCCTCTGGAAAACTATGAGGAAACATCATACTCTGGAAAACGACCAGGAAACATCACCATCTGGAAGACTACAGGGAAAAATCACCATCTGGAAATCTATAAGGAAACATCATCATCTGGAAAACTACCAGGAAAAATCACCCTCTCGAAATCTACCAGGAAACATCAGCACCTGGAAAACTACCAGGAAACATCAGCACCTGGAAAACTACCAGGAAACATCACCATCTGGAAAACTACGAGGAAACATCACCCTCTGGAAAACAACCAGGAAAGATCACCATCTGGAAATCTAAAAGGATACATCAGCCTCTCGAAATCTACCAGGAAACATCACCATCTGGAAAACGACCAGGAAACTTCACCCTCTGGAAAACGACCAGGAAACATCAAACTCTGGAAATCTACCAGGAATAATAACACTCTGGAAAACTACCAGGAAACATCACTCTCTGGAAAACTACCAGGAAACAACACCCTCTGTAAAACTAAAAGGAAAATTACACTCTGGAAAACAACCAGGAAACGTCACCCTCAGGAAAACAACCAGGAAACATCACCATCTGGAAAACTACCAGGGAACATCACCCTCTGTAAAACTACCAGGAAACGTGACCATCTGGAAGTCTACAGGGAAAATCACCCTGTGGAAAACTACCAGCACACATCAACATCTGGAAAACTAGCAGGAAACATCAGCATCTGGAAAACTACCAGGAAACATCACCCTCTGGAAAACTACCAGGAAACATCACCAACTGGAAAACCACCAGGAAACATCATCCTCTGGAAAACTACCAGGAAACATGACCATCTGGAGGTCTACAGGGTAAATCACCCTTTGGAAAACTACCAGCAAACATCAACATCTGGAAATCTACCAGGAAACATCACCCTATCTAAATCTACCAGGAAACATCACCATCTGGAAAACTACGAGGAAACATCACCCTCTGGAAAACTACAAGGGAACATCAAACTCTTGAAAACTACCAGGAAAAATAACCCTCTGGAAAACTACCAGGAAACATCACATTCTGGAAAACTACCAGGAAACGTCACCCTATGGAAAACTACCAGCAAATGACACACTCTGGAAAACTACCCGGAAACATCACTTTCTGGAAAACTACCAGGAAAAATCAACATCTGGAAGACGAAAGGGAAAAATCACTCTGTGGAAACTACAAGGAAACATCAACATCAAGAAATCTACCAGGAAACATCACCATCTGGGAAACTACAAGGAAACATCACCATCTGAAAAACTACCAGGAAAAATAAGCCTCTGGAAAACTACCAGGAAACATCATCCTCTGGAACACAACCAGGAAACATCAACATCTGGAAAATTACCAGCAAACATCACCCTCTGGAAAAGTACCAAGCAACAACACCCTCTGGAAAAAGATGAGGAAAATAACCTGCTGGAAAACTACAAGGAAACATCACCCTCTGGAAATCTACCAGGAAACATCACCCTCTGGAAAAATACCAGGAAACATCATCCCCTGGAAAACTATGAGGAAACATCACCCTCTGGAAAACTAACAGGAAACATCACCATCTGGAAGACTACAGGGAAAAATCACCATCTGGAAAACTATAAGGAAACATCATCCTCTGGAAAACTACCAGGAAAAATCACCCTCTCGAAATCTACCAGGAACCATCAGCACCTGGAAAACTATCAGGAAACATCACCATCTGGAAAACTACCAGGAAACATCACCCTCTGGAAAACAACCAGGAAAGATCACCATCTGGAAATCTAAAAGGATACATCAGTCTCTCGAAATCTACCAGGAAACATCACCATCTGGAAAACGACCAGGAAAACATCACCCACTGGAAAACGACCAGGAAACATCAAACTCTGGAAATCTACCAGGAATAATAACACTCTGGAAAACTACCAGGAAACATCAGCCTCTGGAAAACTACCAGGAAACAACACCCTCTGTAAAACTAACAGGAAAATTACACTCTGGAAAACTACCAGGAAACGTGACCATCTGGAAGTCTATAGGGAAAATCACCCTGTGGAAAACTACCAGCACACATCAACATCTGGAAAACTAGTAGGAACATTCAGCATCTGGAAAACTACTAGGAAACATCAGCCTTTGGAAAACTACGAGGAAACATCACCCTGTGGAAAGCTACCAGGAAACATCACCCTCTGCAAAACTACCAGGAAAAATAACCCTCTGGATAACTACCAGGAAACATCAACCTCTGGAAAACTATCAGGAAACATCACTCCCTGGAAAACCACCAGGAAATATTACCATCTGGAAAACCATCTGGAAACATCACCCTCTCGAATTCTACCAGAAAAACTCATCATCTGGAAAACTAACAGGAAACATCACCCTCTGGAAATCAATCAGGAAACATCAAGCTCTGGAAAACTACCAGGAAAAATAACATTCTGGAAAACTACCAGGATACATCACCATCTGGAAAACTACCAGGAAACATCACTATCTGGAAAACTACCAGGAAACAACACCCTCTGGAAAACTACAAGCAAAATAACACTCTGGAAAGCAACCAGGAAACATCACCCTCTGGAAAACTACCAGGAAACATCACCCTCTGGAAAACTACAAGGAAACATCAAACTCTAGGAAACTACCAGGAAAAATAACCCTCTGGAAAACTACCAGGAAACATCACAGTCTGGAAAACTACCAGGAAACATCACCCTCTGGAAAACTACAAGGGAACATCAAACTCTTGAAAACTACCAGGAAAAATAACCCTCTGGAAAACTACCAGGAAACATCACATTCTGGAAAACTACCAGCAAACGACACCCTCTGGAAAACTACCCGGAAACATCACCTTCTGGAAAACTACCAGGAAAAATCAACATCTGGAAGACGAAAGGGAAAAATCACTCTGTGGATAACTACAAGGAAACATCAACATCAAGAAATCTACCAGGAAACATCACCATCTGGGAAACTACAAGGAAACATCAACATCTGAAAAACTACCAGGAAAAATAAGCCTCTGGAAAACTACCAGGAAACATCACCCTCTGGAACACAACCAGGAAACATCAACATCTGGAATATTACCAGCAAACATCACCCTCTGGAAAAGTACCAAGCAACAACACCCTCTGGAAAAAGATGAGCAAAATAACCTGCTGGAAAACTACAAGGAAACATCACCCTCTGGAAATCTACCAGGAAACATCACTATCTGGAAAAATACCAGGAAACATCACCCTCTGGAAAACTATGAGGAAACATCACCCTCTGGAAAACGACCAGGAAACATCACCATCTGGAAGACTACAGGGAAAAATCACCATCTGGAAATCTATAAGGAAACATCATCATCTGGAAAACTACCAGGAAAAAACACCCTCTCGAAATCTACCAGGAAACATCAGCACCTGGAAAACTACCAGGAAACATCACCATCTGGAAAACTACCAGGAAACATCACCCTCTGGAAAACAACCAGAAAAGATCACCATCTGGAAATCTAAAAGGATACATCAGCCTCTCGAAATCTACCAGGAAACATCACCATCTGGAAAACGACCAGGAAACATCACCCTCTGGAAAACGACCAGGAAACATCAAACTCTTGAAATCTACCAGGAATAATAACACTCTGGAAAACTACCAGGAAACATCAGCCTCTGGAAAACTACCAGGAAACAACACCCTCTGTAAAACTAAAAGGAAAATTACACTCTGGAAAACAACCAGGAAACGTCACCCTCAGGAAAACAACCAGGAAACATCACCATCTGGAAAACTACAAGGGAACATCACCCTCTGGAAAACTACCAGGAAATGTGACCATTTGGAAGTCTATAGGGAAAATCACCCTGTGGAAAACTACCAGCACACATCAACATCTGGAAAACTAGCAGGAAACATCAGCATCTGGAAAACTACTAGGAAACATCAGCCTTTGGAAAACTACGAGGAAACATCACCCTGTGGAAAGCTAGCAGGAAACATCACCCTCTGGAAAACTACCAGGAAAAATAACCCTCTGGATAACTACCAGGAAACATCAACCTCTGGAAAACTATCAGGAAACATCACTCTCTGGAAAACTACCAGGAAATATTACCATCTGGAAAACCATCAGGAAACATCACCCTCTCGAATTCTACCAGAAAAACTCATCATCTGGAAATCTAACAGGAAACATCACCCTCTGGAAATCAATCAGGAAACATCAAGATCTGGAAAACTACCAGGAAAAATAATACTCCGGAAAACCAGCAGGATACATCACCATCTGGAAAACTACCAGGAAACATCACTATCTGGAAAACTACCAGGAAACAACACCCTCTGGAAAACTACCAGTAAAATAACACTCTGGAAAACAACCAGGAAACATCACCCTCTGGAAAACTACCAGGAAAAATAAGCCTCTGGAAAACTACCAGGAAACATCATCCTCTGGAACACAACCAGGAAACATCAACATCTGGAAAATTACCAGCAAACATCACCCTCTGGAAAAGTACCAAGCAACAACACCCTCTGGAAAAAGATGAGGAAAATAACTTGCTGGAAAACTACAAGGAAACATCACCCTCTGGAAATCTACCAGGAAACATCACTATCTGGAAAAATACCAGGAAACATCATCCCCTGGAAAACTATGAGGAAACATCACCCTCTGGAAAACTAACAGGAAACATCACCATCTGGAAGACTACAGGGAAAAATCACCATCTGGAAAACTATAAGGAAACATCATCCTCTGGAAAACTACCAGGAAAAATCACCCTCTCGAAATCTACCAGGAACCATCAGCACCTGGAAAACTATCAGGAAACATCACCATCTGGAAAACTACCAGGAAACATCACCCTCTGGAAAACAACCAGGAAAGATCACCATCTGGAAATCTAAAAGGATACATCAGCCTCTCGAAATCTACCAGGAAACATCACCATCTGGAAAACGACCAGGAAACATCACCCACTGGAAAACGACCAGGAAACATCAAACTCTGGAAATCTACCAGGAATAATAACACTCTGGAAAACTACCAGGAAACATCAGCCTCTGGAAAACTACCAGGAAACAACACCCTCTGTAAAACTAACAGGAAAATTACACTCTGGAAAACTACCAGGAAACATGACCATCTGGAAGTCTATAGGGAAAATCACCCTGTGGAAAACTACCAGCACACATCAACATCTGGAAAACTAGTAGCAACATTCAGCATCTGGAAAACTACTAGGAAACATCAGCCTTTGGAAAACTACGAGGAAACATCACCCTGTGGAAAGCTACCAGGAAACATCACCCTCTGCAAAACTACCAGGAAAAATAACCCTCTGGATAACTACCAGGAAACATCAACCTCTGGAAAACTATCAGGAAACATCACTCCCTGGAAAACCACCAGGAAATATTACCATTTGGAAAACCATCTGGAAACATCACCCTCTCGAATTCTACCAGAAAAATTCATCATCTGGAAAACTAACAGGAAACATCACCCTCTGGAAATCAATCAGGAAACATCAAGCTCTGGAAAACTACCAGGAAAAATAACACTCTGGAAAACTACCAGGATACATCACCATCTGGAAAACTACCAGGAAACATCACTATCTGGAAAACTACCAGGAAACAACACCCTCTGGAAAACTACCAGCAAAATAACACTCTGGAAAACAACCAGGAAACATCACCCTCTGGAAAACTACCAGGAAACATCACCCTCTGGAAAACTACAAGGAAACATCAAAATCTAGGAAACTACCAGGAAAAATAACCCTCTGGAAAACTACCAGGAAACATCACAGTCTGGAAAACTACGAGGAAACATCACCCTCTGGAAAACTACAAGGGAACATCAAACTCTTGAAAACTACCAGGAAAAATAACCCTCTGGAAAACTACCAGGAAACATCACATTCTGGAAAACTACCAGGAAACATCACCCTATGGAAAACTACCAGCAAACGACACCCTCTGGAAAACTACCCGGAAACATCACCTTCTGGAAAACTACCAGGAAAAATCAACATCTGGAAGACGAAAGGGAAAAATCACTCTGTGGATAACTACAAGGAAACATCAACATCAAGAAATCTACCAGGAAACATCACCATCTGGGAAACTACAAGGAAACATCAACATCTGAAAAACTACCAGGAAAAATAAGCCTCTGGAAAACTACCAGGAAACATCACCCTCTGGAACACAACCAGGAAACATCAACATCTGGAATATTACCAGCAAACATCACCCTCTGGAAAAGTACCAAGCAACAACACCCTCTGGAAAAAGATGAGCAAAATAACCTGCTGGAAAACTACAAGGAAACATCACCCTCTGGAAATCTACCAGGAAACATCACTATCTGGAAAAATACCAGGAAACATCACCCTCTGGAAAACTATGAGGAAACATCACCCTCTGGAAAACGACCAGGAAACATCACCATCTGGAAGACTACAGGGAAAAATCACCATCTGGAAATCTATAAGGAAACATCATCATCTGGAAAACTACCAGGAAAAATCACCCTCTCGAAATCTACCAGGAAACATCAGCACCTGGAAAACTACCAGGAAACATCACCATCTGGAAAACTACCAGGAAACATCACCCTCTGGAAAACAACCAGAAAAGATCACCATCTGGAAATCTAAAAGGATACATCAGCCTCTCGAAATCTACCAGGAAACATCACCATCTGGAAAACGACCAGGAAACATCACCCTCTGGAAAACGACCAGGAAACATCAAACTCTTGAAATCTACCAGGAATAATAACACTCTGGAAAACTACCAGGAAACATCAGCCTCTGGAAAACTACCAGGAAACAACACCCTCTGTAAAACTAAAAGGAAAATTACACTCTGGAAAACTACCAGGAAACGTCACCCTCTGGAAAACAACCAGGAAACATCACCATCTGGAAAACTACAAGGGAACATCACCCTCTGGAAAACTACCAGGAAATGTGACCATTTGGAAGTCTATAGGGAAAATCACCCTGTGGAAAACTACCAGCACACATCAACATCTGGAAAACTAGCAGGAAACATCAGCATCTGGAAAACTACTAGGAAACATCAGCCTTTGGAAAACTACGAGGAAACATCACCCTGTGGAAAGCTAGCAGGAAACATCACCCTCTGGAAAACTACCAGGAAAAATAACCCTCTGGATAACTACCAGGAAACATCAACCTCTGGAAAACTATCAGGAAACATCACTCTCTGGAAAACTACCAGGAAATATTACCATCTGGAAAACCATCAGGAAACATCACCCTCTCGAATTCTACCAGAAAAACTCATCATCTGGAAATCTAACAGGAAACATCACCCTCTGGAAATCAATCAGGAAACATCAAGATCTGGAAAACTACCAGGAAAAATAACACTCCGGAAAACCAGCAGGATACATCACCATCTGGAAAACTACCAGGAAACATCACTATCTGGAAAACTACCAGGAAACATCACCCTCTGGAAAACTACCAGTAAAATAACACTCTGGAAAACAACCAGGAAACATCACCCTCTGGAAAACTACCAGGAAACATCACCCTCTGGAAAACTACAAGGAAACATCAAACTCTGGGAATCTACCAGGAAACTAACCTACTGGAAAACTACCAGGAAACATCAACATCTGGAAGACTACAGGGAAAAATCACCCTGTGGAAAACTACCAGGAACATCACTACCAGGAAACATCACCCTCTGGAAAACTACCAGGAACATCACCCTTTTGTAAACTATCAGGAAACATCACCATCTGGAAGACTACATGGAAATATCACCCTCTGGAAAACTAACAGGAAACATCCCCTTCTGGAAAACTACTAGGAAACATCACTCTCTGGCAAACTTCCAGGAAACAACACCCTCTGGAAAACTACCAGTAAAATAACACTCTGGAAAACAACCAGGAAACATCATCCATTGGAAAACTACGAGGAAACATCACCATCTGGAAAACTACCAGGAAACATCATCCTCTGGAAAACTATGAGGAAACATCACCATCTGGACAACTAACAGGAAACATCAAACTCTGGAAAACTAGGAGGAAACATCACCATCTGGAAGACTACTGGGAACAATCACCCTGTGGAAAACGACCAGGAAATGTGACCATCTGTAAGTCTACACGGAAATCACCTTGTGGAAAACTACCAGCACATATCAACATCTGGAAAACTAGCAGGAAACATCAGCATCTGGAAAACTACTAGGAAACATCAGCCTTTGGAAAACTACGAGGAAACATCACCCTGTGGAAAGCTACCAGGAAACATTACCCTCTGCAAAACTACCAGGAAAAATAACCCTCTGGATAACTACCAGGAAACATCAACCTCTGGAAAACTATCAGGAAACATCACCCTCTGGAAAACTACCAGTAAATATTACCATCTGGAAAACCATCTGGAAACATCACCCTCTCGAATTCTACCAGAAAAACTCACCATCTGGAAATCTAACAGGAAACATCACCCTCTGGAAATCAATCAGGAAACATCAAGATCGGGAAAACTACCAGGAAAAATAAAACTCTGGAAAACTACCAGGATACATCACCATCTGGAAAACTACCAGGAAACATCACTATCTGGAAAACTACCAGGAAACATCACCCTCTGGAAAACTACCAGGAAACAACACCCTCTGGAAAACTACCAGTAAAATAACACTCTGGAAAAATACCAGGAAACATCACCATCTGGAAATCTACCAGGAAACATCAGCATCTGGAAAACTACCAGGAAACATCAGCATCTGGAAAACTACCAGGAAAATTCAGCCTCTGGAAAGCTAGCAGGAAATATTGCCCTCTGGAAAACTACCAGCAAACATCACCATCTGGAAATCTACCAGGAAACATCACCCTCTCGAAATCTATGAGGAAACATCACCATCTGGAAAACTACCAGGAAACATCACCCTCTGGAAAACTACAAGGAAACATCAAACTCTGGGAAACTACCAGGAAAAATAACCCTCTGGAAAACTACCAGGAAACATCACAGTCTGGAAAACTACCAGGAAACATCACCCTCTGGATTACTACCAGCAAACAACAGCCTCTGGAAAACTACCAGGAAACATCACTTTCTGGAAAACTACCAGGAAACATCAACATCTGGAAGACTACAGGGAAAAATCACCCTGTGGAAAACTACCAGGAAACATCACCATCTGGAAAACTACCAGGAAACATCACCCTTTTGTAAATATCAGGAAACATCACCATCTGGAAGACTACAGGGAAATATCACCCTCTGGAAAACTAACGGGAAACATCATCATCTGGAAAACTACCAGGAAACCTCACCCCCTGAAAAACTGCCAGGAAACATTAACATCTGGAAAACTACCTGGTAAAATAAGCCTCCGGAAAACTACCACGAAACATCATAGTCTGGAAAACTACCAGGCAACATCACCCTCTGGATTACTACCAGCAAACAACACCCTCTGGAAAACTACCAGGAAACATCACTTTCTGGAAAACTACCAGGAAACATCAACATCTGGAAGACTACAGGGAAAAATCACCCTGTGGAAAACTACCAGGAAACATCACTACCAGGAAACATCACCATCAGGAAAACTACCAGGAAACATCACCCTTTTCTAAACTATCAACAAACATCACCATCTGGAAGACTACAGGGAAATATCACCCTCTGGAAAACTAACAGGAAACATCATCATCTGGAAAACTACCAGGAAACATCACTCTCTGGAAAACTACAAGGAAACATCAAACTCTGGGAAACTACCAGGAAAAATAACACTCTGGAAAACTACCAGGAAACATCACAGTCTGGAAAACTACCAGGAAACATCACCCTCTGGATTACTACCAGCAAACAACACTCTCTGGAAAACTACCAGGAAACATCACTTTCTGGAAAACTACCAGGGAACATCAACATCTGGAAGACTACAGGGAAAAATCACCCTGTGGAAAACTACCAGGAAACATCACTACCAGTAAACATCACCATCTGGAAAACTACCAGAAAACATCACCCTTTTGTAAACTATCAGGAAACATCACCATCTGGAAAACTACCAGGAAACATCAGCACCTGGAAAACTACCAGGAAACATCACCATCTGGAAAACTACGAGGAAACATCACCCTCTGGAAAACAACCAGGAAAGATCACCATCTGGAAATCTAAAAGGATACATCAGCCTCTCGAAATCTACCAGGAAACATCACCATCTGGAAAACGACCAGGAAACTTCACCCTCTGGAAAACGACCAGGAAACATCAAACTCTGGAAATCTACCAGGAATAATAACACTCTGGAAAACTACCAGGAAACATCACCCTCTGGAAAACTACCAGGAAACAACACCCTCTGTAAAACTAAAAGGAAAATTACACTCTGGAAAACAACCAGGAAACGTCACCCTCTGGAAAACAACCAGGAAACATCACCATCTGGAAAACTACCAGGGAACATCACCCTCTGGAAAACTACCAGGAAACGTGACCATCTGGAAGTCTACAGGGAAAATCACCCTGTGGAAAACTACCAGCACACATCAACATCTGGAAAACTAGCAGGAAACATCAGCATCTGGAAAACTACCAGGAAACATCACCCTCTGGAAAACTACCAGGAAACATCACCAACTGGAAAACCACCAGGAACATCATCCTCTGGAAAACTACCAGGAAACATGACCATCTGGAGGTCTACAGGGTAAATCACCCTTTGGAAAACTACCAGCAAACATCAACATCTGGAAATCTACCAGGAAACATCACCCTATCTAAATCTACCAGGAAACATCACCATCTGGAAAACTACGAGGAAACATCACCCTCTGGAAAACTACAAGGGAACATCAAACTCTTGAAAACTACCAGGAAAAATAACCCTCTGGAAAACTACCAGGAAACATCACATTCTGGAAAACTACCAGGAAACGTCACCCTAAGGAAAACTACCAGCAAATGACACACTCTGGAAAACTACCCGGAAACATCACTTTCTGGAAAACTACCAGGAAAAATCAACATCTGGAAGACGAAAGGAAAAAATCACTCTGTGGAAACTACAAGGAAACATCAACATTAAGAAATCTACCAGGAAACATCACCATCTGGGAAACTACAAGGAAACATCACCATCTGAAAAACTACCAGGAAAAATAAGCCTCTGGAAAACTACCAGGAAACATCATCCTCTGGAACACAACCAGGAAACATCAACATCTGGAAAATTACCAGCAAACATCACCCTCTGGAAAAGTACCAAGCAACAACACCCTCTGGAAAAAGATGAGGAAAATAACCTGCTGGAAAACTACAAGGAAACATCACCCTCTGGAAATCTACCAGGAAACATCACTATCTGGAAAAATACCAGGAAACATCATCCCCTGGAAAACTATGAGGAAACATCACCCTCTGGAAAACTAACAGGAAACATCACCATCTGGAAGACTACAGGGAAAAATCACCATCTGGAAAACTATAAGGAAACATCATCCTCTGGAAAACTACCAGGAAAAATCACCCTCTCGAAATCTACCAGGAACCATCAGCACCTGGAAAACTATCAGGAAACATCACCATCTGGAAAACTACCAGGAAACATCACCCTCTGGAAAACAACCAGGAAAGATCACCATCTGGAAATCTAAAAGGATACATCAGCCTCTCGAAATCTACCAGGAAACATCACCATCTGGAAAACGACCAGGAAACATCACCCACTGGAAAACGACCAGGAAACATCAAACTCTGGAAATCTACCAGGAATAATAACACTCTGGAAAACTACCAGGAAACATCAGCCTCTAGAAAACTACCAGGAAACAACAGCCTCTGGAAAACTACCAGGAAACAACACCCTCTGTAAAACTAAAAGGAAAATTACACTCTGGAAAACAACCAGGAAACGTCACCCTCTGGAAAACAACCAGGAAACATCACCATCTGGAAAACTACAAGGGAACATCACCCTCTGGAAAACTACCAGGAAATGTGACCATTTGGAAGTCTATAGGGAAAATCACCCTGTGGAAAACTACCAGCACACATCAACATCTGGAAAACTAGCAGGAAACATCAGCATCTGGAAAACTACTAGGAAACATCAGCCTTTGGAAAACTACGAGGAAACATCACCCTGTGGAAAGCTAGCAGGAAACATCACCCTCTGGAAAACTACCAGGAAAAATAACCCTCTGGATAACTACCAGGAAACATCAACCTCTGGAAAACTATCAGGAAACATCACTCTCTGGAAAACTACCAGGAAATATTACCATCTGGAAAACCATCAGGAAACATCACGCTCTCGAATTCTACCAGAAAAACTCATCATCTGGAAATCTAACAGGAAACATCACCCTCTGGAAATCAATCAGGAAACATCAAGATCTGGAAAACTACCAGGAAAAATAACACTCCGGAAAACCAGCAGGATACATCACCATCTGGAAAACTACCAGGAAACATCACTATCTGGAAAACTACCAGGAAACATCACCCTCTGGAAAACTACCAGGAAACAACACCCTCTGGAAAACTACCAGTAAAATAACACTCTGGAAAAATACCAGGAAACATCACCATCTGGAAATCTACCAGGAAACATCAGCATCTGGAAAACTACCAGGAAACATCAGCATCTGGAAAACTACCAGGAAAATTCAGCCTCTGGAAAGCTAGCAGGAAATATTGCCCTCTGGAAAACTACCAGCAAACATCACCATCTGGAAATCTACCAGGAAACATCACCCTCTCGAAATCTATGAGGAAACATCACCATCTGGAAAACTACCAGGAAACATCACCCTCTGGAAAACTACAAGGAAACATCAAACTCTGGGAAACTACCAGGAAAAATAACCCTCTGGAAAACTACCAGGAAACATCACAGTCTGGAAAACTACCAGGAAACATCACCCTCTGGATTACTACCAGCAAACAACAGCCTCTGGAAAACTACCAGGAAACATCACTTTCTGGAAAACTACCAGGAAACATCAACATCTGGAAGACTACAGGGAAAAATCACCCTGTGGAAAACTACCAGGAAACATCACCATCTGGAAAACTACCAGGAAACATCACCCTTTTGTAAATATCAGGAAACATCACCATCTGGAAGACTACAGGGAAATATCACCCTCTGGAAAACTAACGGGAAACATCATCATCTGGAAAACTACCAGGAAACCTCACCCCCTGAAAAACTGCCAGGAAACATTAACATCTGGAAAACTACCTGGTAAAATAAGCCTCCGGAAAACTACCACGAAACATCATAGTCTGGAAAACTACCAGGCAACATCACCCTCTGGATTACTACCAGCAAACAACACCCTCTGGAAAACTACCAGGAAACATCACTTTCTGGAAAACTACCAGGAAACATCAACATCTGGAAGACTACAGGGAAAAATCACCCTGTGGAAAACTACCAGGAAACATCACTACCAGGAAACATCACCATCAGGAAAACTACCAGGAAACATCACCCTTTTCTAAACTATCAACAAACATCACCATCTGGAAGACTACAGGGAAATATCACCCTCTGGAAAACTAACAGGAAACATCATCATCTGGAAAACTACCAGGAAACATCACTCTCTGGAAAACTACAAGGAAACATCAAACTCTGGGAAACTACCAGGAAAAATAACACTCTGGAAAACTACCAGGAAACATCACAGTCTGGAAAACTACCAGGAAACATCACCCTCTGGATTACTACCAGCAAACAACACTCTCTGGAAAACTACCAGGAAACATCACTTTCTGGAAAACTACCAGGGAACATCAACATCTGGAAGACTACAGGGAAAAATCACCCTGTGGAAAACTACCAGGAAACATCACTACCAGTAAACATCACCATCTGGAAAACTACCAGAAAACATCACCCTTTTGTAAACTATCAGGAAACATCACCATCTGGAAAACTACCAGGAAACATCAGCACCTGGAAAACTACCAGGAAACATCACCATCTGGAAAACTACGAGGAAACATCACCCTCTGGAAAACAACCAGGAAAGATCACCATCTGGAAATCTAAAAGGATACATCAGCCTCTCGAAATCTACCAGGAAACATCACCATCTGGAAAACGACCAGGAAACTTCACCCTCTGGAAAACGACCAGGAAACATCAAACTCTGGAAATCTACCAGGAATAATAACACTCTGGAAAACTACCAGGAAACATCACCCTCTGGAAAACTACCAGGAAACAACACCCTCTGTAAAACTAAAAGGAAAATTACACTCTGGAAAACAACCAGGAAACGTCACCCTCTGGAAAACAACCAGGAAACATCACCATCTGGAAAACTACCAGGGAACATCACCCTCTGGAAAACTACCAGGAAACGTGACCATCTGGAAGTCTACAGGGAAAATCACCCTGTGGAAAACTACCAGCACACATCAACATCTGGAAAACTAGCAGGAAACATCAGCATCTGGAAAACTACCAGGAAACATCACCCTCTGGAAAACTACCAGGAAACATCACCAACTGGAAAACCACCAGGAACATCATCCTCTGGAAAACTACCAGGAAACATGACCATCTGGAGGTCTACAGGGTAAATCACCCTTTGGAAAACTACCAGCAAACATCAACATCTGGAAATCTACCAGGAAACATCACCCTATCTAAATCTACCAGGAAACATCACCATCTGGAAAACTACGAGGAAACATCACCCTCTGGAAAACTACAAGGGAACATCAAACTCTTGAAAACTACCAGGAAAAATAACCCTCTGGAAAACTACCAGGAAACATCACATTCTGGAAAACTACCAGGAAACGTCACCCTAAGGAAAACTACCAGCAAATGACACACTCTGGAAAACTACCCGGAAACATCACTTTCTGGAAAACTACCAGGAAAAATCAACATCTGGAAGACGAAAGGAAAAAATCACTCTGTGGAAACTACAAGGAAACATCAACATCAAGAAATCTACCAGGAAACATCACCATCTGGGAAACTACAAGGAAACATCACCATCTGAAAAACTA
Organism: Isurus oxyrinchus; assembly: GCA_026770705.1. Classification (NCBI taxonomy): domain Eukaryota; kingdom Metazoa; phylum Chordata; class Chondrichthyes; order Lamniformes; family Lamnidae; genus Isurus; species Isurus oxyrinchus. Next base: position 1,005,609 of record JANJGN010000145.1, read on the forward strand.
CCAGGAAAAATAAGCCTCTGGAAAACTACCAGGAAACATCATCCTCTGGAACACAACCAGGAAACATCAACATCTGGAAAATTACCAGCAAACATCACCCTCTGGAAAAGTACCAAGCAACAACACCCTCTGGAAAAAGATGAGGAAAATAACCTGCTGGAAAACTACAAGGAAACATCACCCTCTGGAAATCTACCAGGAAACATCACTATCTGGAAAAATACCAGGAAACATCATCCTCTGGAAAACTATGAGGAAACATCACCCTCTGGAAAACTAACAGGAAACATCACCATCTGGAAGACTACAGGGAAAAATCACCATCTGGAAAACTATAAGGAAACATCATCCTCTGGAAAACTACCAGGAAAAATCACCCTCTCGAAATCTACCAGGAACCATCAGCACCTGGAAAACTATCAGGAAACATCACCATCTGGAAAACTACCAGGAAACATCACCCTCTGGAAAACAACCAGGAAAGATCACCATCTGGAAATCTAAAAGGATACATCAGCCTCTCGAAATCTACCAGGAAACATCACCATCTGGAAAACGACCAGGAAACATCACCCACTGGAAAACGACCAGGAAACATCAAACTCTGGAAATCTACCAGGAATAATAACACTCTGGAAAACTACCAGGAAACATCAGCCTCTGGAAAACTACCAGGAAACAACAGCCTCTGGAAAACTACCAGGAAACAACACCCTCTGTAAAACTAAAAGGAAAATTACACTCTGGAAAACAACCAGGAAACGTCACCCTCTGGAAAACAACCAGGAAACATCACCATCTGGAAAACTACAAGGGAACATCACCCTCTGGAAAACTACCAGGAAATGTGACCATTTGGAAGTCTATAGGGAAAATCACCCTGTGGAAAACTACCAGCACACATCAACATCTGGAAAACTAGCAGGAAACATCAGCATCTGGAAAACTACTAGGAAACATCAGCCTTTGGAAAACTACGAGGAAACATCACCCTGTGGAAAGCTACCAGGAAACATCACCCTCTGCAAAACTACCAGGAAAAATAACCCTCTGGATAACTACCAGGAAACATCAACCTCTGGAAAACTATCAGGAAACATCACTCTCTGGAAAACTACCAGGAAATATTACCATCTGGAAAACCATCAGGAAACATCACCCTCTCGAATTCTACCAGAAAAACTCATCATCTGGAAATCTAACAGGAAACATCACCCTCTGGAAATCAATCAGGAAACATCAAGATCTGGAAAACTACCAGGAAAAATAACACTCCGGAAAACCAGCAGGATACATCACCATCTGGAAAACTACCAGGAAACATCACTATCTGGAAAACTACCAGGAAACAACACCCTCTGGAAAACTACCAGTAAAATAACACTCTGGAAAACAACCAGGAAACATCACCCTCTGGAAAACTACCAGGAAACATCACCCTCTGGAAAACTACAAGGAAACATCAAACTCTGGGAATCTACCAGGAAACTAACCTACTGGAAAACTACCAGGAAACATCAACATCTGGAAGACTACAGGGAAAAATAACCCTGTGGAAAACTACCAGGAACATCACTACCAGGAAACATCACCATCTGGAAAACTACCAGGAAACATCACCCTTTTGTAAACTATCAGGAAACATCACCATCTGGAAGACTACATGGAAATATCACCCTCTGGAAAACTAACAGGAAACATCACCTTCTGGAAAACTACTAGGAAACATCACTCTCTGGCAAACTTCCAGGAAACAACACCCTCTGGAAAACTACCAGTAAAATAACACTCTGGAAAACAACCAGGAAACATCATCCATTGGAAAACTACGAGGAAACATCACCATCTGGAAAACTACCAGGAAACATCATCCTCTGGAAAACTATGAGGAAACATCACCATCTGGACAACTAACAGGAAACATCAAACTCTGGAAAACTAGGAGGAAACATCACCATCTGGAAGACTACTGGGAACAATCACCCTGTGGAAAACGACCAGGAAATGTGACCATCTGTAAGTCTACACGGAAATCACCTTGTGGAAAACTACCAGCACATATCAACATCTGGAAAACTAGCAGGAAACATCAGCATCTGGAAAACTACTAGGAAACATCAGCCTTTGGAAAACTACGAGGAAACATCACCCTGTGGAAAGCTACCAGGAAACATTACCCTCTGCAAAACTACCAGGAAAAATAACCCTCTGGATAACTACCAGGAAACATCAACCTCTGGAAAACTATCAGGAAACATCACCCTCTGGAAAACTACCAGTAAATATTACCATCTGGAAAACCATCTGGAAACATCACCCTCTCGAATTCTACCAGAAAAACTCACCATCTGGAAAACTAACAGGAAACATCACCCTCTGGAAATCAATCAGGAAACATCAAGATCGGGAAAACTACCAGGAAAAATAAAACTCTGGAAAACTACCAGGATACATCACCATCTGGAAAACTACCAGGAAACATCACTATCTGGAAAACTACCAGGAAACATCACCCTCTGGAAAACTACCAGGAAACAACACCCTCTGGAAAACTACCAGTAAAATAACACTCTGGAAAAATACCAGGAAACATCACCATCTGGAAATCTACCAGGAAACATCAGCATCTGGAAAACTACCAGGAAACATCAGCATCTGGAAAACTACCAGGAAAATTCAGCCTCTGGAAAGCTAGCAGGAAATATTGCCCTCTGGAAAACTACCAGCAAACATCACCATCTGGAAATCTACCAGGAAACATCACCCTCTCGAAATCTATGAGGAAACATCACCATCTGGAAAACTACCAGGAAACATCACCCTCTGGAAAACTACAAGGAAACATCAAACTCTGGGAAACTACCAGGAAAAATAACCCTCTGGAAAACTACCAGGAAACATCACAGTCTGGAAAACTACCAGGAAACATCACCCTCTGGATTACTACCAGCAAACAACAGCCTCTGGAAAACTACCAGGAAACATCACTTTCTGGAAAACTACCAGGAAACATCAACATCTGGAAGACTACAGGGAAAAATCACCCTGTGGAAAACTACCAGGAAACATCACCATCTGGAAAACTACCAGGAAACATCACCCTTTTGTAAATATCAGGAAACATCACCATCTGGAAGACTACAGGGAAATATCACCCTCTGGAAAACTAACGGGAAACATCATCATCTGGAAAACTACCAGGAAACCTCACCCCCTGAAAAACTGCCAGGAAACATTAACATCTGGAAAACTACCTGGTAAAATAAGCCTCCGGAAAACTACCACGAAACATCATAGTCTGGAAAACTACCAGGCAACATCACCCTCTGGATTACTACCAGCAAACAACACCCTCTGGAAAACTACCAGGAAACATCACTTTCTGGAAAACTACCAGGAAACATCAACATCTGGAAGACTACAGGGAAAAATCACCCTGTGGAAAACTACCAGGAAACATCACTACCAGGAAACATCACCATCAGGAAAACTACCAGGAAACATCACCCTTTTCTAAACTATCAACAAACATCACCATCTGGAAGACTACAGGGAAATATCACCCTCTGGAAAACTAACAGGAAACATCATCATCTGGAAAACTACCAGGAAACATCACTCTCTGGAAAACTACAAGGAAACATCAAACTCTGGGAAACTACCAGGAAAAATAACACTCTGGAAAACTACAAGGAAACATCACAGTCTGGAAAACTACCAGGAAACATCACCCTCTGGATTACTACCAGCAAACAACACTCTCTGGAAAACTACCAGGAAACATCACTTTCTGGAAAACTACCAGGGAACATCAACATCTGGAAGACTACAGGGAAAAATCACCCTGTGGAAAACTACCAGGAAACATCACTACCAGGAAACATCACCCTCTGGAAAACTACCAGAAAACATCACCCTTTTGTAAACTATCAGGAAACATCACCATCTGGAAAACTAACAGGAAACATCATCATCTGGAAAACTACCAAGTAGCATCACCCTCTGGAAAACTGCCAGGAAACATTACCATCTGGAAAAATACCAGGAAACATCAACATCTGGAAAACTGCCAGGAAACATCACCCTTTTGTAAACTATCAGGAAACATCACCATCTGGAAGACTACATGGAAATATCACCCTCTGGAAAACTAACAGGAAACATCACCTTCTGGAAAACTACTAGGAAACATCACTCTCTGGCAAACTTCCAGGAAACAACACCCTCTGGAAAACTACCAGTAAAATAACACTCTGGAAAACAACCAGGAAACATCATCCATTGGAAAACTACGAGGAAACATCACCATCTGGAAAACTACCAGGAAACATCATCCTCTGGAAAACTATGAGGAAACATCACCATCTGGACAACTAACAGGAAACATCAAACTCTGGAAAGCTAGGAGGAAACATCACCATCTGGAAGACTACTGGGAACAATCACCCTGTGGAAAACGACCAGGAAATGTGACCATCTGTAAGTCTACACGGAAATCACCTTGTGGAAAACTACCAGCACATATCAACATCTGGAAAACTAGCAGGAAACATCAGCATCTGGAAAACTACTAGGAAACATCAGCCTTTGGAAAACTACGAGGAAACATCACCCTGTGGAAAGCTACCAGGAAACATTACCGTCTGCAAAACTACCAGGAAAAATAACCCTCTGGATAACTACCAGGAAACATCAACCTCTGGAAAACTATCAGGAAACATCACCCTCTGGAAAACTACCAGTAAATATTACCATCTGGAAAACCATCTGGAAACATCACCCTCTCGAATTCTACCAGAAAAACTCACCATCTGGAAAACTAACAGGAAACATCACCCTCTGGAAATCAATCAGGAAACATCAAGATCGGGAAAACTACCAGGAAAAATAAAACTCTGGAAAACTACCAGGATACATCACCATCTGGAAAACTACCAGGAAACATCACTATCTGGAAAACTACCAGGAAACATCACCCTCTGGAAAACTACCAGGAAACAACACCCTCTGGAAAACTACCAGTAAAATAACACTCTGGAAAACAACCAGGAAACATCACCCTCTGGAAAACTACCAGGAAACATCACCCTCTGGAAAACTACAAGGAAACATCAAACTCTGGGAATCTACCAGGAAACTAACCTACTGGAAAACTACCAGGAAACATCAACATCTGGAAGACTACAGGGAAAAATCACCCTGTGGAAAACTACCAGGAACATCACTACCAGGAAACATCACCATCTGGAAAACTACCAGGAAACATCACCCTTTTGTAAACTATCAGGAAACATCACCATCTGGAAGACTACATGGAAATATCACCCTCTGGAAAACTAACAGGAAACATCACCTTCTGGAAAACTACTAGGAAACATCACTCTCTGGCAAACTTCCAGGAAACAACACCCTCTGGAAAACTACCAGTAAAATAACACTCTGGAAAACAACCAGGAAACATCATCCATTGGAAAACTACGAGGAAACATCACCATCTGGAAAACTACCAGGAAACATCATCCTCTGGAAAACTATGAGGAAACATCACCATCTGGACAACTAACAGGAAACATCAAACTCTGGAAAACTAGGAGGAAACATCACCATCTGGAAGACTACTGGGAACAATCACCCTGTGGAAAACGACCAGGAAATGTGACCATCTGTAAGTCTACACGGAAATCACCTTGTGGAAAACTACCAGCACATATCAACATCTGGAAAACTAGCAGGAAACATCAGCATCTGGAAAACTACTAGGAAACATCAGCCTTTGGAAAACTACGAGGAAACATCACCCTGTGGAAAGCTACCAGGAAACATTACCCTCTGCAAAACTACCAGGAAAAATAACCCTCTGGATAACTACCAGGAAACATCAACCTCTGGAAAACTATCAGGAAACATCACCCTCTGGAAAACTACCAGTAAATATTACCATCTGGAAAACCATCTGGAAACATCACCCTCTCGAATTCTACCAGAAAAACTCACCATCTGGAAAACTAACAGGAAACATCACCCTCTGGAAATCAATCAGGAAACATCAAGATCGGGAAAACTACCAGGAAAAATAAAACTCTGGAAAACTACCAGGATACATCACCATCTGGAAAACTACCAGGAAACATCACTATCTGGAAAACTACCAGGAAACATCACCCTCTGGAAAACTACCAGGAAACAACACCCTCTGGAAAACTACCAGTAAAATAACACTCTGGAAAAATACCAGGAAACATCACCATCTGGAAATCTACCAGGAAACATCAGCATCTGGAAAACTACCAGGAAACATCAGCATCTGGAAAACTACCAGGAAAATTCAGCCTCTGGAAAGCTAGCAGGAAATATTGCCCTCTGGAAAACTACCAGCAAACATCACCATCTGGAAATCTACCAGGAAACATCACCCTCTCGAAATCTATGAGGAAACATCACCATCTGGAAAACTACCAGGAAACATCACCCTCTGGAAAACTACAAGGAAACATCAAACTCTGGGAAACTACCAGGAAAAATAACCCTCTGGAAAACTACCAGGAAACATCACAGTCTGGAAAACTACCAGGAAACATCACCCTCTGGATTACTACCAGCAAACAACAGCCTCTGGAAAACTACCAGGAAACATCACTTTCTGGAAAACTACCAGGAAACATCAACATCTGGAAGACTACAGGGAAAAATCACCCTGTGGAAAACTACCAGGAAACATCACCATCTGGAAAACTACCAGGAAACATCACCCTTTTGTAAATATCAGGAAACATCACCATCTGGAAGACTACAGGGAAATATCACCCTCTGGAAAACTAACGGGAAACATCATCATCTGGAAAACTACCAGGAAACCTCACCCCCTGAAAAACTGCCAGGAAACATTAACATCTGGAAAACTACCTGGTAAAATAAGCCTCCGGAAAACTACCACGAAACATCATAGTCTGGAAAACTACCAGGCAACATCACCCTCTGGATTACTACCAGCAAACAACACCCTCTGGAAAACTACCAGGAAACATCACTTTCTGGAAAACTACCAGGAAACATCAACATCTGGAAGACTACAGGGAAAAATCACCCTGTGGAAAACTACCAGGAAACATCACTACCAGGAAACATCACCATCAGGAAAACTACCAGGAAACATCACCCTTTTCTAAACTATCAACAAACATCACCATCTGGAAGACTACAGGGAAATATCACCCTCTGGAAAACTAACAGGAAACATCATCATCTGGAAAACTACCAGGAAACATCACTCTCTGGAAAACTACAAGGAAACATCAAACTCTGGGAAACTACGAGGAAAAATAACACTCTGGAAAACTACCAGGAAACATCACCCTCTGGATTACTACCAGCAAACAACACTCTCTGGAAAACTACCAGGAAACATCACTTTCTGGAAAACTACCAGGGAACATCAACATCTGGAAGACTACAGGGAAAAATCACCCTGTGGAAAACTACCAGGAAACATCACTACCAGGAAACATCACCCTCTGGAAAACTACCAGAAAACATCACCCTTTTGTAAACTATCAGGAAACATCACCATCTGGAAAACTAACAGGAAACATCATCATCTGGAAAACTACCAAGTAGCATCACCCTCTGGAAAACTGCCAGGAAACATTACCATCTGGAAAAATACCAGGAAACATCAACATCTGGAAAACTGCCAGGAAACATCACCCTTTTGTAAACTATCAGGAAACATCACCATCTGGAAGACTACATGGAAATATCACCCTCTGGAAAACTAACAGGAAACATCACCTTCTGGAAAACTACTAGGAAACATCACTCTCTGGCAAACTTCCAGGAAACAACACCCTCTGGAAAACTACCAGTAAAATAACACTCTGGAAAACAACCAGGAAACATCATCCATTGGAAAACTACGAGGAAACATCACCATCTGGAAAACTACCAGGAAACATCATCCTCTGGAAAACTATGAGGAAACATCACCATCTGGACAACTAACAGGAAACATCAAACTCTGGAAAGCTAGGAGGAAACATCACCATCTGGAAGACTACTGGGAACAATCACCCTGTGGAAAACGACCAGGAAATGTGACCATCTGTAAGTCTACACGGAAATCACCTTGTGGAAAACTACCAGCACATATCAACATCTGGAAAACTAGCAGGAAACATCAGCATCTGGAAAACTACTAGGAAACATCAGCCTTTGGAAAACTACGAGGAAACATCACCCTGTGGAAAGCTACCAGGAAACATTACCGTCTGCAAAACTACCAGGAAAAATAACCCTCTGGATAACTACCAGGAAACATCAACCTCTGGAAAACTATCAGGAAACATCACCCTCTGGAAAACTACCAGTAAATATTACCATCTGGAAAACCATCTGGAAACATCACCCTCTCGAATTCTACCAGAAAAACTCACCATCTGGAAAACTAACAGGAAACATCACCCTCTGGAAATCAATCAGGAAACATCAAGATCGGGAAAACTACCAGGAAAAATAAAACTCTGGAAAACTACCAGGATACATCACCATCTGGAAAACTACCAGGAAACATCACTATCTGGAAAACTACCAGGAAACATCACCCTCTGGAAAACTACCAGGAAACAACACCCTCTGGAAAACTACCAGTAAAATAACACTCTGGAAAAATACCAGGAAACATCACCATCTGGAAATCTACCAGGAAACATCAGCATCTGGAAAACTACCAGGAAACATCAGCATCTGGAAAACTACCAGGAAAATTCAGCCTCTGGAAAGCTAGCAGGAAATATTGCCCTCTGGAAAACTACCAGCAAACATCACCATCTGGAAATCTACCAGGAAACATCACCCTCTCGAAATCTATGAGGAAACATCACCATCTGGAAAACTACCAGGAAACATCACCCTCTGGAAAACTACAAGGAAACATCAAACTCTGGGAAACTACCAGGAAAAATAACCCTCTGGAAAACTACCAGGAAACATCACAGTCTGGAAAACTACCAGGAAACATCACCCTCTGGATTACTACCAGCAAACAACAGCCTCTGGAAAACTACCAGGAAACATCACTTTCTGGAAAACTACCAGGAAACATCAACATCTGGAAGACTACAGGGAAAAATCACCCTGTGGAAAACTACCAGGAAACATCACCATCTGGAAAACTACCAGGAAACATCACCCTTTTGTAAATATCAGGAAACATCACCATCTGGAAGACTACAGGGAAATATCACCCTCTGGAAAACTAACGGGAAACATCATCATCTGGAAAACTACCAGGAAACCTCACCCCCTGAAAAACTGCCAGGAAACATTAACATCTGGAAAACTACCTGGTAAAATAAGCCTCCGGAAAACTACCACGAAACATCATAGTCTGGAAAACTACCAGGCAACATCACCCTCTGGATTACTACCAGCAAACAACACCCTCTGGAAAACTACCAGGAAACATCACTTTCTGGAAAACTACCAGGAAACATCAACATCTGGAAGACTACAGGGAAAAATCACCCTGTGGAAAACTACCAGGAAACATCACTACCAGGAAACATCACCATCAGGAAAACTACCAGGAAACATCACCCTTTTCTAAACTATCAACAAACATCACCATCTGGAAGACTACAGGGAAATATCACCCTCTGGAAAACTAACAGGAAACATCATCATCTGGAAAACTACCAGGAAACATCACTCTCTGGAAAACTACAAGGAAACATCAAACTCTGGGAAACTACCAGGAAAAATAACACTCTGGAAAACTACCAGGAAACATCACAGTCTGGAAAACTACCAGGAAACATCACCCTCTGGATTACTACCAGCAAACAACACTCTCTGGAAAACTACCAGGAAACATCACTTTCTGGAAAACTACCAGGGAACATCAACATCTGGAAGACTACAGGGAAAAATCACCCTGTGGAAAACTACCAGGAAACATCACTACCAGGAAACATCACCCTCTGGAAAACTACCAGAAAACATCACCCTTTTGTAAACTATCAGGAAACATCACCATCTGGAAAACTACCAAGTAGCATCACCCTCTGGAAAACTGCCAGGAAACATTACCATCTGGAAAAATACCAGGAAACAAAACCCTCTGGAGAACGTTTAGGAAACATCAACATCTGGAAAACTTCCAGAAAACATCACCCTCTGGAAATCTACCAGGAAACATCAGCATCTGGAAAACTACTAGGAAACATCAGCCTTTGGAAAACTACGAGGAAACATCACCCTCAGCAAAACTACAAGGAAAAATAACCCTTTGGATAACTACCAGGAAACATCAACCTCTGGAAAACTACCAGGAAAAATAACCCTCTGGAAACTACCCAGAAACATCACCATCTGGAAAACCACGAGGAAACATCACCCTCTGGAAAACTACCAAGAAACAACACCCCCTGGAAAACTACCAGGAAAATAACCCTATGGAAAACTACCAGGAAACATCACCATCTGGAAAAGTACGAGGAAACATAACCCTCTGGAAAACTACCAGGAAACATCAACATCTGGTAAACTACCAGAAAACATCACCATCTGGAAAACTACGAGGAAACATCACCCTCTGGAAAACTACAAGGAAACATCAAACTCTTGAAAACTACCAGGAAAAATAACCCTCTGGAAAACTACCAGGAAACATCACATTCTGGAAAACTACCAGGAAACATCACCCTATGGAAAACTACCAGCAAACGACACCCTCTGGAAAACTACCCGGAAACATCACTTTCTGGAAAACTACCAGGAAAAATCAACATCTGGAAGACGACAGGGAAAAATCACTCTGTGGAAAACTACAAGGAAACATCAACATCAAGAAATCTACCAGGAAACATCACCATCTGGAAAACTACAAGGAAACATCAACATCTGAAAAACTACCAGGAAAAATAAGCCTCTGGAAAACTACCAGGAAACATCACCCTCTGGAACACAACCAGGAAACATCAACATCTGGAAAATTACCAGCAAACATCACCCTCTGGAAAAGTACCAAGCAACAACACCCTCTGGAAAAAGATGAGGAAAATAACCTGCTGGAAAACTACAAGGAAACATCACCCTCTGGAAAAATACCAGGAAACATCATCCCCTGGAAAACTATGAGGAAACATCACCCTCTGGAAAACTACCAGGAAACATCACCATCTGGAAGACTACAGGGAAAAATCACCATCTGGAAAACTATAAGGAAACATCATCATCTGGAAAACTACCAGGAAAAATCACCCTCTCGAAATCTACCAGGAAACATCAGCACCTGGAAAACTATCAGGAAACATCACCATCTGGAAAACTACCAGGAAACATCACCCTCTGGAAAACAACCAGGAAAGATCACCATCTGGAAATCTAAAAGGATACATCAGCCTCTCGAAATCTACCAGGAAACATCACCATCTGGAAAACGACCAGGAAACATCACCCTCTGGAAAACGACCAGGAAACATCAAACTCTGGAAATCTACCAGGAATAATAACACTCTGGAAAACTACCAGGAAACATCACCCTCTGGAAAACTACCAGTAAACAACACCCTCTGTAAAACTAACAGGAAAATTACACTCTGGAAAACAACCAGGAAACGTCACCCTCAGGAAAACAACCAGGAAACATCACCATCTGGAAACAACCAGGGAACATCACCCTCTGTAAAACTACCAGGAAACGTGACCATCTGGAAGTCTACAGGGAAAATCACCCTGTGGAAAACTACCAGCACACATCAACATCTGGAAAACTAGCAGGAAACATCACCCTCTGGAAAACTACCAGGAAACATCACCAACTGGAAAACTATGAGGAAACATCATCCTCTGGAAATCTACTAGGAAACATAACCATCTGGAAAACTACCAAGAAACATCACCCTCTGGAAAACTACCAGGAAACATGACCATCTGGAGGTCTACAGGGAAGATCATCCTGTGGAAAACTACCAGCAAACATCAACATCTGGAAAACTAGCAGGAAACATCACCCTCTGGAAAACTACCAGGAAACATCACCAACTGGAAAACCACAAGGAAACATCAACATCTGAAAAACTACCTGGAAAAATAAGCCTCTGGAAAACTATCAGGAAACATCACCATCTGGAAAACTACAAGGAAAGATAAACCTCAGGAAAACTACCAGGAATCATCACAATCTGGAAAACTACAAGGAAACATCACCCTCTGGAAAACTACGAGGAAACATCAACGTCTGGAAAACTACCAGGAAAAATAACCCTCTGGAAACTACCCAGAAACCTCACCATCTGGAAAACTACCAGGAAACATCACCCTCTGGAAAACTACCAAGAAACAACACCCACTGGAAAACTACCAGGAAAATAACCCTCTGGAAAACTACCAGGAAAAATCACCATCTGGAAAAGTACGAGGAAACATAACCCGCTGGAAAACTACCAGGAAACATCAGCCTCTGGAAAACTACCAGGAAACATCACCCTCTGGAAAACTACCAGGAAACATGACCATCTGGAAGTCTACAGGGAAAAATTACCCTGTGGAAAACTACCAGCAAACATCAACATCTGGTATACTAGCAGGAAACATCACCATCTGGAAAACTACCATGGAACATCACCAACCGGAAAACCAGCAGGAAACATCAACATCTGAAAAACTACCTGGAAAAATAAGCCTCTGGAAAACTACCAGGAAACATCACCATCTGGAAAACTACAAGGAAAAATAAACCTCAGGAAAACTACCAGGCATCATCACAATCTGGAAAACTACCAGGAAACATCACCCTCTGGAAAACTAAGAGGAAACATCAACCTCTGGAAAACTACCAGGAAAAATAACCCTCTGGAAACTAGCTGGAAACATCACCATCTGGAAAACTACCAGGAAACATCACCCTCTGGAAAGCTACCAAGAAACAACACCCTCTGGAAAACTACCAGGAAAATAACCCTCTGGAAAACTACCAGGAAACATCACCATCTGGAAAACTACCAGGAAACATCATGCTGTTGTAAACAACCAGGAAATATCACCATCTGGAAGACTACAGGGAAAAATCACCCTCTGGAAAACTACTAGGAAACATCACCATCTGGAAGACTACAGGGAAAAATCACCCTCTGGAAAACTACCTGGAAACATCAAAATTTGGAACACTACCAGGAAACATCACCATCTGGAAAACTACCAGAAAACATCACTCTCTGAAAAACTACCAGGAAACTTCAACATCTGGAAAACTACCAGGAAACATCACCATCTGGAAAACTACCAGATAACATCACCCTCTGGAAAACTACTAGGAAACGTCACCATCTGTAAAACTACAAGGATAAATAACCCTCTGGAAACTTCCAGGAAAATTCACCATCTGGAAAGCCACCAGGAAACATCACCACATGGAAAACTACCAGAAGACATCACCATCTGGAAAACTACAAGGAAATGTCACCCACTGGAAAACTACCAGAAAACATCACAATCTGGAAAACTACAGGAAAAATAACCCTCTGGAAAACTGCATGGAAACATCACCATCTGGAAAACTACCAGGAAAAATAACCCTCTGGAAAACTACCAGGAAACATCACCATCTGGAACACTACCAGGAAACATCACCATCTGGAAAACTACCAGGAAACATCTCTATCCGGAAAACTACCAGGAAACATCACCCTCTGGAATACTACCGGGAAAAATAAGTCTCTGGAAAACTACCAGGAAACATCAACATCTGGTAAACTACCAGAAAACATCACCATTTGTAAACTACCAGGAGCCATCACCATCTGGAAAACTACCAGGAAACATCATCCTCTGGAAAACTACCAGGAAACATTACCATCTGGAAAACTACCAGGAAACATCACCCTCTGGAAAACTACCAGGAAAACATCACCCTCTGGCAAACTACAAGGCAAAATAACCCTCTGGAAAACTACCAGGAAACATCATCCTCTGGAATGCTACCAGGAAACATCATCATCTTGGAAAACTATCAGGAAACATCACCATCTGGAAAGCTACCAGGAAACATCACCATCTGGAAAACTACCAGAAAATATTATCCTTTGGAAAACTATGAGGAAACATCAACATCTGGAAATCAACCAGGAAACATCACCCTCTGGAAAACTACCAGGAAACAACACCCTCTGTAAAACTAAAAGGAAAATTACACTCTGGAAAACAACCAGGAAACGTCACCCTCTGGAAAACAACCAGGAAACATCACCATCTGGAAAACTACCAGGGAACATCACCCTCTGGAAAACTACCAGGAAACGTGACCATCTGGAAGTCTACAGGGAAAATCACCCTGTGGAAAACTACCAGCACACATCAACATCTGGAAAACTAGCAGGAAACATCACCCTCTGGAAAACTACCAGGAAACATCACCAACTGGAAAACTATGAGGAAACATCATCCTCTGGAAATCTACTAGGAAACATAACCATCTGGAAAACTACCAAGAAACATCACCCTCTGGAAAACTACCAGGAAACATGACCATCTGGAGGTCTACAGGGAAGATCATCCTGTGGAAAACTACCAGCAAACATCAACATCTGGAAAACTAGCAGGAAACATCACCCTCTGGAAAACTACCAGGAAACATCACCAACTGGAAAACCACAAGGAAACATCAACATCTGAAAAACTACCTGGAAAAATAAGCCTCTGGAAAACTATCAGGAAACATCACCATCTGGAAAACTACAAGGAAAGATAAACCTCAGGAAAACTACCAGGAATCATCACAATCTGGAAAACTACAAGGAAACATCACCCTCTGGAAAACTACGAGGAAACATCAACGTCTGGAAAACTACCAGGAAAAATAACCCTCTGGAAACTACCCAGAAACCTCACCATCTGGAAAACTACCAGGAAACATCACCCTCTGGAAAACTACCAAGAAACAACACCCACTGGAAAACTACCAGGAAAATAACCCTCTGGAAAACTACCAGGAAAAATCACCATCTGGAAAAGTACGAGGAAACATAACCCGCTGGAAAACTACCAGGAAACATCAGCCTCTGGAAAACTACCAGGAAACATCACCCTCTGGAAAACTACCAGGAAACATGACCATCTGGAAGTCTACAGGGAAAAATTACCCTGTGGAAAACTACCAGCAAACATCAACATCTGGTATACTAGCAGGAAACATCACCATCTGGAAAACTACCATGGAACATCACCAACCGGAAAACCAGCAGGAAACATCAACATCTGAAAAACTACCTGGAAAAATAAGCCTCTGGAAAACTACCAGGAAACATCACCATCTGGAAAACTACAAGGAAAAATAAACCTCAGGAAAACTACCAGGCATCATCACAATCTGGAAAACTACCAGGAAACATCACCCTCTGGAAAACTAAGAGGAAACATCAACCTCTGGAAAACTACCAGGAAAAATAACCCTCTGGAAACTAGCTGGAAACATCACCATCTGGAAAACTACCAGGAAACATCACCCTCTGGAAAGCTACCAAGAAACAACACCCTCTGGAAAACTACCAGGAAAATAACCCTCTGGAAAACTACCAGGAAACATCACCATCTGGAAAACTACCAGGAAACATCATGCTGTTGTAAACAACCAGGAAATATCACCATCTGGAAGACTACAGGGAAAAATCACCCTCTGGAAAACTACTAGGAAACATCACCATCTGGAAGACTACAGGGAAAAATCACCCTCTGGAAAACTACCTGGAAACATCAAAATTTGGAACACTACCAGGAAACATCACCATCTGGAAAACTACCAGAAAACATCACTCTCTGAAAAACTACCAGGAAACTTCAACATCTGGAAAACTACCAGGAAACATCACCATCTGGAAAACTACCAGATAACATCACCCTCTGGAAAACTACTAGGAAACGTCACCATCTGTAAAACTACAAGGATAAATAACCCTCTGGAAACTTCCAGGAAAATTCACCATCTGGAAAGCCACCAGGAAACATCACCACATGGAAAACTACCAGAAGACATCACCATCTGGAAAACTACAAGGAAATGTCACCCACTGGAAAACTACCAGAAAACATCACAATCTGGAAAACTACAGGAAAAATAACCCTCTGGAAAACTGCATGGAAACATCACCATCTGGAAAACTACCAGGAAAAATAACCCTCTGGAAAACTACCAGGAAACATCACCATCTGGAACACTACCAGGAAACATCACCATCTGGAAAACTACCAGGAAACATCTCTATCCGGAAAACTACCAGGAAACATCACCCTCTGGAATACTACCGGGAAAAATAAGTCTCTGGAAAACTACCAGGAAACATCAACATCTGGTAAACTACCAGAAAACATCACCATTTGTAAACTACCAGGAGCCATCACCATCTGGAAAACTACCAGGAAACATCATCCTCTGGAAAACTACCAGGAAACATTACCATCTGGAAAACTACCAGGAAACATCACCCTCTGGAAAACTACCAGGAAAACATCACCCTCTGGCAAACTACAAGGCAAAATAACCCTCTGGAAAACTACCAGGAAACATCATCCTCTGGAATGCTACCAGGAAACATCATCATCTTGGAAAACTATCAGGAAACATCACCATCTGGAAAGCTACCAGGAAACATCACCATCTGGAAAACTACCAGAAAATATTATCCTTTGGAAAACTATGAGGAAACATCAACATCTGGAAATCAACCAGGAAACATCACCCTCTGGAAAACTAGGAAGACAAATAACCCTCTGGAAAACTAACAGGAAACATCACCCTCTGGAAAACTACCAGGAAACATCACCATCTGGAAATCTAAAAGGAAACATCACGCTCTCAAAATCTACCTGGAAACATCACCCTCTGGAAAACGACCAGGAAACATCAAACTCTGTAAAACAACCAGGAATAATAACACTCTGGAAAACTACCAGGAAACATCACCATCTGGAAAACTACCAGGAAACATCACCGTTTGGAAAACTACCAGGAAACAACACCCTCTGGAAAACTACCAGGAAAAATAACACTCTGGAAAACAACCAGGAAAGAACACCCTCTGGAAAATTACCAGGAAACATCACCATCTGGAAAATTACCAGGAAAGATCACCCTCTGGAAAACTACCAGGAAACCTGACCATCTGTATGTCTACAGGGAAAAATCACCCTGTGGAAAACTACCAGCAAACATCAACATCTGGAAAACTACCAGGAAACATCACCCTCTGTAAAACTACCAGGAAACATCACACACTGGAAAACAACCAGGAAACATCAACATCTGAAAAACTATCTGGAAAAATAAGCCTCTGGATAACTAACAGGAAACATCAACATATGGAAAACTACCAGGCAACATCACCCTCTCGAAAACTACCAGGATACATCATCATCTAGAAAACTACCAGGAAAAATCACCATCTGGAAGACTACCGGGAAAAATCACCCTTTGGAAAATTAACAGGAAACATCGCAATCTGGAAAACTGCCAGGAAAGATCACCATCTGGAAGACTACTGGGAAAAATCACCCTCTGGTAAATTACCAGGAAACATCAACCCTCTGGAAAACTACAAGGAAACATCACCATCTGGAAAACTTCCAGCAAAAATACGCCTCTGGAAATCTACCAGGAAACATCACCATTTGGAAAACTAACAGGAAAGATCACCCTCTGGAAACTACCAGGAAACATCATCCTCTGGAAATATACCAGGAAACATCACCATTTGGAAGACTACCAGGAAACATCACCCTCTGGAAAACTACCAGGAAATATCACCATCTGGAAAACTACAAGGAAAAATAACCCTCTGGAAACTACTAGGAAGCATCACCCTCTGGAAAACTACAAGGAAACATCACCATATGGAAAACTACCAGGAAAAATAACCTCTGGAAAACTGCATGGAAACATCACCATCTGGAAAACTACCAGGAAAAATAACCCTCTGGAAAACTACCAGGAAACATCACCATCGGGTGCACTACCAGGAAACATCACCATCCAGAAAACTACCAGGAAACATCATCATATGGAAAACTACCGGGAAACATCACCCTCTGGAAAACTACCGGGAAAAATAACACTCTGGAAAACTACCAGGAAACATCAACATCTGGTAAACTACCAGGAAACATCACCATCTGTAAAACTACCAGGAGCCATCACCATTTGGAAAACTACCAGGAAACATCATCCTCTGGAAAACTACCAGGAAACATCACCATCTGGAAAACTACAAGGAAACATCACCCTCTGGAAAACCACCAGGATACATCACCCTCTGGCAAACTACAAGGCAAAATAACCCTCTGGAAAACTACCAGGAAACATCACCATCTGGAAAACTACCAGGAAACATCATCCTCTGGAATGCTACCAGCAAACATCACCATCTGGAAAACTACCAGGAAACATCACCATCTGGAAAAGTACCAGGAAACATCACCATCTGGAAAACTAGCAGAAAACATCATCCTTTGGAAAACTACGACGAAACATCAACATCTGGAGAACAACCAGGAAACATCATTCTCTGGAAAACTACCAGGAAACAACACCCTCTGGAAAACTACCAGGAAACATCACACTCTGGAAAACTAGGAAGAAGAATAACCCTCTGGAAAACTAACAGGATACATCACCTTCTGGAAACCTTCCAGGAAACATCACCCTCTGGAAAACTACCAGGAAACATAAACCTCTAGAAATCTGCCAGGAAAAATCAATCTCTGGAATACTAACAGGAAACATCACGATCTGGAAAACTACCAGGAAACATCACGATCTGGAAAACTACCAGGAAACATCACCCTCTGGAAAATTACCAGGAAACATCAACATCTGGAAAACTACAAGGAAACATCACCCTCTGGAAAACCACCAGAAAACATCACCATCTGCAAAACTACCATGAAAAATAACCCTCTGCAAAACTAACAGGAAACATCACCATCTGGAACATTACCAGGAAACATAACCCGCTGGAAAACTACCAGGAAACATCTCTATGTAGAAAACTACCAGGAACCATCACCCTCTGGAAAACTACCAGGAAACATCACCCTCTGGAATACTACCAGGATACATCAACATCTGGAAAACTACCCGGAAACAACACCATCCGGAAAACTACCAGGAAACATCACCATCTGGAAAACTACCAGGAAACATCACCATCTGGAAAACTACCAGGATGCATTACCATCTGGAAAACTACTAGGAAACATCACCGTCTGGAAAACTACCAGGAAACATCACCATATGGAAAACTACCAGGAAACATCACCCTCTGGAAAACTACCAGGAAAAATAACCATCTGGTAAACTACCAGAAAAAATAACCTTCTGGAAAACTACCAGGAAACATCACCATCTGGAAAACTACCAGGCAACATCACCATCTGGAAAACTACCAGGAAACATCACCAGCTGGAAATTTGCCAGGAAACATCACCCTCTGGAAATGAACCAGGAAAAATAACCCTCTGGAAATCTACCAGGAAACATCTCCATCTGGATAACTATCAGGAAAAATAACCTTCTGGAAAGATACCAGAAAACATCACCCTCTGGAAAACAACCGGGAAAAATAACCCTCTGGAAATCTCCCAGGAAACATCTCCATCTGGAAAACTACCAGGAAAAATGACCTTCTGGAAAACTACCGGGAAACATCACCCTCTGGAAAACTACCAGGAAACATCACCCTCTGGAAAACTGCCATAAAAAACCCTGCTAGGTCAGTGATGTCCTTTGGGGAAGGGAACCTGTCACCCGGGTGTGGACCCACACGTGACTCCAGTCCCACTCTGTCTGGGTAACTCTAAGGCCTAAGCAGCATCTGAGGAAAGAAATGAAACATCATAGAAAGGTTGGTGGGCATCTTCCTGGGGTAACTAGGGAGGGGCAATCATTGCTGAGCTGGGCATTTGTACTCACATCCTGAGACCGAGTAGATCAAAAGGGATCCACCTGACTTCTGATCGACAGGAACGATTAGGCAGAGTTTAGCTCGAGTTTCTGGAATATGTAACATCGAGAGGTGACCTGATAGGGGGGTTTAAAATAAGGAAGGGCTTCCATTGGCTGAGTGAGAGTGTCACCATCCCAGCTGACGTTACTACTGGGAAAACCAGGTCCCAGGATGGTTCCCGACTTGATGGATCCTAACTTTTATGTTTTGTGTAGAAACGTGGAGAGTGGCTACTGAGCAGAGTCACAGGAGTCAGCTGATAAATGTTTAACTAAAGAATAAAAGATTTATTAAACAAGGAAGGATGAACGATGTGAGTCCAGTTTGGAGCCACAAATATAACTGGTCAGTAAGAAGTTAAATAAATGGAGCAGGGTTTCCTTTAGGGGAATGTTGGGAAATCAGACTCACTGTCAAATGGGACGATTGCAACATGGGCCTGAACTTTCCCCCTTGGTGATTTGGGGGCGGGGCCTGCTTGCCGAGTGGAAACTGACGCGGGGATGACATTGGGAGGAACCCCCGACATCATCCCGGTCCCTTTAAATATTCAGGAATGCGGGGGGACAGCGGAATCAGCTGTTCACCTGCCGACCTGTGAATGGCCAATTGAGGCCATTGAGAGGGTCATTAAGATCATTAAAGACCTGCCTGTCCAGGCTTAAGGCTGACGGTCAGGCCAGGAGCTCCTGATAATACAGGGAACCTCATCCACTGGCCGGATGAAGCTTCATGTCCGTCTGTAAAAACTTTAATACAGTTTCTGCGATATTTATTAACATGGCCCATCGTGTGTGATATTGTCACATGAGGAGGATATGTTTAAAATATTTTTATTTTTCTATTTTTAAAGTTTTCTGGACTGTCACGAATCTCCCTGAGACCAGACTCTGCCTCAGGGAGCAGCGCACTCACTTTGACAGCTGGGGAATCCCAGCCCCCTCCCCCACCCCCTCCCTGCACAGGATATACATAGCGATTCCCATCGGACAGGCCACTGAGCGGGACTTCATTGGCCCACCCACTCAAAATGGCGGCGGGCCCTGTTTTGGAGGTGGTGATCAGCTGTCTGCCCACCCACCACTGAGCTGGAGGGGCACACACGCCAACGGAGGGCAGAATTCTGCCCATGGAGTCCAAATAGATGGATTCCTGAGGTAGAACCGGAATAGAGGGAAAGAGGGAAAAGGAAATAAAGGGAGTAGGGGGAAGAGGGGGGAAGGGATAGAGGGCTGGGGAGGGGGTTGGGGGTCAGTTCCATAAAGCATGTTACAGCCCAGCTGGATGGATAGGCTGTTTGTTTCCTCATAATTTGTTAAAGGGACCTGGGTGTTGTTGGCTGGGCCAGCATTTATTACCCATCCCTAGTTGCCCTTGAGAAGGTGGGGGTGAGCTGCCTTCTTGAGCCGCTGCAGTCCATGTGGGGTAGGTACACCCACAGTGCTGTTAGGGAGGGAGTTCCAGGATTGTGTCCGTGTGGTGTAGGTACACCCACAGTGCTGTTAGGGAGGGAGTTCCAGGATTGTGTCCGTGTGGTGTAGGTACACCCACAGTGCTGTTAGGGAGGGAGTTCCAGGATTTTGTCCGTGTGGTGTAGGTACACCCACGGCGCTGTTAGGGAGGGAGTTCCAGGATTTGGACATGCTCTGTGCCTGTCAGTACATTCTCTTGACTTTAACGGTTAAAACTCATTGTGACATGCATCCATTTGAGAAAAATCTCTCAGAAAACAAAGTTCTACCTGATCTGGAGTTTTTTCAGCGAAGATGATGTCAGAGCCCCCTTGCTGTACAGTTGGATAATCAGGGAACTTTCCGGAGGTGTTACTGTGGGAAACCAGACAATGAGTGAGAAGATGAGGAAGAGCTATCTCATCCTACTGAAACATATAAGATCCTGGGGGGATCTGATAGCGGAGATACTGGGAAGATGTTTCCACTCATGGGGGAGAACCAGGGGACACAGTTTAAAAATAAGAGATCTGCTGCTTAAAAAGGAGATGAGGTGTTGGTTTTTCTCTCTCAGATGGTCATTCGTCTATAGAATTCTATTTCTCAAAAAGCACTGGAGGCTGAGCCATTGAATTTACACAAGGCTCAGTTAGATTTCTAATCGACAAGGTAGTTAAGGGTTATGGAGGACAGGCAGGAACATGGAGCTAAGGCCACAATCAGATCAGCTATGATCACAGTGAATGGTGCAGCAGGTTCAATCGGATGAATGACCTATATCTGCTCCTAATTCATTTTTCGTATATCCCACCATCGAGGTTTCTGACGTGAGAGTGACTGCCCTTGACATCAAGGCAGTATTAGACCAAGTGTCAAAGCATCAAGGAGCCCGGAGTCAATGGGAATCAGGGGGAAAACTCTCCGTTGGTTGGAGTCATACCTAGCACAAAGGAAGATGGTTGTGGGTGTTGGAGGTTAGTCATCTCAGCTCCAGGACATCACTGCAGGAGTTCCTCAGGGTAGTGTCCTCGGCCCAACCATCTTCAGCTGCTTCATCAATGACCTTCCTTCCATCATAAGGTCAGAAGTGGGGATGTTCACTGATGATTACACAATGTTCAGCACCATTCACAACTCCTCAGATACTGAAGCAGTCCATGTCCAAATGCAGCAAGACCTGGACAATATCCAGGCTTGGGCTGACAAGTGGCAAGTAACATTCACACCACACAAGTGGCAGGCAATGACCATCTCCAACAAGAGAGAATCTAACCACCATCGCTTGACATTCAATGGCATTACCATCACTGAATCCCCCACCATTTCCACAAACATTCACTTCCTCCACCACCGACACACAGTAGCAGCAGTGTGTGTACCATCTACAAGATGCATTGCAGGAATTCACCAAGGCTCCTTCAACAGCACCTTCCAAACCCATGACCGCTACCATCTAGAAGGACAAGGGCAGCAGACACATGGGAACACCACCACCTGGAAGTTCCCCTCCAAGTCACTCACCATCCTGACTTGGAAATATATCACCGTTCCTTCACTGTCGCTGGGTCAAAATCCTGGAACTCCCTCCCTAACAGCACTGTGGGTGTACCTACACCACATGGACTGCAGCAGTTCAAGAAGGCAGCTCACCGCCACCTTCTCAAGGGCAACTAGGGATGGGCAATAAATGCTGGCCCAGCCAGTGACGCCCACATCCTGTGAATGAATAAGAAAAATGGGACTTCAGTTTTTTATTATTATTGTGTACAGGGTTCTCCAGCAGCAAGTAGCAATGGTGAAGTGACAGCATCAGGCATGGGAACTGGTCTGCTCCTTTGGGCCCTTCCCTGCAGGAAGCAGTGTCTTTGACAAGCTGAGTGGTGGAGGAGGCGGCCATGAGGTGAGGCAGGAATATCATCAGGGCCCGTAGCCTTTGCAGTATCCAGTGCCTTCAGTGATTTCTTCATATCACGTGGAGTGAATCGAATTGGCTGAAGCAAACCACTCAGTTCAAGGGCTATTAGGGATGGGCAACAAACGCTGGCTGTGCCAGTGATGTGCACATCCTGTGAAAGAATTAAGAACAATTTTAGCTGAGTTCCCTTGCTTGTGAACATTCTGTTCCTATTAGAGAACTCATTTCGCTGAGATTTGAAACAAAAACAGTAAATGCTGGAAAAACTCAGCAGATCAAGCAGAATCTGTGGAGAGAGAAACAGAGTTAACGTTTCGAGTCTGTCTGACCCTTCTTCAGAGCTGGAGAGAAGTGGAGATGTGATGAAATTTACACTGTTAATGGGAGGTGTGGCTGGTGGAGCTGGAGAGACGGCCCAGAGATAGGTGGGGGCAAAGGAGAGAATGACAAAGATGTCATGAACGAAAGGACAAATGGAGTGTTACTGATAGTGGTTAGTTCCTCTCTCCACAGATGCTGCTAGGCCTTTGTTTTTTATTTATTCATTCACAGGACGTGGGCTTCGCTGGCTGGGCCAGCATTTATTGCCCATCCCTAGTTGCCCTTGCGAAGGTGGTGGTGAGCTGCCTTCTTGAACCGCTGCAGTCCATGTGGTGTAGGTACACCCACAGTGCTGTTAGGGAGGGAGTTCCAGGATTTTGACCCAGTGACAGTGAAGGAACGGTGATATATTTCCAAGTCAGGATGGTGAGTGACTCGGAGGGGAACTTCCAGGTGATGGTGTTCCCATCTGTCTGCTGCCCTTGTCCTTCTAGATGGTAGTGATCAGGGGTTTGTGGAAGTGGTGCCATTCAAGTGGGCTGCTTTGTCCTGAATGGTGTTGAGCTTCTTGAGTGTTGTGGGAGCTGCACTCATCCAGGCAAGTGGGGATTATTCCATCACACTCCTGACTTGTGCCTTGCAGATGGTGGACAGGCTTTGGGGAGTCAGGAGGTGAGTTACTTGTTGCAGGATTCCCAGCCTCTGACCTGCTCTTGTAGTCACAGTATTTATATGGCTAGTCCAGTTCAGTTTCTGGTCAATGGTAACCCCCAGGATGTTGATAGTGGGGGATTCAGTGATGTTAATGCTATTGAACATCAAGGGGCGATGGTTGGATTCTCTCTTGTTGGATATGGTCATTGCCTGACACTTGTGTGGCACGAATGTTACTTGCCACTTGTCAGCCCAAGCCTGGATATTGTCCAGGTCTTGCTGCATTTGGACATGGACTGCTTCAGTATCTGAGGAGTTGCGAATGGTGCTGAACATTGTGCAATCATCAGCGAACATCCCCATTTCTGATCTTATGATGGAAGGAAGGTCATTGATGAAGCAGCTGAAGATGGTTGGGCCGAGGACACTACCCTGAGGGACTCCTGCAGTGATGTCCTGGAGCTGAGATGACTGACCTCCAACAACCACAAACATCTTCCTTTGTGCTAGGTATGACTCCAACCAGCGGAGAGTTTTCCCCTGATTCCCATTGACTCCAGTTTTGCTCAGGCTCCTTGAGGCCACACTTAAAATCAAGGGCTGCCACTCAGAACTCACCTCGGGAGTTCAGCTCTTTTGTCCATGTTTGAACCAAGGCTGTAATGAGGTCAGGAGCTGAGTGGTCCTGGCAGTGAGCAGGTTATTGCTAAGCAAGTGCTGCTTGATAGCACTGTTGATGATCCCTTCCATTACTTTACTGATGATGGAGAGTAGTCTGATGGGGTGGGAATTAGTTCAGTTGGATTTGTCCTGCTTTTTGTGTACAGGACATACCTGGAAAATTTTCCACATAGCCGGGTAGATGCCAGTGTTGTAGCTGTACTGGAACATCTTGGCTAGGGGCGCGGCAAGTTCTGGAGCACAAGTCTTCAGTACTATTGCTAGAATGTTGTCAGGGCCCATAGCCTTTGCAGTATCCAGTGCCTTCAGCCGTTTCTTGATATCATGTGGAGTGAATCGAATTGGCTGAAGACTGGCACCTGTGATGCTGGGGCCCTCTGGAGGAGACTGAGATGGATCATCCACTCGGCACTTCTGGCTGAAGATTGTTATGAATGCTTCAGCCTGATCTTTTACACTGATGTACTGGGCACCTCCATCATTGAGTTTATTATGGACAAAGAAATCGACAAGTTGCAAAAAAATGTTTTGGATTGGGGGAGAGTGGATTTTAGTAAAATAAGGCAGGATCTGGCCAAGGTAGACTGGGAACAATTACTTGTGGGGAAATCTACAGAGGAACAGTGGGGGGTGTTCAAAAAGGAAATGGGGAGTGTACAGGCTCAACATGTTCCCTCTAGGGTGATAGGAAGGAGTAACAAGCCCAGAGAACCATGGATGACCAGAGATATTCAGGTTACGATGAGAAGGAAAAGAGAGACTTTTAGCAGGTACAAGGGAAACAAATCAGTGGAGGCATTAGTGGAGTACAGACAGTGCAGGGTGGAGCTTAAGAAAGCAATTAGGAGAGCAAAGAGAGGACATGAGAAAGCTCTGTCTGGTAAAAGGAGGGAAAATCCCAAGATATTCTATAAGTATATCAATGGGAAGAGGATAACCAGGGAAAGAGTAGGGCCCATAAGGGACCAAGGGGACAATCTATGGGTGGAGCCATAGAGGACATCGCTAGAGTGTTGAATGAACACTTCACATCCATCTTCACCCAGGAGAATGAGAATGAAGGTATCGAACTCGGGGAGAGAGACTGCGAGGTTCTTAAACAAATTGATATAGGGAGTGACAAGGTATTGGAGGTGTTGGCAGGCTTAAAAGTGGACAAATGTCCAGGTCCAGATGATTTGTGTCCCAGACTGCTGAGGGAGGCAAGGGAGGAGATCGCAGGGGCTCTGACCCAAATTTTTAATTCCTCTCTGGCCACGGGGGAGGTACCAGAGGACTGGAGAACAGCTAATGTGGTTCCACTATTTAAGAAGGGTTGTAGAGATAAGCCAGGGAACTACAGGCCAGTGAGTCTCACGTCAGTGGTAGGGAAACTATTGGAGAAAATTCTGAAGGAGAGAATCTATCTCCACATGGAGAGACAAGGTTTGATCAGGGATAGTCAGCATGACTTTGTCAGAGGGAGGTTATGCCTAACAAATTTGATTGAATTTTTGGAGGAGGTGACCAGGTGTGTAGATGAGGGTAGTGCGGTTGATGTAGTTTATATGGATTTCAGCAAAGCCTTTGACAAGGTCCCACATGGGACACTTATAAAAAAGGCAAAGGCACATGGGATACAGGGTAATTTGATAAGGTGGATTCAAAATTGGCTTAGTTGTAGGAGACAGAGGGTGATGACAGAAGGATGCTTTAGTGACTGGAAGCCAGTGTCCAGTGGTGTACCACAGGGATCTGTGCTGGGTCCCCTATTATTTGTCATTTATATAAACAACATAGATGACTATGTGGGGGGTAGGATTAGTAAATTTGCGGATGACTCAAAGATTGTCTGGGTGGTTAACAGTGAGGTTGAGTGTCTTGGGCTACAGGAAGGTATAGACGGGATGGTCAAATGGGCAGATAAGTGGCAGATGGAATTTAACCCTGAAAAGTGTGAGGTGATACACTTTGGAAGGAGTAATTTGACAAGGAAGTATTCAATGAACGGCATGGCACTAGGAAGTTCTGAGGAACAAAGGGACCTTGGCGTGTGCGTCCATAGATCTCTGAAGGCAGAGGGACATGTTAGTGGGGTGGTGAAAAAGGCATATGGGACACTTGCCTTTATCAATCGAGGCATAGATTACAAAAGTAGGGAGGTCATGTTGGAGTAGCATAGAACCTTGGTGAGGCCACAGCTGGAGTACTGTGTGCAGTTCTGGTCGCCACATTATAGGAAGGATGTGATTGCACTGGAGGGGGTACAGAGGAGATTCACCAGGATGTTGCCTGGGATGGAACATTTAAGTTATGAAGAGAGGTTGGATCGACTTGGGTTGTTTTGTTAGAGCAGAGAAGACTGAAGGGTGACCTGATCGAGGTGTACAAGATTATGAGGGGCATGGACAGGGTGGATAGGGAGCAGCTGTTCCCCTTAGTTGAAGGGTCAGTCACAAGGGGACATAAGTTCAAGGTGAGGGGCAGGAGGTTTAGGGGAGATGTGAGGAAAAGCTTTTTTACCCAGAGGGTGGTGAGGGTCTGGAATGCGCTGCCTGGGAGGGTGGTGGAGGCGGGTTGCTTCACATCCTTTAAAAAGTACCTGGATGAGCACTTGGCACATCATAACATTCAAGGCTATGGGCCAAGTGCTGGTAAATGGGATTAGGGAGGTAGGTCAGGTGTTTCTCACGTGTCAGTGCAGACTCGATGGGCTGAAGGGCTTCTTCTGCACTGTGTGATTCTGTGATTCTGTGATTGAGGATGGGGATATTTGTGGAGCCTCCTCTTCCAATGAGTTGTTTAATTGTCCACCAACATTTATGACTGGATGTGGCAGGACTGCAGAGCTTAGATCTGATCCATTGGTTGTGGGATCGCTTAGCTCTGTCTATCACTTGCTGCTTATGCTGTTTGACACACAAGTATCCCTGTGTTGTAGCTTCACCAGGCTGACACCTCATCTTTAGGTATGTCTGGTGCTGCTCCTGACATGCCCTCCTGCACTCTTCATTGAACCAGGGTTGATCCCCAGGCTTGATGGTAATGGGAGAGTGGGGGATATGCTGGGCCATGAGGTTACAGATTGTGTTCGAGTACAATTCTGCTGCTGCTGATGGCCCACAGCACCTCATGGATGCCCAGTCTTGAGTTACTAGATCTGTGTGAAATCTGTCCCATTCAGCACGGTGGTAGTGCCACACAACACGATGGAGGGTACCCTCAATGTGAAGGTGGGACTTTGTCTCCACAATGACTGTGTGGTGGTCACTCCCAGCAATACAGTCATGGACAGATGCATCTGTGACAGGCAGGTTGGTGAGGATGAGGTCAAGTATGTTTTTCCCTCTTGTTGGTTCCCTCACCTTCTGCTGCAGACCCAGTCTAGCAGCTATGTCCTTTAGGACTCGGTCAGCTCAGTCAGTAATCGTGCTACCGAGCCACTCTTGGTGATGGACATGGAGTACATTCTGCACCCTTGCCATTCTTCGTGCTACCTCCAAGTGGTGTTCAACATGGAGAAGCACTGATTCATCAGCTGAGGGAGGGCGGTACATGGTAATCAGCAGGAGGTTTCCTTGCCCAGGTTTGACCTGATGCCATGAGACTTCATGGGGTCCAGAGTTGATGTTGAGGACTCCCAGGGTAACTCCCTCCTGACTGTATACCACTGTGCCCCCACCTCTACTGGATCTGTCCTGTCGGTGGGTCAGACATACCCAGGGCTGGTGATGGCGGTGTCTGGGACATTATCTGTAAGGTATGATTCCGTGAGGATGTCTATACCAGGCTGAGCTTTTCCAGTATTTTCTGTTTTTGTTTCAGATTTCCAGCATCTGCAGTATTTTGCTTTTATCTTTGCTGAGATTTGAGTTTGACTCAGAGATTGAAGAGCATTGATGCATTGCTCCAAATATCAGCTACATCGCTCTGTACCAAGACATTGAGTATCCTCCCTTACTAGCACTCAATGAACCAGTGTCGAATCTGTTCGCGATACGTCTCCTTCATATCTGGACCCTCGGTGTCCATCACAGTTTGCTTGATGAGGGGCTGCGCCTTCTCATACTCAGCCTTGTATTGCTGCTGGAGAGCATGCCTGGTTTCCATATTCACATCCACCTTCACACTGGCGTTGATCTGTTTCATGGCATCTTCCCTGGAAGCCTGGGAGGTGATGCAGTAAGGGTTAGAAAAAGCTTCTGATCAACATGGATCAACAAAACCTGGAGCATTCCAGGAGGTTTATCCTGACAGTCACTGAACTCATACCATCCCTGTACCCACACTGTCCCTGTACCCACACTGACCCCGTGCCCACACTGTCCCTGTACCCACACTGTCCCTGTACCCACATTGTCCCTGTACCCACATTCCCATTTTACCCACACTTCCCCTGTACCCACACTGTCCCTGTCCCACACTCCCACTGTACCCACACTTCCCCTGTACCCACACTGTCCCTGTACCCACACTGTCCCTGTACCTACACTGTCCCTGTACCCACACTCCCACTGTACCACACATTTCCTGTACCCACACTCCCACTGTACCCACGCTGTCTCTATACCTACACTGTCCCTGTACCCACACTCCCCCTGTACCCACACTCCCCCTGTACATACACTCCCCCTGTGCCTACACTGTCACTGTACCTGCACTGTCCCTGTACCCACACTCCCACTGTACCCACACTGTCTATGTACCTACTGTCCCTGTACCCACAATCCCCATGTACCCACACTCCCCCTGTACCCACACTACCACTGTACCCACACTCCCTTTGTAGCCACACTCCTCCTGTACCCACACTGTCCCTGTGCCCACACTCCCACTGTACCCACACTCCCTTTGTGCCCACACTGTCCCTGTAAACACACTCCCTCTGTGCCCACTCTCCCTCTGTACCCACACTCCCCCTGTACCCACACTCCCCCGTACCTGCACTCCCCCATGCCCACACTCCCCCTGTGCCCACAATCCCTCTGTACCCACACTGTCCCTGTACCCACACTACCCCTGAACCCACACTTCCCATGTACCCACACGGTCCCTGTACCCACACTCCTCCGAACCCAGACTCCCCCTGAACCCACACTGTCCCTGTACCTGCACTCCCCTTGTACCCCCACCCCCCTTGTACCCACACCATCCCTGTCCTCATACCAGTGTCAGTGTTGGCCTGTAATAAGCATGCTGTATTCAAGGAGTTGCTGTTGTTGACATTGTGAACTGGGGTCTAAGGGCCTCAGGTAGTTTACAAAGCATGTTTCATTGCTCTGAAAGCTCGGGTTTCCTGAAATTCCTCTTTCTCATGCCCCTCTCTAGGGTATTTGTGCCAGAGTTTTGTCCAGTGTTGATTTGACTCTCTGTGCACCCACTGAGCCTTTCAGATCCATCTCACTGTTCACCAACACTCCTCACAATGTGCTCAATGATTAACAACTGGGCCTCCCACTACCCTGACGCCTGTCATGCAGCCCCCCCACCCTGCACCAGGTACCCCTCTCATCTTCTCCTTTGTCCCCTCCCGCATATCCTCTCTCCTCCCTGTGGGGACAGCACTGCGGCCCCTCCACCCTTGGGGAGTGAGTGGACTGTGCCTTTAACCCTAGCGCTGTGTGGAAAGTTAAGAGAGAGAAAGTGTGTTGAAGTGGTCTCCCTCTGAGCTCCTGGCAGCTAATTTACTGAGTTAGTATAATTTTCATATTAGCAGGAAACGTGTATATATGTTCTTGCAATCTATATGCTATTTTCCCGGTTACCATGGAGATGTGGCTAATAGGAAAATCAATGGTTTTTAAGCGGAATGCAATTTGTCGATTTGGAAAGTCTTTTGTAAGAAATGTTACATTAACGGGGCTGGAGCAGAGTGAGAACAGGGTTCCTATTGGCAGTGAGTGCCATTAACAATAGCAGGCAGAGAGAAGCTTCTCTCCATCATCAAACACGTCTGGAAATGATGCTGGTAACGAGTTTCTAATATGCATCTGGACCAACTTCCTCCACTGCTGATGTCTTGTCAACGGTCGTATGTCATCAAAAAAATCTCAGCACTTTATTGCCTCATTGCTCACCAAATGTATTTTAAATATCATTCGGAACAGTCAATTATTTAAAACGCTGAACTAAACACTCGCTAATGGAGAGAAATACCAGCCACAAAAATACATGCATTTCTCAAATGATGAGGAAGTGATTTCTGTAAAAGTGTGAGGCTCTGTTCCCTCTCCAACTCTGGCTCACCCTTCACAGTGACACACCAGCAGCAAGAATTCCAAATCAAACAACCATTTCAATCAGGTCAGGCTCTGACCCCGGACAAAGGAGCAGCACAAGTCCAGTTCCATCACCAGGGAATCGACAGGCTCCCCTCAACGCTTGAGAGGGGTCTCCCTGTGGCCCTGTAACACTGAGAGCACCCACTGCAGCAAAGCACTGGATCTGACCCAGGCAAGTGGTGAATGAGTGAGGGCATTCTCATCAGTACCACAAAAAACCCGTAACCCAGTGTGTGTGGGACCCGTACCCCAGTGAGAGTCACTGTGTGTGGGACCCGTACCACAGTGAGAGTCAGTGTGAGGGGGACCCGTACCCCAGTGAGAGTCACTGTGTGTGGGATCCGTACCCTAGTGAGAGTCAGTGTGTGTGGGACCCGTACCCCAGTGAGAGTCAGTATGAGGGGGACCCGTACCCCTGTGAGAGTCAGTGTGAGGGGGACCCATACCCCAGTGAGAGTCACTGTGTGTGTGGGACCCGTACCCCAGTGAGAGTCACTGTGTGTGGGACCCGTACCCCAGTGAGAGTCAGTGTGAGGGGGACCCGTACCCCAGTGAGAGTCAGTGTGAGGGGGACCCGTACCCCAGTGAGAGTCACTGTGTGTGGGACCCGTACCCCAGTGAGAGTCAGTGTGAGGGGGACCCGTACCCCAGTGAGAGTCAGTGTGTGTGGGACCCTTACCCCAGTGAGAGTCACTGTGTGTGGGAGCCGTACCCCAGTGAGAGTCAGTGTGTGTGTGGGACCCGTATCCCAGTGAGAGTCAGTGTGTGTGTGACCTGATATGCACACCCACATTCACATACAGATGGACAGATACAAAAATACAGATACACACTCACACTGATACACACACACACACACACAGATACACACACGCACACACACACGTACACGCACATACACGCACACACACACACGCATGCACACAGACATAAGTATGCACACACATACACACAATGCACAGGCATGGAAACACAGGCACAATGATATATGAACACAGACACACACAAACACACAGCAAACACACACACTTGCATACACATAGACACAAACACACACACATATGTACACACACACAGATACACCACACACATCCATGCACACAGACACACACATGCGCACACACACACAGTCACACACACACACACACACACACACACAGACAAAAACACACACACACACACACACATGCATGCGCACACACACACAGACACAAAGACACACACACACATGGACACACACACACACAGGCTGGCACACAGACACACACCCACACAGGCAGGCATACACACAGGCACACAGACACACACACACAATTTGGCTTACTTACCATTCCAATAAACTCAAATTCTTCCTCCCGTTCATGAGAGGTTTGTTTTCTCTGATTGTAACCTTTCCAATTCTGTGAAAGGGACACAGTAAGTATTAATAAATCACCTGCTTCTCTGTTTGAACTTTATATCAATTAGATGGATTGACCTGCTGAAGGTGAAGCTTGATATGTAGAGGAGAGTGAAGTTACAGCCCAAAGAGTAAAATACACCACCTTAACTACACTGCACTGTCAGCTACATACCTATTCTGCAAGTTTATTCACGTCTTCCTGTATCTGATCACAGTCTGTCCCTGTGTTAACTACACCTTCCAATTTGTTGTCTTCCATAGACACAGAAATAGTATTTTTGATTTCTGACTCCAAGACATTTATGTAAATAATGATAAATAGTGGCCCCAGCATCGATCCCTGTGGAAAATCACTTCCTACTTTTTGTCAGACTGACAAGCTGGCTTTAACCCCCTCTGTTTGTTTTGCAGCCAGCTTGTTATCCATTGTTATCTGTACCAACTGTCAATTCTGAGTATGCAGTACCTTATCAAAGGCCATTTAAAAATCCAAATATATTACAGCTATTGCATTACCCTTGCCTATTCGTTCCATTATTTCTGTTTGCAATTGTGTACAAAATGCTCGTTATTATAGACATGGTTCCAAGCAGTTTACTCATCACTACACAGGGCAAAGATTCCTTCACTTCTCCAATCACTGATATGAAGTCAGCTCAGGCCAAGTTCCCAGGACGTCTTCAATCCCTCTGTATAAATATAGCAAGGAAAACTCTGGGCTGCAAAATAACAGATTACTCACTTTACCCCACACTCAGTGACAGAGCCCCCTGTACCCGACACTCAGTGTCAGTGCCCGCTGTAACCCACACTCTCTGTGTCAATCCCCATGTACCCCACACTCTCAGTGTCACTGCCCCTGTACCCCACACTCCCGGTGACACTGACCCTGTACCCCACACTCTCTGTGTCAATCCCCGTGTACCCCACACTCTCAGTGTCACTGCCCCTGTACCCCACACTCCCGGTGTCACTGCCCCTGTACCCCACAATATCTGTGTCACTGCGCCTGTACCCACACTCTCTGTGTCACTGTCCCTGTACCCCACACACTCTGTGACAGTGCCCCTGAAATCCACACTCTCTGTCTCACTGCCCCTGAACCCCAAAATCTCTGTGCACTGCCCCTGTTCCCAACACTCTCTCTGTCACCCCTGTACCCCACACTCTCTGTGTCACTGACCCTGTACCCCACACTCTCTGTGTCGCTGCCCCTGTACCCCACAATCTCTGTTTCACTGCCCTTGTACCCCACACTCTCTGTGTCACTGTCCCTGTACACTACACTCTCTGTGTCACTGACCCTGTACCCCGCACTCTCTGTGTCACTGCCCCTGTACCCCACAATCTCTGTTTCACTGCCCTTGTACCCCACACTCTCTGTGTCACTGTCCCTGTACACTACACTCTCTGTGTCACGGACCCTGTACCCCACACACTCTGCGTCACTGCCTCTGTACGCCACACTCTCTGTATCTCTGCCCCTGTACCCCACAATCTCTGTGTCACTGCCGCTGTACCACACACTCTCTGTGTCACTGCCCCTGCAGCCCACACTCTCTGTGTCACTGATCCTGTACCCCACACTCTCTGTGTCACTGCCCCTGTACCCCACACTCTCTGTGGCACTGCGCCTGTACCCCACACTCTCTGTGTCACTGTGCTTGTACCCCACATACTCTGTGTCACTGCCCCTGTACCCCACACTCTGTGTTACTGCGCCTGTACCCCACACTCTCTGTGTCACTGTCCCTGTACCCCTCACACTGTGTCACTGCCCCTGTACCCCACACTCTCTGTGTCACTCTCCCTGAACCCCACACTCTTTGTGTCACTGCCGCTGTACCCCACAATCTCTGTGTCACTGATCCTGCACCCCACACTCTGTATGTCACTGCCCCTGTACCCCACACTCTCTGAGTCACTGCCCCTGTACCCCACACTCTCTGTGTCACTGCCCCTGTACCCCAAACTCTCTGTGACACTGCCCCTGTACCCCACACTCTCTGTGTCACCTGTACCCCACACTCTCTGTGTCACTGCCCCTGTACCCCACACTCTCTGTGTCACTGCCTCTGTATCCCACACTCTCGATGTCACTGCCCCTGTACCCCACACTCTCTGTGTCACTGCCCCTGTACCCCATACTCTCTGTGTCACTGCCCCTGTACCCCACACTCTCTGTGTCACCTGTACCCAACACTCTCTGTGTCACTACCTCTGTACCCACACTCTGTGTCACTGCCTCTGTATCCCACACTCTCGATGTCACTGCCCCTGTACCCCACACTCTCTACGTCACTGCCCCTGTACCCTACACTCTCTGTTTCACTGCTCCTGTACCCCACACTCTCTGTGTCACTGCACCTGTGCCCGACACTCTCTGTGTCACTGCATCTGTAACCCACACTCTGTCACAGCCCCTGTACCCCACACTCGATGTGTCACTGCCTCAGTACCCCACACTCTCTGTGTCACTGCCCCTGTACCCCAAACGCTCTGTGTCACAGACCCTGTACCCCACACTCTCTGTGTCACTGCCTCAGTGCCCCACACTCTCTGTGTCACTGCCCCTGTACCCCACACACTCTGTTGCACTGCCCCGTACCCCACACTCTCCGTGCCACTGCCCCTGTACCCCAAACTATCTGTGTCACAGAACCTGTACCCCACACTCTCTGTGTCACTACCTCTGTACCGCACACTCTCTGTGTCACTGCCTCTGTACCCCACACTCTCTATGTCAATGCGCCTGTACCCCACACAATCTGTGTCACTGCTCCTGTACCATACACTCTCTGTGTCAAAGCCCCTGTAACCCAAACTCTCTGTGTCATTGCCCCTGTACCCCACACAATCTGTGTCACTGCCCCTGTACCCCACACTCTCTGTGTCACTGCCCCTGTACCCCATACTATCTGTGTCACGGACCCTGTACCCTACAATCTCTGTGTCAATGCTAATGTACCCCAAAATCTCTGTGTCACTGCCCCTGTACCCCACACTCTCTATGTCAGTGCCCCTGTACCCCACAATCTCTCTGTCACCCCTGTACCCCACACTCTCTGTGTCACTGACCCTGTACCCCACACTCTCTGTGTCGCTGCCCCTGTACCCCACAATCTCTGTGACACTGCCCTTGTACCCCACACTCTCTGTGTCACTGTCCCTGTACAATACACTCTCTGTGTCACGGACCCTGTACCCCACACACTCTGCGTCACTGCCTCTGTACGCCACACTCTCTGTATTTCTGCCCCTGTACCCCACAATCTCTGTGTCACTGCCGCTGTACCACACACTCTCTGTGTCACTGCCCCTGCAGCCCACACTCTCTGTGTCACTGATCCTGTACCCCACACTCTCTGTGTCACTGCCCCTGTACCCCACACTCTCTGTGGCACTGCGCCTGTACCCCACACTCTCTGTGTCACTGTGCCTGTACCCCACACACTCTGTGTCACTGCCCCTGTACCCCACACTCTGTGTTAATGCGCCTGTACCCCACACTCTCTGTGTCACTGTCCCTGTACCCCTCACACTGTGTCACTGCCCCTGTACCCCACACTCTCTGTGTCACTCTCCCTGAACCCCACACTCTTTGTGTCACTGCCGCTGTACCCCACAATCTCTGTGTCACTGATCCTGCACCCCACACTCTGTATGTCACTGCCCCTGTACCCCACACTCTCTGAGTCATTGCCCCTGTACCCCACACTCTCTGTGTCACTGCCCCTGTACCCCACACACTCTGTGTCACTGCCCCTGTACCCCACACTCTCTGTGTCACTGCCTCTGTATCCCACACTCTCGATGTCACTGCCCCTGTACCCCACACTCTCTGTGTCACTGCCCCTGTACCCCAAACTCTCTGTGACACTGCCCCTGTACCCCACACTCTCTGTGTCACCTGTACCCCACACTCTCTGTGTCACTGCCTCTGTATCCCACACTCTCGATGTCACTGCCCCTGTACCCCACAATCTCTACGTCACTGCCCCTGTACCCTACACTCTCTGTTTCACTGCTCCTGTACCCCACACTCTCTGTGTCACAGCCCCTGTACCACACACTCTCTGTGTCACTGCACCTGTGCCCAACACTCTCTGTGTCACTGCATCTGTAACCCACACTCTGTCACAGCCCCTGTACCCCACACTCTATGTGTCACTGCCTCAGTGCCCCACACTCGCTGTGTCACTGCCCCTGTACCCCAAACTCTCTGTGTCACAGACCCTGTACCCCACACACTCTGTTGCACTGCCCCTGTACCCCACACTCTCCGTGCCACTGCCCCTGTACCCCAAACTATCTGTGTCACAGAACCTGTACCCCACACTCTCTGTGTCACTACCTCTGTACCGCACACTCTCTGTGTCACTGCCGCTGTACCCCACACTCTCTATGTCAATGCGCCTGTACCCCACACAATCTGTGTCACTGCCCCTGTACCATACACTGTCTGTGTCAAAGCCCCTGTAACCCAAACTCTCTGTGTCATTGCCCCTGTACCCCACACTATCTGTGTCACTGCCCCTGTACCCCACACTCTCTGTGTCATTGCCCCTGTACCCCATACTATCTGTGTCACGGACCCTGTACCCTACACTCTCTGTGTCAATGCTAATGTACCCCAAAATCTCTGTGTCACTGACCCTGTACCCCACACTCTGTGTCACTACCTCTGTACCACACACTCTCTGTGTCACTGCCCCTGTACCCCACACTCTCTATGTCAGTGCCCCTGTACCCCACAATCTCTCTGTCACCCCTGTACCCCACACTCTCTGTGTCACTGACCCTGTACCCCACACTCTCTGTGTCGCTGCCCCTGTACCCCACAATCTCTGTGTCACTGCCCTTGTACCCCACACTCTCTGTGTCACTGTCCCTGTACACTACACTCTCTGTGTCACAGACCCTGTACCCCACACACTCTGCGTCACTGCCTCTGTACGCCACACTCTCTGTGTCACTGCCGCTGTACCACACACTCTCTGTGTCACTGCCCCTGCAGCCCACACTCTCTGTGTCACTGATCCTGTACCCCACACTCTCTGTGACACTGCCCCTGTACCCCACACTATCTGTGGCACTGCGCCTGTACTCCACACTCTCTGTGTCACTGTGCCTGTACCCCACACACTCTGTGTCACTGTCCCTGTACCCCTCACACTGTGTCACTGCCCCTGTACCCCACACTCTCTGTGTCACTCTCCCTGAACCCCACACTCTTTGTGTCACTGCCCCTGTACCCCACAATCTCTGTGTCACTGATCCTGCACCCCACACTCTGTATGTCACTGCCCCTGTACCCCACACTCTCTGTGTCACTGCCCCTGTACCCCACACTCTCTGTGTCACTGCCCCTGTACCCCAAACTCTCTGTGACACTGCCCCTGTACCCCACACTCTCTGTGTCACCTGTACCCCACACTCTCTGTGTCACTGCCCCTGTACCCCACACTCTCTGTGTCACTGCCTCTGTATCCCACACTCTCGATGTCACTGCCCCTGTACCCCACACTCTCTGTGTCACTGCCCCTGTACCCCAAACTCTCTGTGTCACTGCCCCTGTACCCCACACTCTGTGTCACCTGTACCCAACACTCTCTGTGTCACTACCTCTGTACCCACACTCTGTGTCACTGCCTCTGTATCCCACACTCTCGATGTCACTGCCCCTGTACCCCACACTCTCTACGTCACTGCCCCTGTACCCTACACTCTCTGTTTCACTGCTCCTGTACCCCACACTCTCTGTGTCACCTGCACCTGTGCCCGACACTCTCTGTGTCACTGCATCTGTAACCCATACTCTGTCACAGCCCCTGTACCCCACACTCTATGTGTCACTGCCTCAGTACCCCACACTCTCTGTGTCACTGCCCCTGTACCCCACACTATCTGTTTCACAGACCCTGTACCCCACAATCTCTGTGTCTCTGCAGCTGTATCACACACTCTCTGTGTCACTGCCCCTGTACCCCACACTCTCTGTGTCACCTTTACCCCACACTCTCTGTGTCACTACCTCCGTACCCGACACACTCTGTCACAGCCCCTGTACCCCACACTCACTGTGTCACTGCCCCTGTACCCCACACTCACTGTGTCACTGGACCTGTACCCCACACTCTCCGTGTCACTGACCATGTACCCCACACTCTCTGTGTCACTGACCCTGTACCCCACATTCTCTGTGTCATTGCCCCGGTACTCCACATTATCTGTCTCACTGCCCATGTACCCCACACTCTCTGTGTCACTGTCCCTGTACCCCACAATCTGTGAAGTGCCCCTGTTCCCCACACACTCTGTGTCACTGCCCCGGTACCCCACACTCTCTGTGTCACTGCCCCTGTACCTCACACTCACTGTGTCACTGGCCCTGTACCTCAGACACTCTGCGTCACTATCTCTGTACCCCACATTCTCCACGTCACTGTCTCTGTACCCCACACTATCAATGTCACAGCCCCTGTAACCCACACTCACTGTGTCACTGGCCTTGTACCCCACACTCTCTGTGTGACTGCCCTCGTACCCCACACTGTCTGTGTCATTTCCCCTGTACCCCACATTATCTGTGTCACTGACCTTGTACCACACATTCTCTGCGTCTCTGCCCATGTACCCCACACTCTCTGTGTCACTGACCCTGTACCCCACATTCTCTGTGTCATTGCCCCGGTACTCCACATTATCTGTCTCACTGCCCATGTACCCCACACTCTCTGTGTCACTGTCCCTGTACCCCACAATCTGTGAAGTGCCCCTGTTCCCCACACACTCTGTGTCACTGCCTCGGTACCCCACACTCTCTGTGTCACTGCCCCTGTACCTCACACTCACTGTGTCACTGGACCTGTACCCCACACTCTCCGTGTCACTGACCATGTACCCTACACTCTCTGTGTCACTGACCCTGTACCCCACATTCTCTGTGTCATTGCCCCGGTACTCCACATTATCTGTCTCACTGCCCATGTACCCCACACTCTCTGTGTCACTGTCCCTGTACCCCACAATCTGTGAAGTGCCCCTGTTCCCCACACACTCTGTGTCACTGCCCCGGTACCCCACACTCTCTGTGTCACTGCCCCTGTACCTCACACTCACTGTGTCACTGGCCCTGTACCTCAGACACTCTGCGTCACTATCTCTGTACCCCACATTCTCCACGTCACTGTCTCTGTACCCCACACTATCAATGTCACAGCCCCTGTAACCCACACTCACTGTGTCACTGGCCTTGTACCCCACACTCTCTGTGTGACTGCCCTC
This sequence comes from Isurus oxyrinchus, assembly GCA_026770705.1. Lineage (NCBI taxonomy): Eukaryota > Metazoa > Chordata > Chondrichthyes > Lamniformes > Lamnidae > Isurus > Isurus oxyrinchus. The sequence continues at coordinate 1,045,568 of JANJGN010000145.1, forward strand.
GTACCCCACACTGTCTGTGTCATTTCCCCTGTACCCCACATTATCTGTGTCACTGACCTTGTACCACACACTCTCTGTGTCACTGCCCCTGTACCCAACAATTTCTGTGTCACTGCCCCTGTACCCCACACTCTCTGTGTCACTGTCCCTGTACCCCACACTCTCTGTGTCACTGCCCCTGTACCCCACAATTTCTGTGTCACTGCCCCTGTACCCCACACTCTCTGTGTCACTGCCCCTGTACCCCACAATCTGTGAAGTGCCCCTGTTCCCCACACAATCTGTGTCACTGCCCTGGTACCCCACACTCTCTGTGTCACTGCCCCGGTACCCCACACTCTCTGTGTCACTGCCCCTGTAACCCACATTCTCTGTGTCATTGCCCCGGTACTCCACATTATCTGTGTCAGTGCCCATGTACCCCACACTATCTGTGTCACAGACCCTGTACCCCACAATCTCTGTGTCTCTGCAGCTGTACCACACACTCTCTGTGTCACTGCCCATGTACCCCACACTCTCTGTGTCACTGTCCCTGTACCCCACAATCTGTGAAGTGCCCCTGTTCCCCACACAATCTGTGTCACTGCCCTGGTACCCCACACTCTCTGTGTCACTGCCCCGGTACCCCACACTCTCTGTGTCACTGCCCCTGTACCCCACACTCTCTGTGTCACTGTCCCTGTACCCCACAATCTGTGAAGTGCCCCTGTTCCCCACACAATCTGTGTCACTGCCCCGGTACCCCACACACTCTGTGTCACTGCCCCGGTACCCCACACTCTCTGTGTCACTGCCCCTGTACTCCACAAACTCTGCGTCACTGCCTCTGTACCCCACAATCTCGGTGTCACTATCTCTGTACCCCACATTGTCTACGTCACTGCCAATGTACCCCACAATATCAATGTCACAGCCCCTGTACCCCACACTATCTGTGTCACTGCCCTTGTACCCCACACTCTCTGTGTCATTGCCCCTGTACCCCATACTATCTGTGTCACGGACCCTGTACCCTACACTCTCTGTGTCAATGCTAATGTACCCCAAAATCTCTGTGTCACTGACCCTGTACCCCACACTCTGTGTCACTACCTCTGTACCACACACTCTCTGTGTCACTGCCCCTGTACCCCACACTCTCTATGTCAGTGCCCCAGTACCCCACAATCTCTCTGTCACCCCTGTACCCCACACTCTCTGTGTCACTGACCCTGTACCCCACACTCTCTGTGTCGCTGCCCCTGTACCCCACAATCTCTGTGTCACTGCCCTTGTACCCCACACTCTCTGTGTCACTGTCCCTGTACACTACACTCTCTGTGTCACAGACCCTGTACCCCACACACTCTGCGTCACTGCCTCTGTACGCCACACTCTCTGTGTCACTGCCGCTGTACCACACACTCTCTGTGTCACTGCCCCTGCAGCCCACACTCTCTGTGTCACTGATCCTGTACCCCACACTCTCTGTGACACTGCCCCTGTACCCCACACTATCTGTGGCACTGCGCCTGTACTCCACACTCTCTGTGTCACTGTGCCTGTACCCCACACACTCTGTGTCACTGTCCCTGTACCCCTCACACTGTGTCACTGCCCCTGTACCCCACACTCTCTGTGTCACTCTCCCTGAACCCCACACTCTTTGTGTCACTGCCCCTGTACCCCACAATCTCTGTGTCACTGATCCTGCACCCCACACTCTGTATGTCACTGCCCCTGTACCCCACACTCTCTGTGTCACTGCCCCTGTACCCCACACTCTCTGTGTCACTGCCCCTGTACCCCAAACTCTCTGTGACACTGCCCCTGTACCCCACACTCTCTGTGTCACCTGTACCCCACACTCTCTGTGTCACTGCCCCTGTACCCCACACTCTCTGTGTCACTGCCTCTGTATCCCACACTCTCGATGTCACTGCCCCTGTACCCCACACTCTCTGTGTCACTGCCCCTGTACCCCAAACTCTCTGTGTCACTGCCCCTGTACCCCACACTCTGTGTCACCTGTACCCAACACTCTCTGTGTCACTACCTCTGTACCCACACTCTGTGTCACTGCCTCTGTATCCCACACTCTCGATGTCACTGCCCCTGTACCCCACACTCTCTACGTCACTGCCCCTGTACCCTACACTCTCTGTTTCACTGCTCCTGTACCCCACACTCTCTGTGTCACCTGCACCTGTGCCCGACACTCTCTGTGTCACTGCATCTGTAACCCACACTCTGTCACAGCCCCTGTACCCCACACTCTATGTGTCACTGCCTCAGTACCCCACACTCTCTGTGTCACTGCCCCTGTACCCCACACTATCTGTTTCACAGACCCTGTACCCCACAATCTCTGTGTCTCTGCAGCTGTATCACACACTCTCTGTGTCACTGCCCCTGTACCCCACACTCTCTGTGTCACCTGTACCCCACACTCTCTGTGTCACTACCTCCGTACCCGACAAACTCTGTCACAGCCCCTGTACCCCACACTCACTGTGTCACTGCCCCTGTACCCCACACTCACTGTGTCACTGGACCTGTACCCCACACTCTCCGTGTCACTGACCATGTACCCCACACTCTCTGTGTCACTGACCCTGTACCCCACATTCTCTGTGTCATTGCCCCGGTACTCCACATTATCTGTCTCACTGCCCATGTACCCCACACTCTCTGTGTCACTGTCCCTGTACCCCACAATCTGTGAAGTGCCCCTGTTCCCCACACACTCTGTGTCACTGCCCCGGTACCCCACACTCTCTGTGTCACTGCCCCTGTACCTCACACTCACTGTGTCACTGGCCCTGTACCCCACACTCTCCGTGTCACTAACCATGTACCCCACACTCTCTGTGTCACTGACCCTGTACCCCACATTCTCTGTGTCATTGCCCCGGTACTCCACATTATCTGTCTCACTGCCCATGTACCCCACACTCTCTGTGTCACTGTCCCTGTACCCCACAATCTGTGAAGTGCCCCTGTTCCCCACACACTCTGTGTCACTGCCTCGGTACCCCACACTCTCTGTGTCACTGCCCCTGTACCTCACACTCACTGTGTCACTGGACCTGTACCCCACACTCTCCGTGTCACTGACCATGTACCCTACACTCTCTGTGTCACTGACCCTGTACCCCACATTCTCTGTGTCATTGCCCCGGTACTCCACATTATCTGTCTCACTGCCCATGTACCCCACACTCTCTGTGTCACTGTCCCTGTACCCCACAATCTGTGAAGTGCCCCTGTTCCCCACACACTCTGTGTCACTGCCCCGGTACCCCACACTCTCTGTGTCACTGCCCCTGTACCTCACACTCACTGTGTCACTGGCCCTGTACCTCAGACACTCTGCGTCACTATCTCTGTACCCCACATTCTCCACGTCACTGTCTCTGTACCCCACACTATCAATGTCACAGCCCCTGTAACCCACACTCACTGTGTCACTGGCCTTGTACCCCACACTCTCTGTGTGACTGCCCTCGTACCCCACACTGTCTGTGTCATTTCCCCTGGACCCCACATTATCTGTGTCACTGACCTTGTACCACACATTCTCTGCGTCTCTGCCCATGTACCCCACACTCTCTGTGTCACAGCCCCTGTACCCAACAATTTCTGTGTCACTGCCCCTGTACCCCACACTCTCTGTGTCACTGTCCCTGTACCCCACAATTTCTGTGTCACTGCCCCTGTACCCCACACTCTCTGTGTCACAGCCCCTGTACCCAACAATTTCTGTGTCACTGCCCCTGTACCCCACACTCTCTGTGTCACTGCCCCTGTACCCCACAATTTCTGTGTCACTGCCCCTGTACCCCACACTCTCTGTGTCACTGCCCCTGTACCCCACAATCTGTGAAGTGCCCCTGTTCCCCACACAATCTGTGTCACTGCCCTGGTACCCCACACTCTCTGTGTCACTGCCCCGGTACCCCACACTCTCTGTGTCACTGCCCCTGTAACCCACATTCTCTGTGTCATTGCCCCGGTACTCCACATTATCTGTGTCAGTGCCCATGTACCCCACACTATCTGTGTCACAGACCCTGTACCCCACAATCTCTGTGTCTCTGCAGCTGTACCACACACTCTCTGTGTCACTGCCCATGTACCCCACACTCTCTGTGTCACTGTCCCTGTACCCCACAATCTGTGAAGTGCCCCTGTTCCCCACACAATCTGTGTCACTGCCCTGGTACCCCACACTCTCTGTGTCACTGCCCCGGTACCCCACACTCTCTGTGTCACTGCCCCTGTACCCCACACTCTCTGTGTCACTGTCCCTGTACCCCACAATCTGTGAAGTGCCCCTGTTCCCCACACACTCTGTGTCACTGCCCCGGTACCCCACACACTCTGTGTCACTGCCCCGGTACCCCACACTCTCTGTGTCACTGCCCCTGTACTCCACAAACTCTGCGTCACTGCCTCTGTACCCCACAATCTCGGTGTCACTATCTCTGTACCCCACATTGTCTACGTCACTGCCAATGTACCCCACAATATCAATGTCACAGCCCCTGTAACCCACACTCTCTGTGTCACTGTCCCTGTACCCCACAATTTCTGTGTCACTGCCCCTGTACCCCACACTCTCTGTGTCACTGTCCCTGTACCCCACAATTTCTGTGTCACTGCCCCTGTACCCCACACTCTCTGTGTCACAGCCCCTGTACCCAACAATTTCTGTGTCACTGCCCCTGTACCCCACACTCTCTGTGTCACTGCCCCTGTACCCCACAATTTCTGTGTCACTGCCCCTGTACCCCACACTCTCTGTGTCACTGCCCCTGTACCCCACAATCTGTGAAGTGCCCCTGTTCCGCACACAATCTGTGTCACTGCCCTGGTACCCCACACTCTCTGTGTCACTGCCCCGGTACCCCACACTCTCTGTGTCACTGCCCCTGTAACCCACATTCTCTGTGTCATTGCCCCGGTACTCCACATTATCTGTGTCAGTGCCCATGTACCCCACACTATCTGTGTCACAGACCCTGTACCCCACAATCTCTGTGTCTCTGCAGCTGTACCACACACTCTCTGTGTCACTGCCCATGTACCCCACACTCTCTGTGTCACTGTCCCTGTACCCCACAATCTGTGAAGTGCCCCTGTTCCCCACACAATCTGTGTCACTGCCCTGGTACCCCACACTCTCTGTGTCACTGCCCCGGTACCCCACACTCTCTGTGTCACTGCCCCTGTACCCCACACTCTCTGTGTCACTGTCCCTGTACCCCACAATCTGTGAAGTGCCCCTGTTCCCCACACACTCTGTGTCACTGCCCCGGTACCCCACACACTCTGTGTCACTGCCCCGGTACCCCACACTCTCTGTGTCACTGCCCCTGTACTCCACAAACTCTGCGTCACTGCCTCTGTACCCCACAATCTCGGTGTCACTATCTCTGTACCCCACATTGTCTACGTCACTGCCAATGTACCCCACAATATCAATGTCACAGCCCCTGTAACCCACACTCACTGTGTCACTGGCCTTGTACCCCACACTCTCTGTGTCCCTGCCCCTGTACCCCACACTGTCTGTGTCATTTCCCCTGTACCCCACATTATCTGTGTCACTGACCTTGTACCACACACTCTCTGCGTCTCTGCCCATGTAACCCACACTCTCTGTGTCACTGCCCCTGTACCCAACAATTTCTGTGTCAGTGCCCCTGGTCCCCACACTCTCTGTGTCACTGCCCCTGTACCCCACACTCACTGTGTCACTGCCCCGTACCCAACACTTTCTGTGTTACTGCCCCTGAACCCCACACTCTCTGTGTCACTGCCCCTGTACCCCACAGTCTCTATCTCACTGCCACTGTACCCCACACTCTCTGTGTCAATGCCCCTGTACCCCACACTCTCTGTGTCAATCCCCCTGTACCCCAAAATCTCTGTGTCAATACCACTGAACCCCACTCTCTCTGTCTCACTGCCCCTGAACCACACAATTTCGGTGTCAGTGGCAGTATGACCCACACTCTCTATGTCACCGAATTTGTACCCCACACTCTCTGTGTCACTGCCCCTGTACCTCACACTCTCTGTGTCAATCCCCGTGTACCCTACACTCTCTGTGTCACTGCTCCTGTACCCCACACACTCTATGTCAATCCCCGTGTACCCCACACTCTCTGTGTCACTGCCCCTGTACCCCACACACTCTATGTCAATCCCCGTGTACCCCACACTCTCTGTGTCAGTGCCCCTGTACCCCACACTCTCTGTGTCACTGCCCCTGTACCCCACACTCTCTGTGTCACTGCCCCTGTACCCCACACTCTCTGTGTCACTGCCCCTGTACCCCACACACTCTGTGTCAATTCCCCTGTACCCCACACTCTCTATGTCAATTCCCCTGTACCCCACACTCTCTGTGTCACTGCCCCTGTACCACACACTCTCTGTGTCACTGCCCCTGTACCACACACTCTCTGTGTCAATTCCCCTGTACCCCACACTCTCTGTCTCACTGCCCCTGTACCCCACACTCTCTGTGTCACAGAACCTGTAACCCACAATCTCTGTGTCACCGCCCCTGTACCCCACACTCTCTGTGTCACAGACCCTGTACCCACACTCTCTGTGTCACATACCCTGTACCCCACACTCTCTGTTTCAATGCCCCTGTACCCCACACTCTCTGTTTCAATGCCCCGGTACCCCACACTCTCTGTGTCACCTGTATCCGACACTCTCAGTGTCACTACCTCTGTACCGCGCACTATCGGTGTCACTATCTCTGTACCCCACATTCTCTGCGTCACTGTCCATGTACACTACACTCTCTGTGTCACTGCCCCTGTACCCAACACTCTCTGTGTCACTGCCCCTGTACCCAACAATTTCTGTGTCACTGGCCCTGTACCCCACACTCACTGTGTCACTGCCCCTGTACTCCAAACTTTCTGTGTCACTGCCCATGTACCCCACACTATCTGTGTCACAGACCCTGTACCCCACAATCTCTGTGTCTCTGCAGCTGTACCACACACTCTCTGTGTCACTGCCCCTGTACCCCACACTCTCTGTGTCACCTGTACCCCACACTCTCTGTGTCACTACCTCCGTAACCCACACACTCTGTCACAGCCCCTGTACCCTACACTTACTGTGTCACTGGCCCTGTACCCCACACTCTCCGTGTCACTGACTCTGTAACCCACACTCTCTGTGTCACTGACCCTGTAACCCACACTGTGTGTGTCATTTCCCCTGTAACCCACACTCTCTGTGTCACAGACCCTGTAACCCACATTCTCTGTGTCATTGCCCCGGTACTCCACATTATCTGTGTCAGTGCCCATGTACCCCACACTCTCTGTGTCACTGTCCCTGTACCCCACAATCTGTGAAGTGCCCCTGTTCCCCACACACTCTGTGTCACTGCCCCGGTACCCCACACTCTCTGTGTCACTGCCCCGGTACCCCACACTCTCTGTGTCACTGCCCCTGTACCCCACACTCTCTGTGTCTCTGTCCCTGTACCCCACAATCTGTGAAGTGCCCCTGTTCCCCACACACTCTGTGTCACTGCCCCGGTACCCCACACACTCTGTGTCACTGCCCCGGTACCCCACACTCTCTGTGTCACTGCCCCTGTACTCCACAAACTCTGCGTCACTGCCTCTGTACCCCACACTCTCGGTGTCACTATCTCTGTACCCCACATTGTCTACGTCACTGCCAATGTACCCCACACTATCAATGTCACAGCCCCTGTAACCCACACTCACTGTGTCACTGGCCTTGTACCCCACACTCTCTGTGTCCCTGCCCCTGTACCCCACACTGTCTATGTCATTTCCCCTGTACCCCACATTATCTGTGTCACTGACCTTGTACCACACACTCTCTGCGTCTCTGCCCATGTAACCCACACTCTCTGTGTCACTGCCCCTGTACCCAACAATTTCTGTGTCACTGCCCCTGTACCCCACAGTCTCTATCTCACTGCCACTGTACCCCACACTCTCCGTGTCAATGCCCCTGTACCCCACACTCTCTGTGTCAATCCCCCTGTACCCCAAAATCTCTGTGTCAATACCACTGAACCCCACTCTCTCTGTCTCACTGCCCCTGAACCACACAAATTCGGTGTCAGTGGCAGTATGCCCCACACTCTCTGTGTCACCGAATTTGTACCCCACACTCTCTGTGTCAGTGCCCCTGTACCCTACACTCTCTTTTTCACTGCCCCTGTACCTCACACTCTCTGTGTCAATCCCCGTGTACCCTACACTCTCTGTGTCACTGCTCCTGTACCCCACACACTCTATGTCAATCCCCGTGTACCCCACACTCTCTGTGTCACTGTCCCTGTACCCCACAATTTCTGTGTCACTGCCCCTGTATCCCACACTCTCTGTGTCACTGTCCCTGTACCCCACAATTTCTGTGTCACTGCCCCTGTACCCCACACTCTCTGTGTCACAGCCCCTGTACCCAACAATTTCTGTGTCACTGCCCCTGTACCCCACACTCTCTGTGTCACTGCCCCTGTACCCCACAATTTCTGTGTCACTGCCCCTGTACCCCACACTCTCTGTGTCACTGCCCCTGTACCCCACAATCTGTGAAGTGCCCCTGTTCCCCACACAATCTGTGTCACTGCCCTGGTACCCCACACTCTCTGTGTCACTGCCCCGGTACCCCACACTCTCTGTGTCACTGCCCCTGTAACCCACATTCTCTGTGTCATTGCCCCGGTACTCCACATTATCTGTGTCAGTGCCCATGTACCCCACACTATCTGTGTCACAGACCCTGTACCCCACAATCTCTGTGTCTCTGCAGCTGTACCACACACTCTCTGTGTCACTGCCCATGTACCCCACACTCTCTGTGTCACTGTCCCTGTACCCCACAATCTGTGAAGTGCCCCTGTTCCCCACACAATCTGTGTCACTGCCCTGGTACCCCACACTCTCTGTGTCACTGCCCCGGTACCCCACACTCTCTGTGTCACTGCCCCTGTACCCCACACTCTCTGTGTCACTGTCCCTGTACCCCACAATCTGTGAAGTGCCCCTGTTCCCCACACACTCTGTGTCACTGCCCCGGTACCCCACACACTCTGTGTCACTGCCCCGGTACCCCACACTCTCTGTGTCACTGCCCCTGTACTCCACAAACTCTGCGTCACTGCCTCTGTACCCCACAATCTCGGTGTCACTATCTCTGTACCCCACATTGTCTACGTCACTGCCAATGTACCCCACAATATCAATGTCACAGCCCCTGTAACCCACACTCACTGTGTCACTGGCCTTGTACCCCACACTCTCTGTGTCCCTGCCCCTGTACCCCACACTGTCTGTGTCATTTCCCCTGTACCCCACATTATCTGTGTCACTGACCTTGTACCACACACTCTCTGCGTCTCTGCCCATGTAACCCACACTCTCTGTGTCACTGCCCCTGTACCCAACAATTTCTGTGTCAGTGCCCCTGGTCCCCACACTCTCTGTGTCACTGCCCCTGTACCCCACACTCACTGTGTCACTGCCCCGTACCCAACACTTTCTGTGTTACTGCCCCTGAACCCCACACTCTCTGTGTCACTGCCCCTGTACCCCACAGTCTCTATCTCACTGCCACTGTACCCCACACTCTCTGTGTCAATGCCCCTGTACCCCACACTCTCTGTGTCAATCCCCCTGTACCCCAAAATCTCTGTGTCAATACCACTGAACCCCACTCTCTCTGTCTCACTGCCCCTGAACCACACAATTTCGGTGTCAGTGGCAGTATGACCCACACTCTCTATGTCACCGAATTTGTACCCCACACTCTCTGTGTCACTGCCCCTGTACCTCACACTCTCTGTGTCAATCCCCGTGTACCCTACACTCTCTGTGTCACTGCTCCTGTACCCCACACACTCTATGTCAATCCCCGTGTACCCCACACTCTCTGTGTCACTGCCCCTGTACCCCACACACTCTATGTCAATCCCCGTGTACCCCACACTCTCTGTGTCAGTGCCCCTGTACCCCACACTCTCTGTGTCACTGCCCCTGTACCCCACACTCTCTGTGTCACTGCCCCTGTACTCCACACTCTCTGTGTCACTGCCCCTGTACCCCACACACTCTGTGTCAATTCCCCTGTACCCCACACTCTCTATGTCAATTCCCCTGTACCCCACACTCTCTGTGTCACTGCCCCTGTACCACACACTCTCTGTGTCAATTCCCCTGTACCCCACACTCTCTGTCTCACTGCCCCTGTACCCCACACTCTCTGTGTTACAGAACCTGTAACCCACAATCTCTGTGTCACCGCCCCTGTACCCCACACTCTCTGTGTCACAGACCCTGTACCCACACTCTCTGTGTCACATACCCTGTACCCCACACTCTCTGTTTCAATGCCCCTGTACCCCACACTCTCTGTTTCAATGCCCCGGTACCCCACACTCTCTGTGTCACCTGTATCCGACACTCTCAGTGTCACTACCTCTGTACCGCGCACTATCGGTGTCACTATCTCTGTACCCCACATTCTCTGCGTCACTGTCCATGTACACTACACTCTCTGTGTCACTGCCCCTGTACCCAACACTCTCTGTGTCACTGCCCCTGTACCCAACAATTTCTGTGTCACTGGCCCTGTACCCCACACTCACTGTGTCACTGCCCCTGTACTCCAAACTTTCTGTGTCACTGCCCATGTACCCCACACTATCTGTGTCACAGACCCTGTACCCCACAATCTCTGTGTCTCTGCAGCTGTACCACACACTCTCTGTGTCACTGCCCCTGTACCCCACACTCTCTGTGTCACCTGTACCCCACACTCTCTGTGTCACTACCTCCGTAACCCACACACTCTGTCACAGCCCCTGTACCCTACACTTACTGTGTCACTGGCCCTGTACCCCACACTCTCCGTGTCACTGACTCTGTAACCCACACTCTCTGTGTCACTGACCCTGTAACCCACACTGTGTGTGTCATTTCCCCTGTAACCCACACTCTCTGTGTCACAGACCCTGTAACCCACATTCTCTGTGTCATTGCCCCGGTACTCCACATTATCTGTGTCAGTGCCCATGTACCCCACACTCTCTGTGTCACTGTCCCTGTACCCCACAATCTGTGAAGTGCCCCTGTTCCCCACACACTCTGTGTCACTGCCCCGGTACCCCCACACTCTCTGTGTCACTGCCCCGGTACCCCACACTCTCTGTGTCACTGCCCCTGTACCCCACACTCTCTGTGTCTCTGTCCCTGTACCCCACAATCTGTGAAGTGCCCCTGTTCCCCACACACTCTGTGTCACTGCCCCGGTACCCCACACACTCTGTGTCACTGCCCCGGTACCCCACACTCTCTGTGTCACTGCCCCTGTACTCCACAAACTTTGCGTCACTGCCTCTGTACCCCACACTCTCGGTGTCACTATCTCTGTACCCCACATTGTCTACGTCACTGCCAATGTACCCCACACTATCAATGTCACAGCCCCTGTAACCCACACTCACTGTGTCACTGGCCTTGTACCCCACACTCTCTGTGTCCCTGCCCCTGTACCCCACACTGTCTATGTCATTTCCCCTGTACCCCACATTATCTGTGTCACTGACCTTGTACCACACACTCTCTGCGTCTCTGCCCATGTAACCCACACTCTCTGTGTCACTGCCCCTGTACCCAACAATTTCTGTGTCACTGCCCCTGTACCCCACAGTCTCTATCTCACTGCCACTGTACCCCACACTCTCCGTGTCAATGCCCCTGTACCCCACACTCTCTGTGTCAATCCCCCTGTACCCCAAAATCTCTGTGTCAATACCACTGAACCCCACTCTCTCTGTCTCACTGCCCCTGAACCACACAAATTCGGTGTCAGTGGCAGTATGCCCCACACTCTCTGTGTCACCGAATTTGTACCCCACACTCTCTGTGTCAGTGCCCCTGTACCCTACACTCTCTTTTTCACTGCCCCTGTACCTCACACTCTCTGTGTCAATCCCCGTGTACCCTACACTCTCTGTGTCACTGCTCCTGTACCCCACACACTCTATGTCAATCCCCGTGTACCCCACACTCTCTGTGTCACTGTCCCTGTACCCCACAATTTCTGTGTCACTGCCCCTGTACCCCACACTCTCTGTGTCACTGTCCCTGTACCCCACAATTTCTGTGTCACTGCCCCTGTACCCCACACTCTCTGTGTCACAGCCCCTGTACCCAACAATTTCTGTGTCACTGCCCCTGTACCCCACACTCTCTGTGTCACTGCCCCTGTACCCCACAATTTCTGTGTCACTGCCCCTGTACCCCACACTCTCTGTGTCACTGCCCCTGTACCCCACAATCTGTGAAGTGCCCCTGTTCCCCACACAATCTGTGTCACTGCCCTGGTACCCCACACTCTCTGTGTCACTGCCCCTGTACTCCACAAACTCTGCGTCACTGCCTCTGTACCCCACACTCTCGGTGTCACTATCTCTGTACCCCACATTGTCTACGTCACTGCCAATGTACCCCACACTATCAATGTCACAGCCCCTGTAACCCACACTCACTGTGTCACTGGCCTTGTACCCCACACTCTCTGTGTCCCTGCCCCTGTACCCCACACTGTCTATGTCATTTCCCCTGTACCCCACATTATCTGTGTCACTGACCTTGTACCACACACTCTCTGCGTCTCTGCCCATGTAACCCACACTCTCTGTGTCACTGCCCCTGTACCCAACAATTTCTGTGTCACTGCCCCTGTACCCCACAGTCTCTATCTCACTGCCACTGTACCCCACACTCTCCGTGTCAATGCCCCTGTACCCCACACTCTCTGTGTCAATCCCCCTGTACCCCAAAATCTCTGTGTCAATACCACTGAACCCCACTCTCTCTGTCTCACTGCCCCTGAACCACACAAATTCGGTGTCAGTGGCAGTATGCCCCACACTCTCTGTGTCACCGAATTTGTACCCCACACTCTCTGTGTCAGTGCCCCTGTACCCTACACTCTCTTTTTCACTGCCCCTGTACCTCACACTCTCTGTGTCAATCCCCGTGTACCCTACACTCTCTGTGTCACTGCTCCTGTACCCCACACACTCTATGTCAATCCCCGTGTACCCCACACTCTCTGTGTCACTGTCCCTGTACCCCACAATTTCTGTGTCACTGCCCCTGTACCCCACACTCTCTGTGTCACTGTCCCTGTACCCCACAATTTCTGTGTCACTGCCCCTGTACCCCACACTCTCTGTGTCACAGCCCCTGTACCCAACAATTTCTGTGTCACTGCCCCTGTACCCCACACTCTCTGTGTCACTGCCCCTGTACCCCACAATTTCTGTGTCACTGCCCCTGTACCCCACACTCTCTGTGTCACTGCCCCTGTACCCCACAATCTGTGAAGTGCCCCTGTTCCCCACACAATCTGTGTCACTGCCCTGGTACCCCACACTCTCTGTGTCACTGCCCCGGTACCCCACACTCTCTGTGTCACTGCCCCTGTAACCCACATTCTCTGTGTCATTGCCCCGGTACTCCACATTATCTGTGTCAGTGCCCATGTACCCCACACTATCTGTGTCACAGACCCTGTACCCCACAATCTCTGTGTCTCTGCAGCTGTACCACACACTCTCTGTGTCACTGCCCATGTACCCCACACTCTCTGTGTCACTGTCCCTGTACCCCACAATCTGTGAAGTGCCCCTGTTCCCCACACAATCTGTGTCACTGCCCTGGTACCCCACACTCTCTGTGTCACTGCCCCGGTACCCCACACTCTCTGTGTCACTGCCCCTGTACCCCACACTCTCTGTGTCACTGTCCCTGTACCCCACAATCTGTGAAGTGCCCCTGTTCCCCACACACTCTGTGTCACTGCCCCGGTACCCCACACACTCTGTGTCACTGCCCCGGTACCCCACACTCTCTGTGTCACTGCCCCTGTACTCCACAAACTCTGCGTCACTGCCTCTGTACCCCACAATCTCGGTGTCACTATCTCTGTACCCCACATTGTCTACGTCACTGCCAATGTACCCCACAATATCAATGTCACAGCCCCTGTAACCCACACTCACTGTGTCACTGGCCTTGTACCCCACACTCTCTGTGTCCCTGCCCCTGTACCCCACACTGTCTGTGTCATTTCCCCTGTACCCCACATTATCTGTGTCACTGACCTTGTACCACACACTCTCTGCGTCTCTGCCCATGTAACCCACACTCTCTGTGTCACTGCCCCGGTACCCCACACTCTCTGTGTCACTGCCCCTGTAACCCACATTCTCTGTGTCATTGCCCCGGTACTCCACATTATCTGTGTCAGTGCCCATGTACCCCACACTCTCTGTGTCACTGTCCCTGTACCCCACAATCTGTGAAGTGCCCCTGTTCCCCACACACTCTGTGTCACTGCCCCGGTACCCCACACTCTCTGTGTCACTGCCCCGGTACCCCACACTCTCTGTGTCACTGCCCCTGTACCCCACACTCTCTGTGTCTCTGTCCCTGTACCCCACAATCTGTGAAGTGCCCCTGTTCCCCACACACTCTGTGTCACTGCCCCGGTACCCCACACACTCTGTGTCACTGCCCCGGTACCCCACACTCTCTGTGTCACTGCCCCTGTACTCCACAAACTCTGCGTCACTGCCTCTGTACCCCACACTCTCGGTGTCACTATCTCTGTACCCCACATTGTCTACGTCACTGCCAATGTACCCCACACTATCAATGTCACAGCCCCTGTAACCCACACTCACTGTGTCACTGGCCTTGTACCCCACACTCTCTGTGTCCCTGCCCCTGTACCCCACACTGTCTATGTCATTTCCCCTGTACCCCACATTATCTGTGTCACTGACCTTGTACCACACACTCTCTGCGTCTCTGCCCATGTAACCCACACTCTCTGTGTCACTGCCCCTGTACCCAACAATTTCTGTGTCACTGCCCCTGTACCCCACAGTCTCTATCTCACTGCCACTGTACCCCACACTCTCCGTGTCAATGCCCCTGTACCCCACACTCTCTGTGTCAATCCCCCTGTACCCCAAAATCTCTGTGTCAATACCACTGAACCCCACTCTCTCTGTCTCACTGCCCCTGAACCACACAAATTCGGTGTCAGTGGCAGTATGCCCCACACTCTCTGTGTCACCGAATTTGTACCCCACACTCTCTGTGTCAGTGCCCCTGTACCCTACACTCTCTTTTTCACTGCCCCTGTACCTCACACTCTCTGTGTCAATCCCCGTGTACCCTACACTCTCTGTGTCACTGCTCCTGTACCCCACACACTCTATGTCAATCCCCGTGTACCCCACACTCTCTGTGTCACTGTCCCTGTACCCCACAATTTCTGTGTCACTGCCCCTGTACCCCACACTCTCTGTGTCACTGTCCCTGTACCCCACAATTTCTGTGTCACTGCCCCTGTACCCCACACTCTCTGTGTCACAGCCCCTGTACCCAACAATTTCTGTGTCACTGCCCCTGTACCCCACACTCTCTGTGTCACTGCCCCTGTACCCCACAATTTCTGTGTCACTGCCCCTGTACCCCACACTCTCTGTGTCACTGCCCCTGTACCCCACAATCTGTGAAGTGCCCCTGTTCCCCACACAATCTGTGTCACTGCCCTGGTACCCCACACTCTCTGTGTCACTGCCCCTGTACTCCACAAACTCTGCGTCACTGCCTCTGTACCCCACACTCTCGGTGTCACTATCTCTGTACCCCACATTGTCTACGTCACTGCCAATGTACCCCACACTATCAATGTCACAGCCCCTGTAACCCACACTCACTGTGTCACTGGCCTTGTACCCCACACTCTCTGTGTCCCTGCCCCTGTACCCCACACTGTCTATGTCATTTCCCCTGTACCCCACATTATCTGTGTCACTGACCTTGTACCACACACTCTCTGCGTCTCTGCCCATGTAACCCACACTCTCTGTGTCACTGCCCCTGTACCCAACAATTTCTGTGTCACTGCCCCTGTACCCCACAGTCTCTATCTCACTGCCACTGTACCCCACACTCTCCGTGTCAATGCCCCTGTACCCCACACTCTCTGTGTCAATCCCCCTGTACCCCAAAATCTCTGTGTCAATACCACTGAACCCCACTCTCTCTGTCTCACTGCCCCTGAACCACACAAATTCGGTGTCAGTGGCAGTATGCCCCACACTCTCTGTGTCACCGAATTTGTACCCCACACTCTCTGTGTCAGTGCCCCTGTACCCTACACTCTCTTTTTCACTGCCCCTGTACCTCACACTCTCTGTGTCAATCCCCGTGTACCCTACACTCTCTGTGTCACTGCTCCTGTACCCCACACACTCTATGTCAATCCCCGTGTACCCCACACTCTCTGTGTCACTGTCCCTGTACCCCACAATTTCTGTGTCACTGCCCCTGTACCCCACACTCTCTGTGTCACTGTCCCTGTACCCCACAATTTCTGTGTCACTGCCCCTGTACCCCACACTCTCTGTGTCACAGCCCCTGTACCCAACAATTTCTGTGTCACTGCCCCTGTACCCCACACTCTCTGTGTCACTGCCCCTGTACCCCACAATTTCTGTGTCACTGCCCCTGTACCCCACACTCTCTGTGTCACTGCCCCTGTACCCCACAATCTGTGAAGTGCCCCTGTTCCCCACACAATCTGTGTCACTGCCCTGGTACCCCACACTCTCTGTGTCACTGCCCCGGTACCCCACACTCTCTGTGTCACTGCCCCTGTAACCCACATTCTCTGTGTCATTGCCCCGGTACTCCACATTATCTGTGTCAGTGCCCATGTACCCCACACTATCTGTGTCACAGACCCTGTACCCCACAATCTCTGTGTCTCTGCAGCTGTACCACACACTCTCTGTGTCACTGCCCATGTACCCCACACTCTCTGTGTCACTGTCCCTGTACCCCACAATCTGTGAAGTGCCCCTGTTCCCCACACAATCTGTGTCACTGCCCTGGTACCCCACACTCTCTGTGTCACTGCCCCGGTACCCCACACTCTCTGTGTCACTGCCCCTGTACCCCACACTCTCTGTGTCACTGTCCCTGTACCCCACAATCTGTGAAGTGCCCCTGTTCCCCACACACTCTGTGTCACTGCCCCGGTACCCCACACACTCTGTGTCACTGCCCCGGTACCCCACACTCTCTGTGTCACTGCCCCTGTACTCCACAAACTCTGCGTCACTGCCTCTGTACCCCACAATCTCGGTGTCACTATCTCTGTACCCCACATTGTCTACGTCACTGCCAATGTACCCCACAATATCAATGTCACAGCCCCTGTAACCCACACTCACTGTGTCACTGGCCTTGTACCCCACACTCTCTGTGTCCCTGCCCCTGTACCCCACACTGTCTGTGTCATTTCCCCTGTACCCCACATTATCTGTGTCACTGACCTTGTACCACACACTCTCTGCGTCTCTGCCCATGTAACCCACACTCTCTGTGTCACTGCCCCTGTACCCAACAATTTCTGTGTCAGTGCCCCTGGTCCCCACACTCTCTGTGTCACTGCCCCTGTACCCCACACTCACTGTGTCACTGCCCCGTACCCAACACTTTCTGTGTTACTGCCCCTGAACCCCACACTCTCTGTGTCACTGCCCCTGTACCCCACAGTCTCTATCTCACTGCCACTGTACCCCACACTCTCTGTGTCAATGCCCCTGTACCCCACACTCTCTGTGTCAATCCCCCTGTACCCCAAAATCTCTGTGTCAATACCACTGAACCCCACTCTCTCTGTCTCACTGCCCCTGAACCACACAATTTCGGTGTCAGTGGCAGTATGACCCACACTCTCTATGTCACCGAATTTGTACCCCACACTCTCTGTGTCACTGCCCCTGTACCTCACACTCTCTGTGTCAATCCCCGTGTACCCTACACTCTCTGTGTCACTGCTCCTGTACCCCACACACTCTATGTCAATCCCCGTGTACCCCACACTCTCTGTGTCACTGCCCCTGTACCCCACACACTCTATGTCAATCCCCGTGTACCCCACACTCTCTGTGTCAGTGCCCCTGTACCCCACACTCTCTGTGTCACTGCCCCTGTACCCCACACTCTCTGTGTCACTGCCCCTGTACCCCACACTCTCTGTGTCACTGCCCCTGTACCCCACACACTCTGTGTCAATTCCCCTGTACCCCACACTCTCTATGTCAATTCCCCTGTACCCCACACTCTCTGTGTCACTGCCCCTGTACCACACACTCTCTGTGTCACTGCCCCTGTACCACACACTCTCTGTGTCAATTCCCCTGTACCCCACACTCTCTGTCTCACTGCCCCTGTACCCCACACTCTCTGTGTCACAGAACCTGTAACCCACAATCTCTGTGTCACCGCCCCTGTACCCCACACTCTCTGTGTCACAGACCCTGTACCCACACTCTCTGTGTCACATACCCTGTACCCCACACTCTCTGTTTCAATGCCCCTGTACCCCACACTCTCTGTTTCAATGCCCCGGTACCCCACACTCTCTGTGTCACCTGTATCCGACACTCTCAGTGTCACTACCTCTGTACCGCGCACTATCGGTGTCACTATCTCTGTACCCCACATTCTCTGCGTCACTGTCCATGTACACTACACTCTCTGTGTCACTGCCCCTGTACCCAACACTCTCTGTGTCACTGCCCCTGTACCCAACAATTTCTGTGTCACTGGCCCTGTACCCCACACTCACTGTGTCACTGCCCCTGTACTCCAAACTTTCTGTGTCACTGCCCATGTACCCCACACTATCTGTGTCACAGACCCTGTACCCCACAATCTCTGTGTCTCTGCAGCTGTACCACACACTCTCTGTGTCACTGCCCCTGTACCCCACACTCTCTGTGTCACCTGTACCCCACACTCTCTGTGTCACTACCTCCGTAACCCACACACTCTGTCACAGCCCCTGTACCCTACACTTACTGTGTCACTGGCCCTGTACCCCACACTCTCCGTGTCACTGACTCTGTAACCCACACTCTCTGTGTCACTGACCCTGTAACCCACACTGTGTGTGTCATTTCCCCTGTAACCCACACTCTCTGTGTCACAGACCCTGTAACCCACATTCTCTGTGTCATTGCCCCGGTACTCCACATTATCTGTGTCAGTGCCCATGTACCCCACACTCTCTGTGTCACTGTCCCTGTACCCCACAATCTGTGAAGTGCCCCTGTTCCCCACACACTCTGTGTCACTGCCCCGGTACCCCACACTCTCTGTGTCACTGCCCCGGTACCCCACACTCTCTGTGTCACTGCCCCTGTACCCCACACTCTCTGTGTCTCTGTCCCTGTACCCCACAATCTGTGAAGTGCCCCTGTTCCCCACACACTCTGTGTCACTGCCCCGGTACCCCACACACTCTGTGTCACTGCCCCGGTACCCCACACTCTCTGTGTCACTGCCCCTGTACTCCACAAACTCTGCGTCACTGCCTCTGTACCCCACACTCTCGGTGTCACTATCTCTGTACCCCACATTGTCTACGTCACTGCCAATGTACCCCACACTATCAATGTCACAGCCCCTGTAACCCACACTCACTGTGTCACTGGCCTTGTACCCCACACTCTCTGTGTCCCTGCCCCTGTACCCCACACTGTCTATGTCATTTCCCCTGTACCCCACATTATCTGTGTCACTGACCTTGTACCACACACTCTCTGCGTCTCTGCCCATGTAACCCACACTCTCTGTGTCACTGCCCCTGTACCCAACAATTTCTGTGTCAGTGCCCCTGGTCCCCACACTCTCTGTGTCACTGCCCCTGTACCCCACACTCACTGTGTCACTGCCCCTGTACCCCACAGTCTCTATCTCACTGCCACTGTACCCCACACTCTCCGTGTCAATGCCCCTGTACCCCACACTCTCTGTGTCAATCCCCCTGTACCCCAAAATCTCTGTGTCAATACCACTGAACCCCACTCTCTCTGTCTCACTGCCCCTGAACCACACAAATTCGGTGTCAGTGGCAGTATGCCCCACACTCTCTGTGTCACCGAATTTGTACCCCACACTCTCAGTGCCCCTGTACCCTACACTCTCTTTTTCACTGCCCCTGTACCTCACACTCTCTGTGTCAATCCCCGTGTACCCTACACTCTCTGTGTCACTGCTCCTGTACCCCACACACTCTATGTCAATCCCCGTGTACCCCACACTCTCTGTGTCACTGCCCCTGTACCCCACACACTCTATGTCAATCCCCGTGTACCCCACACTCTCTGTGTCACTGCCCCTGTACCCCACACTCTCTGTGTCACTGCTCCTGTACCCCACAATCTCTGTGTCACTGCCCCTGTACCCCACACTCTCTGTGTCACTGCCCCTGTACCCCACACTCTCTGTGTCAATTCTCCTGTACCCCACACTCTCTATGTCAATTCCCCTGTACCCCACACTCTCTGTGTCACTGCCCCTGTACCACACACTCTCAGTGTCACTGCCCCTGTACCACACACTCTCTGTGTCAATTCCCCTGTACCCCACACTCGCTGTGTCACTGCCCCTGTACCCCACACTCTCTATGTCACTGCCCCTGGACACCACACTCTCTGTGTGTCACTGCCCCTCTACCCCACACACTGTGTCACTGACCCTGTACCCCAAACTATATTTGTCAGTGCCCCTTTACCCCACACTCTCTGTGTCACTGCCACTGTAACCCACACTCTCTGTGTCACTGCCCCTGTACCCCACACTCTCTGTGTCACTGCCCCTGTACCCCACAATGTCTATGTCAATCCCCCTGTACCCCACATTCTCTGTGCCACTGCCCCTGTACCCCACACTCTCTGTCAATTCCCCTATACCCCACACTCTCTATGTCAATCCCCCTGTACCACACACTCCCTGTGTCTCTGCCCCTGTACCCCACACTCTCTGTGTGAATTCCCCTGTACCCCACACTCTCTGTCTCATTGCCCCTGTACCCCACACTCTCTGTCTCATTGCCCCTGTACCCCACACTCTCTGTGTCACTGCCCCTGTACCCCACACTCTCTGTGTCAATCCCCCTGTAACCCACACTCTCTGTCTCATTGCCCCTGTACCCCACACTCTCTGTGTCACTGCCCCCGTTCCGCACACTCTCTTTGTGAATCCCACTGTACCCCACGATCTCTGTGTCACTGCCCCTCTACCCCACACACTCTGTGTCACTGCCCCTGTAAACCACATTATCTTTGTCACTGCCCCTGTACCCCACACTCTCTGTGTCACTGTCCCTGAACCCCACAATTTCTGTGTCACTGCCCCTGTACCCCACACTCTCTGTGTCACTGCCCCTGTACCCCACACTCTCTGTGTCACTGCCCCTGTACCCCACACTCTCGGTGTCAATTCCCCTGTACCCCACACTCTCGGTGTCAATTCCCCTGTACCCCACACTCTCTGTGTCACTGCCCCTGTACCCCACACTCTCGGTGTCAATTCCCCTGTGCCCCACACTCTCTGTATCACTGCCCCTGTACCCCACACTCTCGGTGTCAATTCCCCTGTACCCCACACTCTCGGTGTCAATTCCCTTTACCCCACACTCCCTGTGTCTCTGCAGCTGTACCCCATACTCTCCGTGTCTATTCCCCTCTACCCCACACTCTCTTTGTCACTGCCCCTGAACCCCACACTCTCTGTCTCACTGCCCCTGAACCCCACACTCTCTGTGTCACTACCCCTGAACCCCACACTCTGTCTCACTGCCCCTGAACCCCACAATTTCTGTGTCACTGCCCCTGTAAACCACTCTCTCTCTGTGTCACTGCCTCTGTACCCCACACTCTCTGTGTCAAAGCCCCTGTACCCCACACCCGCTCTGTCACTCCCCCTGTACCCCACACTCTCTGTGTCACTGCCCCTGTACCCCACATTCTCTGTGTCACTGCCCCTGTACCCCAAACTCTCTGTATCACTGCCCCTCTACCCCAGACTCTCTGTGTCACTGCCCCTGTAACCCACACTCTCTGTCTCACTGCCCCTGTACCCCACACTCTCTGTCTATGTGCCCCATGAACCCACCTTCTGGATCAGGGTGGCAGCTGCTTCAGGCTCCATAGTGATAGGGGGCAATAGTTTCCTGTTCTTCTCCCGCTGTTCCTCTCTCCAGATGTCCCTCATGATCCTGGCTCTCAGACGTCCCTGGCGACCTCGCTCAGCTACCTGGATAATCCGAACCGCCTCATCTGTGCTCTGAGGAGCCTCTTCCTCCTGTAACAGCCTCAGAACGGAGAGGGAAAGGAATAGAGACGGGAAAATATCAGCGTGGTGAGGTTACGTGCCATACACATTCTGGAAAGTTCAACAGTCATCGCAGAGTCATACATTAAGAATGGGTTAATCGCACAGTCACACAGTGAGAAAGGGAACATCGTACAGTCACACAGTGAGATTGGGAACATCGCACAGTCACACAGCGAGACTGGGATCATCGCACAGTCACACAGCGAGACTGGGATCATCGCACAGTCACACAGCGAGACTGGGATCATTGCACAGTCACACAGCGAGACTGGGATCATCGCACAGTCACACAGTGAGACTCAGATCATCGCACAGTCACACAGTGAGACTGGGATCATCGCACAGTCACACAGTGAGACTGGGAAAATTGCACAGTCACACAGAGAGATTGGGAACATCGCACAGACACACAGCGAGACTGGTATCATCGCACAGTCACACAATCAGACTGGGATCATCGCACAGTCACACAGTGAGACTCGGATCATCGCAGTCACACAGTCAGACTGGGATCATCGCACAGTCACACAGCGAGACTGGGATCATCGCACAGTCACACAGCGAGACTGGGATCATTGCACAGTCACACAGCGAGACTGGGATCATCGCACAGTCACACAGTGAGACTCAGATCATCGCACAGTCACACAGTGAGACTGGGATCATCGCACAGTCACACAGTGAGACTGGGAAAATTGCACAGTCACACAGAGAGATTGGGAACATCGCACAGACACACAGCGAGACTGGTATCATCGCACAGTCACACAATCAGACTGGGATCATCGCACAGTCACACAGTGAGACTCGGATCATCGCAGTCACACAGTCAGACTGGGAACATCGCACAGTCACACTGTGAGAGTGGGAATGTCGCACTGACACACAGAGAGACTGGGATCATCACACAGTCACAGAGTCAGACTGAGAACGACACACTGTCACACAGAGAGACTGGGATCATTGCACAGTTACACAGTGAGACTGAGAACATCGCAAAGACAAACAGTGGGATTGTGAACATCGCCCAGTCACACAGTGGGACTGGGATCATCGCACAGTCACACAGTGAGACTGGGATCATCGAACAGTCACACAGTGAGACTGGGAACTTTGCACAGTCACACAGTGAGACTAGGAATGTCGCATTGTCACACAGTGAGATTGGGATCATCGCACAGTCACACAGTGAGACTGGGATCATCTCACAGTCACACAGCGAGACTGGTATCATCGCACAGTCACACAGTGAGACTGGGAACATTGCACAGTCACACAGTGAGACTGGGATCATCGCACAGTCACACAGTGAGACTGGGATCATCACACAGTCACACAGTGAGATTGGGAACATTGCACATTCACACAGTGAGACTCGGATCAGCGCGCAGTCAAACAGTGGGACTGGGAACATTGCACAGTTACACAGTTAAACTGGGATCAATGCACAGCTACACAGTTAAACTGGCATCATTGCACAGTCACACTGAGCCTGGGATCATTGCACAGTCACAGAGTCATACTGGGATCATTGCACAGTCAGAGAGTCAGACTGGGATCATCGCACAGTCACACAGCGAGACTGGTATCATCGCAAAGTCACACAGAGAGACTGGGATCATCGCACAGTCACACAGAGAGACTGGAATCGTTGCACAGTCACACAGTCAGACTGGGATCATCGCACAGTCACACAGTGAGATTCGGAACATCGCACAGTCACACAGCGAGACTGGGAGTATCGCACATTCACACAGTGAGACTGCGATCATCGCACAGTCACACAGTCAGACTGGGAACATCGCACAGTCACACAGAGAGACTGGCATCATCGCACAGTCACACAGTCAGACTGGGATCATCGCACAGTCACACAGTGAGACTGGGATCATCGCACAGTCACACCGTGAGACTGGGATCATCGCACAGTCACACAGTGAGACTGTCATCATCGCACAGTCACACAGTGAGACTGGAATCAACGCACACTCAGTCAGTGAGACAGGGAACATCGCACAGTCACACAGGGAGACTGGGATCATCGCACAGTCACACAGTGGAACTGGGATCATCGGAAAGTCACACAGTGAGACGGGAATATGCGCACAGTCACACAGAGAGACTGGGATCATCGCACAGTCACACAGTGAGACTGGAATCATCGCACACTCACACAGTGAGACAGGGAACATCGCACAGTCACACAGGGAGACTGGGATCATCGCACAGTCACACAGTGGAACTGGGATCATCGCAAAGTCACACAGTGAGACTGGGATCATCGCACAGTCACACAGAGAGAAGGCATCATCGCAAAGTCACACAGTGAGACTGGGATCATCGCACAGTCACACAGCGAGACTGGAATCATCGCACAGTCACACAGTGAGACTGGGAACATTGCACAGTAACGCAGTCAGACTGGGATCATCGCACAGTCACACAGTGGGACAGGGATCATCGCACAGTCACACAGTGTGACTGGGATCATCGCACAGACACACAGAGAGACTGGGAAAATCGCACAGTCGCACAGTGGGACTGGGATCATCACACAGTCACACAGAGAGACTGGGATCATCGCACAGTCACACAGAGAGACTGGGATCATCGCACAGTCACACAGCGAGACTGGGATCATCGCACAGTCACACAGAGAGACTGGGAAAATCGCACAGTCACACAGTGAGACTGGGATCATCGCACAGTCACACAGAGAGACTGGGATCATCGCACAGTCACACAGAGAGACTGGGACCATCGCACAGTCACACAGCGAGACTGGGATCATCGCACAGTCACACAGTGAGACTGGGATCATCGCACAGTCACACAGTGAGACTGGGATTATCGCACAGTCTCACAGTGAGACTCGGATCATCGCAGAGTCACACAGCGAGTTTGGGATCATCGCACCGTCACATACTGAGAGGGGTATATCACAAAGTGACATAATGAGATTGGGAAAATCGCACAGACACACTGTGATACAGGAAACATCGCACAGTCACACAGTGAGACTGGGAACATCGCACAGTCACACAGTGAGACTGGGTCATCGCACAGTCACACAGCGAGATTGGGATCATCGCACAGTCACACAGTGAGACTGGGAAAATTACAGTCACACAGTGGGCCTAGGATCAGCGCACAGTCACACAGTGAGACTGGGATCATCGCACAGTCACACAGTGAGACTGGGATCATCGCACAGTCAAACAGTCAGACTGGGATCATCGCACAGTCACAAAGTGAGACTGGGATCATTGCACATTCACACAGCGAGACTGCGATCATCGCACAGTCACACAGTGAGACTGGGATCATCGCACAGTCACACAGTGAGACTGGGATCATCACACAGTCACACAGTGAGACTGGGATCATCGCACATTCACACAGTGAGACTGGGATCATCACACAGTCACACAGTGAAACTGGGATCATTGCACAGTCACAAAGTCAGACTGGGATCATCGCACAGTCACACAGAGAGACTGGGATCATCGCACAGTCACCCAGTGAGACTGGGATCATCACACAGTCACACAGTGAAACTGGGATCATTGCACAGTCACACAGTCAGACTGGGATCATTGCACAGTAACACAGTGAGATTGGGAACATCGCACATTCACACAGTGAGACTCGGATCATCGCACAGTCAAACAGTAGGACTGGGAACATTGCACAGTCACACAGTGAGACAGGGAACATTGCACAGTCACACTGAGCCTGGGATCATTGCACAGTCACAGAGTCATACTGGGATCATTTCACAGTCATAGAGCCAGACTGGGATCATCCCACAGTCACACAGCGAGACTGGTATCATCGCACAGTCACACAGCAAGACTGGGATCATCGCACAGTCACACTGTGTGACTGGGATCATCGCTAAGTCACACAGAGAGACTGGGATTATCGCACAGCCACACAGAGAGACTGGAATCATTGCACAGTCACACAGTCATACTGGGATCATCGCACAGTCACACAGTGAGATTGGGAACATTGCACAGTCACACAGAGAGACTGGGATCATCGCACAGTCACACAGTGAGATTGGGAACATTGCACAGTCACACAGAGAGACTGGGATCATCGCACAGTCACACAGAGAGACTGGGATCATCGCACAGTCACACAGTCAGACTGGGATCATCGCACAGTCACACAGTGAGAGTGGGATCATCGCACAGTCACACAGTGAGACTGGGAACATCGCACAGTCACACAGAGAGACTGGCATCATCGCACAGTCACACAGTCAGACTGGGATCATCGCACAGTCACACAGTGAGAGTGGGATCATCGCACAGTCACACAGTGAGACTGGGAACATCGCACTGTCTCACAGAGAGACTGGGATCATCGCACAGTCACAAAGTGAGACTGGGATCATTGCACAGTCACACAATGTGACTGGGAACATTGCACAGTCACACAGTGAGACTGGGATCATTGCACAGTCACACAGTCAGACTGGGATCATCGCACAGTCACACAGTGAGACTGGGAACATCGCATAGTCACACAGTGAGACTGGGAGCATCGCACAGTCACACAGTGAGAGTGGGATCATCGCACAGTCACACAGTGAGACTGGGAACATCGCACAGTCACACAGAGAGACTGGCATCATCGCACAGTCACACAGTCAGACTGGGATCATCGCACAGTCACACAGTGAGAGTGGGATCATCGCACAGTCACACAGTGAGACTGGGAACATCGCACTGTCTCACAGAGAGACTGGGATCATCGCACAGTCACAAAGTGAGACTGAGATCATTGCACAGTCACACAATGTGACTGGGATCATCGCACAGTCACAAACTGAGACTGGGATCATCGCACAGTCACACAGTCAGACTGGCATCATCGCACAGTCACACAGTGAGACTGGGAACATCGCACAGTTACAGAGTGGGACAGGGATCATCGCACAGTCACACAGTGAGACTGGGAACAACGCAGAGTCACACAGTCTGACTGGGAGCATCGCACAGTCACACAGTGAGACTGGGAACATCGCACAGTCACACAGTGAGACTGGGATCATTGCACAGTCACACAGCGAGACTGGTATCATCGCACAGTCACACAGCGAGATTGGGATCATCGCACAGTAACGCAGTCAGACTGGGATCATCGCACAGTCACACAGCGAGACTGGGATCATCGCACAGTCACACAGCGAGTTTGGGATCATCGCACAGTCACACACTGAGAGGGGTATATCGCACAGTGACATAATGAGACTGGGAACATCGCACAGACACACAGTGATACTGGCAACATCGCACTGTCACACAGAGAGACTGGTATCATCACACAGTCAAACAGTGAGAGGGGTATATCGCACAGTCACACAGTGAGACTGGGATCATTGCAGAGTGACACAAAGAGACTCGGATCATCGCACACTCACACAGTGAGACAGGCAACAGCGCACAGTCAAACAGTGAGAATGGGAACATCGCACAGTTACACAGTGAGAATGGGATCATTGCACAGCCACACAGTGAGCCTGGGATCATTGCACACTCAGACAGTCAGACTGGGATCATCGCAAAGTCACACAGTGATAGTGGGAACATGGCACAGTCACACAGTGACACTCGGATCATCACACAGTCACACAGTCAGCCTGGGAACATCGCACAGTCACACAGTGAGACTGGGATCATCGCACAGTCACAGTCAGACTGGGATCATTGCGCAGTCACAGAATCAGACTGGGATCATCGCACAGTCTCACAGTGAGACTCGGATCATCGCACAGTCACACAGCGAGACTGGAATCATCGCACAGTCACACAGTGAGACTCGGATCATCGCACAGTCACACAGTAAGACAGGGATCATCGCACAGTCACGCAGTGAAACTGGGATCATCGCACAGTCACACAGTGGGACAGGGATCATCGCACAGTCACACAGTGTGACTGGGATCATCGCACAGTCACACAATGAGACTGGGAAAATTGCACAGTCACACAGTGGGACTGGGATCATCGCACAGTCACACAGAGAGACTGGGAAAATCGCACAGTCACACAATGAGACTGGGATCATCGCACAGTCACACAGAGAGACTGGGATCATTGCACAGTCACACTGCGAGACTGGGATCATCGCACAGTCACACAGTGAGACTGGGATCATCGCACTGTCACACAGTGAGACTGGGATCATCGCACAGTCACACAGCGAGAGTGGGATCATCGCACAGTCACACAGCGAGTTTGGGATCATCGCACAGTCACACACTGAGAAGGGTATATCGCACAGTGACACAATGAGATTGGGAAAATCGCACAGACACACTGTGATACTGGGAACATCGCACAGTCACACAGTGAGATTTGGATCATCGCACAGTCACACAGGGAGACTGGGATCATCGCACAGTCACACAGCGAGATTTGGATCATCGCACAGTCACACAGGGAGACTGGGATCATCGCCCAGTCACACAGCGAGACCGGGAACATCGTACAGTCACACAGCGAGAGTGGGATCATCGCACAGTCACACAGCGAAACTGGGATCATCTCACAGTCACACAGCGAGACTGGGATCATCGCACAGTCACACAGCGAGACTGGGATCATCTCACAGTCACACAGCGAGACTGGGATCATCGCACAGTCACACAGTGAGACTGGGAACATCGTACAGTCACACAGTGAGAGTGGCATCATCGCACAGTCACACAGCGAGACTGGGATCATCTCACAGTCACACAGCGAGACTGGGATCATCTCACAGTCACACAGCGAGACTGGGAACATCGCACAGTCACATAGTGAGACAGGGATCATCGCACTGTCTCACAGAGAGACTGGATTCATCACACAGTCACAAAGTGAGACTGGGATCATTGCACAGTCACACAATGTGACTGGGAACATTGCACAGTCACACAGTGAGACTGGGATTATCGCACAGTCACACAGTCAGACTGGGATCATCGCACAGTCACACAGTGAGACTGGGAACATCGCACAGTTACACAGTGGGACAGGGATCATCGCACAGTCACACAGTGAGACTTGGAACATCGCACAGTCACACAGTGAGACTGGGATCATCGCACAGTCACACAGTCAGACTGGGATCATCGCAGTCACACAGTGGGACTGGGATCATCGTACAGTTACACAGCGAGACTGGTATCATCGCACAGTCACACAGCAAGATTGGGATCATCGCACAGTCACACACAGGGAGGGCTATATCGCACAGTGACATAATGAGACTGGGAACATCGCACAGTCACACAGAGAGACTGGGATCATCGCACAGTTACGCAGTGAGACTGGGATCATCGCACAGTCACACAGTGAGATTGGGAACAACGCACAGTCACACAGCCAGACTGGGATCATCGCACAGTCACACAGTGAGACTCGGATCATCGCATAGTCACACATTGAGACTGGGATCATCGCACAGTCACAAAGTGAGACTGGGATCATTGCACAGTCACACAATGTGACTGGGAACATTGCACAGTCACACAGTGAGATTGGGATCATCGCACATTCACACAGTCAGACTGGGATCATCGCACAGTTACACAGTGGGACAGGGATCATCGCACAGTCACACAGTGAGACTGGGATCATCGCACAGTCACACAGTCAGACTGGGATGATCGCACAGTCACACAGTGGGACTGGGATCATCGCACAGTCACACAGCGAGACTGGTATATTCGCACAGTCACACAGCGAGATTGGGATCATCGCACAGTCACACACTGAGAGGTGTATATCGCACAGTGATATAATGAGACTGGGATCATCGCACAGTCACACAGTGAGACTGGGATCATCGCACAGTCGCACAATTAGACTGGGAGCATCGCACAGTCACACATTGAGACACAGATCATCGCACAGTCACACAGTGAGGCTAGGATCATCGCACAGTCACACAGTGAGACTAGGAATGTCGCACTGTCACACAGAGAGACTGGGATCATCACACAGTCACACAGTGAGACTCGGATCATCGCACAGTCACACAGTGGGACTGGGATCATCGCACAGTCACACAATGAGACTGGGAAAATTGCACAGTCACACAGTGGGACTGGGATCATCGCACATTCACACAGTGAGACTGGGAAAATCGCACAGTCACACAGCGAGACTGGGATCATCGCACAGTCACACAGCGAGACTGGTATCATCGTACAGTCAAACAGCGAGATTGGGATCACCATACAGTCACACACTGAGAGGGGTATATCGCACAGTGACATAATGAGACTGGGAACATCGCACAGACACACTGTGATACTGGGAACATCGCACTGTCACACAGAGAGACTGGGATCATCGCACAGTGACACAATGAGACTCGGATCATCGCACACTCACACAGTGAGAAAGGGAACATCGCACAGTCAAACAGTGAGCCTGGGATCATTTCACACTCACACAGTCAGACTGGGATCATCGCACAGACACACAGTGAGATTGGGAACATCGCACAGTCACACAGTGACACTCGGATCATCGCACAGTCACACAGTGAGACTGGGAACATGGCACAGTATAACAGTGACACTCGGAACATCGCACAGTCACACAGTGAGCCTGGGAACATCGCACAGTCACACAGTGAAACTGGGATCATCGCACTGTCACAGTCAGACTGGGAACATCGCACAGTCACACAGTGAGCCTGGGAACATCGCACAGTCACACAGTTAAACTGGCATAATTGCACAGTCACACTAAGCCTGGGATCATAGCACAGTCACAGAGTCAGACTGGGATCATCGCACAGTCACACAGCAAGACTGGTATCATCGCAAAGTCACACAGAGAGACTGAGATCATCGCACAGTCACACAGTGAGACTGGGATCATCGCACAGTCACACAGTGAGACTGGAATCATCGCACACTCACAGAGTGAGACAGGGAACATCGCACAGTCACACAGGGAGACTGGGATCATCGCACAGTCACACAGTGGAATTGGGATCATTGCAAAGTCACACAGTGAGACTGGGATCATCGCACAGTCACACAGTGAGACTGGAATCATCGCACAGTCACACAGAGAGACTGGGATTATCGCACAGTCACACAGTGAGACTGGGATCATCGCACAGTCACACAGTGAGACTGGGATCATCGCACAGTCAAACAGAGAGACTGGGATCATCGCACAGTCAAACAGAGAGACTCGGATCATCGCACAGTCACACAGCGAGACTGGAATCATCGCACAGTCACACAGTGAGACTGCGATCATCGCACAGTGACACAGTAAGACAGGGATCATCGCACAGTAACGCAGTCAGACTGGGATCATCGCACAGTAACGCAGTCAGACTGGGATCATCGCACAGTCACACAAGGGACAGGGATCATCGCACAGTCACACAGTGTGACTGGGATCATCGCACAGTCACACAGAGAGACTGGGAAAATCGCACAGTCACACAGTGGGACTGGGATCATCGCACAGTCACACAGAGAGACTGGGATCATCGCACAGTCACACAGAGAGACTGGGATCATCGCACAGTCGCACAGCGAGACTGGGATCATCGCACAGTCACACAGAGAGACTGGGAAAATCGCACAGTCACACAGTGAGACTGGGATCATCGCACAGTCACACAGAGAGACTGGGATCATCGCACAGTCACAGAGAGACTGGGATCATCGCACAGTCACACAGTGAGACTGGGATCATCGCACAGTCACACAGCGAGACTGGGATCATCGCAAAGTCTCACAGTGAGACTCGGATCATCGCACAGTCACACAGCGAATTTGGGATCATCGCACAGTCACACACTGAGAGGGGTATATCGCACAGTGACATAATGAGATTGGGAAAATCGCACAGACACACTGTGATACAGGAAACATCACACAGTCACACAGTGAGATTTGGATCATCGCACAGTCACACAGCGTGATTTAGATCATCAAGCAGTCACACAGGGAGACTGGGTTCATCGCACAGTCACACAGTAAGACTGGGAAAATTACAGTCACACAGTGGGCCTAGGATCAGCGCACAGTCACACAGTGAGACTGGGATCATCGCACAGTCACACAGTCAGACTGGGATCATCGCACAGTCACAAAGTGAGACTGGGATAATCACACTTTCACACAGTGAGACTGGGATCATCGCACAGTCACACAGTGAGACTGGGATCATCGCACAGTCACACAGTGAGACTGGGATCATCACACAGTCACACAGTGAGATTGGGATCGTCGCAAAGTCACACAGTGAGACTGGGATCAGCGCACAGTCACACACAGGGAGGGCTATATCGCACAGTGACATAGTGAGACTGGGAAAATCGCACAGTCACACAGTGAGACTGGGATCATCGCACAGTCGCACAGTGAGATTGGGAAAATTGCACATTCACACAGTGAGACTCGGATCATCGCGCAGTCAAACAGTGGGACTGGGAACATTGCACAGTTACACAGTTAAACTGGGATCAATGCACAGTTACACAGTTAAACTGGCATCATTGCACAGTCACACTGAGCCTGGGATCATTGCACAGTCACAGAGTCATACTGGGATCATTGCACAGTCAGAGAGTCAGACTGGGATCATCGCACAGTCACACAGTGAGACTGGAATCATCGCACACTCACACAGTGAGACAGGGAACATCGCACAGTCACACAGGGAGACTGGGATCATCGCACAGTCACACAGTGGAATTGGGATCATCGCAAAGTCACACAGTGAGACTGGAATCATCGCACAGTCACACAGAGAGACAGGGATCATCGCACAGTCACACAGAGAGACTGGGATCATCGCACAGTCACACAGTGAGACTGGGATTATCGCACAGTCACACAGTGAGACTGGGATCATCGCACAGTCACACAGTGAGACTGGGATCATCGCACAGTCACACAGAGAGATTCGGATCATCGCACAGTCACACAGCGAGACTGGAATCATCGCACAGTCACACAGTGAGACTGCGATCATCGCACAGTCACACAGTAAGACAGGGATCATCGCACAGTAATGCAGTCAGACTGGGATCATCGCACAGTAACGCAGTCAGACTGGGATCATTGCACAGTCACACAAGGGACAGGGATCATCGCACAGTCACACAGTGTGACTGGGATCATCGCACAGTCACACAGAGAGACTGGGAAAATCGCACAGTCACACAGTGGGACTGGGATCATCGCACAGTCACACAGAGAGACTGGGATCATCGCACAGTCACACAGAGAGACTGGGATCATCGCACAGTCGCACAGTGAGACTGGGATCATCGCACAGTCACACAGAGAGACTGGGAAAATCGCACAGTCACACAGTGAGACTGGGATCATCGCACAGTCACACAGAGAGACTGGGATCATCGCACAGTCACACAGAGAGACTGGGATCATCGCACAGTCACAGCGAGACTGGGATCATCGCACAGTCACACAGTGAGACTGGGATCATCGCACAGTCACACAGCGAGACTGGGATCATCGCAAAGTCTCACAGTGAGACTCGGATCATCGCACAGTCACACAGCGAATTTGGGATCATCGCACAGTCACACACTGAGAGGGGTATATCGCACAGTGACATAATGAGATTGGGAAAATCGCACAGACACACTGTGATACAGGAAACATCGCACAGTCACACAGTGAGATTTGGATCATCGCACAGTCACACAGGGAGACTGGGTTCATCGCACAGTCACACAGTAAGACTGGGAAAATTACAGTCACACAGTGGGCCTAGGATCAGCGCACAGTCACACAGTCAGACTGGGATCATCGCACAGTCACACAGCGAGACTGAGACCATTGCAAAGTCACACAGTGAGACTGGGATCATCGCACAGTCACACAGTGAGACTGGGATCATCACACAGTCACACAGTGAGACTGGGATCATCACACAGTCACACAGTGAGATTGGGATCGTCGCAAAGTCACACAGTAAGACTGGGAAAATTACAGTCACACAGTGGGCCTAGGATCATCGCACAGTCACACAGTCAGACTGGGATCATCGCACAGTCACACAGTGAGATTGGGAACATTGCACATTCACACAGTGAGACTCGGATCATCGCGCAGTCAAACAGTGGGACTGGGAACATTGCACAGTTACACAGTTAAACTGGGATCAACGCACAGTTACACAGTTAAACTGGCATCATTGCACAGTCACACTGAGCCTGGGATCATTGCACAGTCACAGAGTCATACTGGGATCATTGCACAGTCATAGAGTCAGACTGGGATCATCGCACAGTCACACAGCGAGACTGCTATCATCGCACAGTCACACAGAGAGACTGAGATCATCGCACAGTCACACAGAGAGACTGGAATCATTGCACAGTCACACAGTCAGACTGCGATCATCGCACAGTCACACAGTGAGATTCGGAACATCGCACAGTCACACAGTGAGACTGGGAGTATCGCACATTCACACAGTGAGACTGGGATCATCGCACAGTCACACAGTCAGACTGGGAACATCGCACAGTCACACAGAGAGACTGGCATCATCGCACAGTCACACAGTCAGACTGGGATAATCGCACAGTCACACAGTGAGACTGGGATCATCGCACAGTCACACCGTGAGACTGGGATCATCGCACAGTCACACAGTGAGACTGTCATCATCGCACAGTCACACAGTGAGACTGGAATCAACGCACACTCACACAGTGAGACAGGGAACATCGCACAGTCACACAGGGAGACTGGGATCATCGCACAGTCACACAGTGGAACTGGGATCATCGGAAAGTCACACAGTGAGACGGGAATATTCGCACAGTCACACAGAGAGACTGGGATCATCGCACAGTCACACAGTGAGACTGGAATCATCGCACACTCACACAGTGAGACAGGGAACATCGCACAGTCACACAGGGAGACTGGGATCATCGCACAGTCACACAGTGAGACTGGAATCATCGCACAGTCACACAGAGAGAAGGCATCATCGCAAAGTCACACAGTGAGACTGGGATTATCGC
Source organism: Isurus oxyrinchus (assembly GCA_026770705.1). Lineage (NCBI taxonomy): Eukaryota > Metazoa > Chordata > Chondrichthyes > Lamniformes > Lamnidae > Isurus > Isurus oxyrinchus. The sequence continues at coordinate 1,080,898 of JANJGN010000145.1, forward strand.
ACAGTCACACAGTGAGACTGGGATCACCGCACAGTCACACAGTGAGACTGGGATCATCGCAAAGTCACACAGAGAGACTCGGATCATCGCACAGTCAAACAGCGAGACTGGAATCATCGCACAGTCACACAGTGAGACTCGGATCATCGCACAGTCACACAGTAAGACAGGGATCATCGCACAGTAACACAGTCAGACTGGGATCATCGCACAGTAACGCAGTCAGACTGGGATCATCGCACAGTCACACAGTGGGACAGGGATCATCGCACAGTCACACAGTGTGACTGGGATCATCGCACAGACACACAGAGAGACTGGGAAAATCGCACAGTCACACAGTGGGACTAGGATCATCACACAGTCACACAGAGAGACTGGGGTCATCGCACAGTCACACAGAGAGACTGGGATCATCGCACAGTCACACAGAGAGACTGGGAAAATCGCACAGTCACACAGTGAGACTGGGATCATCGCACAGTCACACAGAGAGACTGGGATCATCGCACAGTCACACAGAGAGACTGGGATCATCGCACAGTCACACAGCGAGACTGGGATCATCGCACAGTCACACAGTGAGACTGGGATCATCGCACAGTCACACAGTGAGTCTGGGATTATCGCACCGTCACATACTGAGAGGGGTATATCACAAAGTGACATAATGAGATTGGGAAAATCGCACAGACACACTGCAATACAGGAAACATCGCACAGTCACACAGTGAGACTGGGAAAATCGCAAAGTCACACAGTGAGACTGGGTCATCGCACAGTCACACAGCGATATTGGGATCATCGCACAGTGACACAGCGAGACTGGGAAAATTACAGTCACACAGTGGGCCTAGGATCAGCGCACAGTCACACAGTGAGACTGGGATCATCGCACAGTCACACAGTGAGACTGGGATCATCGCACAGTCAAACAGTCAGACTGGGATCATCGCACAGTCACAAAGTGAGACTGGGATCATTGCACATTCACACAGCGAGACTGCGATCATCGCACAGTCACACAGTGAGACTGGGATCATCACACAGTCACACAGTGAGACTGGGATCATCGCACAGTCACACAGTGAGACTGGGATCATCACACAGTCACACAGTGAAACTGGGATCATTGCACAGTCACAAAGTCAGACTGGGATCATCGCACAGTCACACAGCGAGACTGGGATCATCGCACAGTCACCCAGTGAGACTGGGATCATCACACAGTCACACAGTGAAACTGGGATCATTGCACAGTCACACAGTCAGACTGGGATCATTGCACAGTAACACAGTGAGATTGGGAACATCGCACATTCACACAGTGAGACTCGGATCATCGCACAGTCAAACAGTAGGACTGGGAACATTAAACAGTCACACAGTGAGACTGGGATCATTGCACAGTCACACTGAGCCTGGGATCATTGCACAGTCACAGAGTCATACTGGGATCATTTCACAGTCATAGAGCCAGACTGGGATCATCCCACAGTCACACAGCGAGACTGGTATCATCGCACAGTCACACAGCAAGACTGGGATCATCGCACAGTCACACTGTGTGACTGGGATCATCGCTAAGTCACACAGAGAGACTGGGATTATCGCACAGTCACACAGAGAGACTGGAATCATTGCACAGTCACACAGTCATACTGGGATCATCGCACAGTCACACAGTGAGAGGGGTATATAGTACAGTCACACAGAGAGACTGGGATCATCGCACAGTCACGCAGTGAGACTGGGATCATCGCACAGTAACACAGTGAGACTGGGAACAACGCACAGTCACACACTCAGTCTGGGAGCTTCGCACAGTCACACAGTGAGACTCGGATCATCGCACAGTCACACAGTGAAACTGGGATCATTGCACAGTCACACAGTCAGACTGGGATCATTGCACAGTAACACAGTGAGATTGGGAACATCGCACATTCACACAGTGAGACTCGGATCATCGCACAGTCAAACAGTAGGACTGGGAACATTGCACAGTCACACAGTGAGACTGGGATCATTGCACAGTCACACTGAGCCTGGGATCATTGCACAGTCACAGAGTCATACTGGGATCATTTCACAGTCATAGAGCCAGACTGGGATCATCCCACAGTCACACAGCGAGACTGGTATCATCGCACAGTCACACAGCAAGACTGGGATCATCGCACAGTCACACTGTGTGACTGGGATCATCGCTAAGTCACACAGAGAGACTGGGATTATCGCACAGTCACACAGAGAGACTGGAATCATTGCACAGTCACACAGTCATACTGGGATCATTGCACAGTCACACAGTGAGAGGGGTATATAGTACAGTCACACAGAGAGACTGGGATCATCGCACAGTCACGCAGTGAGACTGGGATCATCGCACAGTAACACAGTGAGACTGGGAACAACGCACAGTCACACAGTCAGTCTGGGAGCTTCGCACAGTCACACAGTGAGACTCGGATCATCGCACAGTCACACAGTGAAACTGGGATCATTGCACAGTCACACAGTCAGACTGGGATCATTGCACAGTAACACAGTGAGATTGGGAACATCGCACATTCACACAGTGAGACTCGGATCATCGCACAGTCAAACAGTAGGACTGGGAACATTGCACAGTCACACAGTGAGACTGGGATCATTGCACTGTCACACTGAGCCTGGGATCATTGCACAGTCACAGAGTCATACTTGGATCATTTCACAGTCATAGAGCCAGACTGGGATCATCCCACAGTCACACAGCGAGACTGGTATCATCGCACAGTCACACAGCAAGACTGGGTTCATCGCACAGTCACACAGCGAGATTTGGATCATCGCACAGTCACACAGGGAGACTGGGATTATCGCACAGTCACACAGAGAGACTGGAATCATTGCACAGTCACACAGTCAGACTGGGATCATCGCACAGTCACACAGTGAGATTGGGAACATTGCACAGTCACACAGAGAGACTGGAATCATCGCACAGTCACACAGTGAGATTGAGAACATTGCACAGTCACACAGAGAGACTGGGATCATCGCACAGTCACACAGAGAGACTGGGATCATCGCACAGTCACACAGTTAGACTGGGATCATAGCACAGTCACACAGTGAGATTGGGAACATCGCACAGTCACACAGAGAGACTGGCATCATCGCACAGTCACACAGTCAGACTGGGATCATCGCACAGTCACACAGTGAGACTGGGATCATCGCACAGTCACACCGTGAGACTGGGATCATCGCACAGTCACACAGTGAGTCTGGCATCATCGCACAGTCACACAGTGAGACTGGGATCATCGCACAGTCACACAGTGAGACTGGGATCATCGCACATTCACACAGTGAGACTGGGATGATCGCAAAGTCACACAGTGAGACAGGGATCATCGCACAGTCACACAGCAAGATTGCGATCATTGCACAGTCACAAAGTGAGATTGGGTCATCGAAAAGTCATAAAGTTATACTGGGAACATCACCAGTCAAACACTGACCCTGGGATCATTGCATCGTCACACAGTGAGAGTAGTTTAATCGCACAGTCACACTGAAACTGGGATCATTGCACTGACACTCAGTGAGTATCGGATCATCACACAGTCACATAATGAGACCAGGATCATCGCACAGTCACACAGTCAGACTGGGATCATCACACAGTCACACAGTGAGATTGGGAACATCGCACAGTCACACAGAGAGACTGGCATCATCGCACAGTCACACAGTCAGACTGGGATCATCGCACAGTCACACAGTGAGACTGGGATCATCGCACAGTCACACCGTGAGACTGGGATCATCACACAGTCACACAGTGAGTCTGGCATCATCGCACAGTCACACAGTGAGACTGGGATCATCGCACAGTCACACAGTGAGACAGGGATCATCGCACAGTCACACAGTGAGACAGGGATCATCGCACAGTCACACAGTGAGACTGGGAACATCGCACAGACACACAGTGAGTATCGGATCATCACACAGTCACATAATGAGACCATGATCATTGCACAGACACACAGTCAGACTGGGATCATCGCACAGTCACACAGTGAGAGTGGGAATGTCGCACTGTCACACAGCGAGACTGGGATCATCGCACAGTCACGCAGTGAGACTGGGATCATCGCACAGTAACACAGTGAGACTGGGAACAACGCACAGTCACACAGTCAGTCTGGGAGCTTCGCACAGTCACACAGTGAGACTCGGATCATCGCACAGTCACACAGTGAAACTGGGATCATTGCACAGTCACACAGTCAGACTGGGATCATTGCACAGTAACACAGTGAGATTGGGAACATCGCACATTCACACAGTGAGACTCGGATCATCGCACAGTCAAACAGTAGGACTGGGATCATCCCACAGTCACACAGCGAGACTGGTATCATCGCACAGTCACACAGCAAGACTGGGATCATCGCACAGTCACACAGCGAGATTGGGATCATCGCACAGTCACACACTGAGAGGGGTATATCGCACAGTGACATATTGAGACTGGGATCATTGCACAGACGCACAGTGATACTGGGAACATCGCACTGTCACACAGTGAGTCTGGCATCATCGCACAGTCACACAGTGAGTCTGGGATCATCGCACAGTCACACAGTGAGACAGGGATCATCGCACAGTCACACAGCGAGATTGGGATCATCGCACAGTCACACAGTGAGACTGGGAAAATTACAGTCACACAGTGGGCCTAGGATCAGCACACAGTCACACAGTGAGACTGGGATCATCGCACAGTCACACAGTGAGACTGGGATCATCGCACAGTCACACAGTGAGACTGGGATCATCGCACAGTCACACGGTGAGACTGGGATCATCGCACAGTCACACAGTGAGACTAGGAATTTCACACTGTCACACAGAGAGATTGGGATCATCACACAGTCACACAGTGAGACTCGGATCATCACACAGTCACACAGTGGGACTGGGATCATCGCACAGTCACACAGAGGGACTGGGATCATCGCACAGTCACACAATGAGACTGGGAAAATTGCACAGTCACACAGTGGGACTGGGATCATTGCACATTCACACAGCGAGACTGGGATCATCGCACAATCACACAGCGAGACTGGTAGCATCGCGCAGTCACACAGCGAGATAGGGATCATCGCACAGTCACACACTGAGAGGGGTATATCGCACAGTGACATAATGAGACTGGGATCATCGAACAGACGCACAGTGTTACTGGGAACATCGCACTGTCACACAGAGAGACTGGTATCATCTCACAGTCAAACAGTGAGAGGGGTATATCGCACATTCACACAGAGAGACTGGGATCATCCCACAGTCACGCAGTGAGACTGGGAACAACGCACAGTCACACAGTCAGTCTGGGAGCATCGCACAGTCACACAGTGAGACTCAGATCATCGCACAGTCACACAGTGAGACTGGGATCATCGCACAGTCACACAGTGAGACTAGGAAAGTCGCACTGTCACACAGAGAGACTCGGATCATCGCACACTCACACAGTGAGACAGGGAACATCGCACAGTCAAACAGTGAGCATGGGAATATCGCACAGTTACACAGTGAGAATGGGATCATTGCACAGTCACACATTGAGCCTGGGATCATTGCACACTCACACTGTCAGACTGGGATCATCGCACAGTCACACAGTGAGATTGGGAACATCGCACAATCGCACAGTGACACTCGGATCATCGCACAGTCACGCAGTGAGACTGGGATCATCGCACAGTCACACAGTGAGACTGGGAACAACGCACAGTCACATAGTCAGTCTGGGAGCATCGCACAGTCACACAGTGAGACTGGGATCATTGCACAGTCACACAGTGAGACTAGGAATGTCGCACTGTCACACAGAGAAATTGGGATCATCACACAGTCACACAGTGAGTCTCGGATCATCGCACAGTTACACAGTGGGACAGGGATCATCGCACAGTCACACAGAGGGACTGGGATCACACACTGAGAGTGGTATATCACACAGTGACATAATGAGACTGGGAAAATCGCACAGACACACAGTGATACTGGGAACATCGCACTGTCACACAGAGAGACTGGTATCATCTCACAGTCAAACAGTGAGAGGGGTATATAGTACAGTCACACAGAGAGACTGGGATCATCGCACAGTCACGCAGTGAGACTGGGATCATCGCACAGTAACACAGTGAGACTGGGAACAACGCACAGTCACACAGTCAGTCTGGGAGCTTCGCACAGTCACACAGTGAGACTCGGATCATCGCACAGTCACACAGTGAAACTGGGATCATTGCACAGTCACACAGTCAGACTGGGATCATTGCACAGTAACACAGTGAGATTGGGAACATCGCACATTCACACAGTGAGACTCGGATCATCGCACAGTCAAACAGTAGGACTGGGAACATTGCACAGTCACACAGTGAGACTGGGATCATTGCACAGTCACACTGAGCCTGGGATCAATGCACAGTCACAGAGTCATACTGGGATCATTTCACAGTCATAGAGCCAGACTGGGATCATCCCACAGTCACACAGCGAGACTGGTATCATCGCACAGTCACACAGCAAGACTGGGATCATCGCACAGTCACACAGCGAGATTGGGATCATCGCACAGTCACACACTGAGAGGGGTATATCGCACAGTGACATATTGAGACAGGGATCATTGCACAGACGCACAGTGATACTGGGAACATCGCACTGTCACACAGTGAGTCTGGCATCATCGCACAGTCACACAGTGAGACTGGGATCATCGCACAGTCACACAGTGAGACAGGGATCATCGCACAGTCACACAGTGAGACAGGGATCATCGCACAGTCACACAGTGAGACTGGGAACATCGCACAGACACACAGTGAGTATCGGATCATCACAAAGTCACATAATGAGAGCAGGATCATTGCACAGTCACACAGTCAGACTGGGATCATCGCACAGTCACACAGTGAGAGTGGGAATGTCGCACTGTCACACAGTGAGACTGGGAACATCGCACAGTCACACAGCGAGATTAGGAACATCGCACAGTCACACAGCGAGACTGGGATCATTGCACAGACACACAGTGAGTATCGAATCATCACACAGTCACATAGTGAGACCAGGATCATCGCACAGTCAAACAGTCAGACTGGGATCATCGCACAGTCACACAGTGAGAGTGGGAATTTTGCACTGTCACACAGTGAGACTGGGAACATCGCACAGTCACACAGTGAGATTGGGAACATCGCACAGTCACACAGTGAGACTGGGATCATCGCACAGTCACACAGTGAGACTGGGATCATCGCACAGTCACACAGTGAGACTGGGATCATCGCACAGTCACACAGTGAGACTAGGAATGTCGCACTGTCACACAGAGAGATTGGGATCATCACACAGTCACACAGTGAGACTCGGATCATCACACAGTCACACAGTGGGACTGGGATCATCGCACAGTCACACAGAGGGACTGGGATCATCGCACAGTCACACAATGAGACTGGGAAAATTGCACTGTCACACAGTGGGACTGGGATCATTGCACATTCGCACAGCGAGACTGGGATCATCGCACAATCACACAGCGAGACTGGTAGCATCGCACAGTCACACAGTGAGATTGGGATCATCGCACAGTCACACACTGAGAGGGGTATATCGCACAGTGACATAATGAGACTGGGATCATCGCACAGACGCACAGTGATACTGGGAACATCGCACTGTCACACAGAGAGACTGGTATCATCTCACAGTCAAACAGTGAGAGGGGTATATCGCACAGTCACACAGAGAGACTGGGATCATCCCACAGTCACGCAGTGAGACTGGGATCATCGCACAGTCACACAGCGAGACTGGGAACAACGCACAGTCACACAGTCAGTCTGGGAGCATCTCACAGTCACACAGTGAGACTCAGATCATCGCACAGTCACACAGTGAGACTGGGATCATCGCACAGTCACACAGTGAGACTAGCAAAGTCGCACTGTCACAGAGAGAGACTCGGATCATCGCACACTCACACAGTGAGACAGGGAACATCGCACAGTCAAACAGTGAGAATGGGAACATCGCACAGTTACACAGTGAGAATGGGATCATTGCACAGTCACACAGTGAGCCTGGGATCATTGCACACTCACACAGTCAGACTGGGATCATCGCACAGTCACACAGTGAGATTGGGAACATCGCACAATCACACAGTGACACTCGGATCATCGCACAGCCACACAGTCAGACTGGGATCATCGCACAGTCACACAGTGAGACTGAGAACATCGCACAGTCACACAGTGAGACTGGGTCATCGCACAGTCACACAGCGAGATTGGGATCATCGCACAGTCACACAGTGAGACTGGGAAAATTACAGTCACACAGTGAGACTGGGAACATTGCACAGTCACACAGTGAGACTGGGATCATCGCACAGTCACACAATGAGACTGGGATCATCGCACAGTCACACAGAGAGACTGGGATCATCAAACAGTCACACAGTGAGACTGGGATCATCGCACAGTCACACAATGAAACTGGGAAAATTGCACAGTCACACAGTGAGACTGGGATCATCGCACAGTCACACAGTGAGACAGGGAAAATTGCACAGTCACACAGTGGGACTGGGATCATTGCACATTCGCACAGCGAGACTGGGATCATCGCACAATCACACAGCGAGACTGGTAGCATTGCACAGTCACACAGCGAGATTGGGATCATCGCACAGTCACACACTGAGAGGGGTATATCGCACAGTGACATTATGAGACTGGGATCATCGCACAGACGCACAGTGATAATGGGAACATCTCACTGTCACACAGAGAGACTGGTATCATTTCACAGTCAAACAGTGAGGGGGTAGATCGCACAGTCACACAGAGAGACTGGGATCATCCCACAGTCACGCAGTGAGACTGGGATCATCGCACAGTCACACAGTGAGACTGGGAACAACGCACAGTCACACAGTCAGTCTGGGAGCATCGCACAGTCACAAAGTGAGACTCAGATCATCGCACAGTCACACAGTGAGACTGGGATCATCGCACAGTCACACTGTGAGACTAGGAAAGTCGCACTGTCACAGAGAGAGACTCAGATCATCGCACACTCACACAGTGAGACAGGGAACATCGCACAGTCAAACAGTGAGAATTGGAACATCGCACAGTTACACAGTGAGAATGGGATCATTGCACAGTCACACAGTGAGCCTGGGATCATTGCACACTCACACAGTCAGACTGGGATCATCGCACAGTCACACAGTGTGACTGAGATCATCGCTAAGTCACACAGAGAGACTGGGATTATCGCACAGTCACACAGAGAGACTGGAATCATTGCACAGTCACACAGTCAGACTGGGATCATCGCACAGTCACACAGTGAGATTGGGAACATTGCACAGTCACACAGAGAGACTGGAATCATCGCACAGTCACACAGTGAGATTGAGAACATTGCACAGTCACACAGAGAGACTGGGATCATCGCACAGTCACACAGAGAGACTGGGATCATCGCACAGTCACACAGTTAGACTGGGATCATAGCACAGTCACACAGTGAGATTGGGAACATCGCACAGTCACACAGAGAGACTGGCATCATCGCACAGTCACACAGTCAGACTGGGATCATCGCACAGTCACACAGTGAGACTGGGATCATCGCACAGTCACACCGTGAGACTGGGATCATCGCACAGTCACACAGTGAGTCTGGCATCATCGCACAGTCACACAGTGAGACTGGGATCATCGCACAGTCACACAGTGAGACTGGGATCATCGCACATTCACACAGTGAGACTGGGATGATCGCAAAGTCACACAGTGAGACAGGGATCATCGCACAGTCACACAGCAAGATTGCGATCATTGCACAGTCACAAAGTGAGATTGGGTCATCGAAAAGTCATAAAGTTATACTGGGAACATCACCAGTCAAACACTGACCCTGGGATCATTGCATCGTCACACAGTGAGAGTAGTTTAATCGCACAGTCACACTGAAACTGGGATCATTGCACTGACACACAGTGAGTATCGGATCATCACACAGTCACATAATGAGACCAGGATCATCGCACAGTCACACAGTCAGACTGGGATCATCACACAGTCACACAGTGAGATTGGGAACATCGCACAGTCACACAGAGAGACTGGCATCATCGCACAGTCACACAGTCAGACTGGGATCATCGCACAGTCACACAGTGAGACTGGGATCATCGCACAGTCACACCGTGAGACTGGGATCATCACACAGTCACACAGTGAGTCTGGCATCATCGCACAGTCACACAGTGAGACTGGGATCATCGCACAGTCACACAGTGAGACAGGGATCATCGCACAGTCACACAGTGAGACAGGGATCATCGCACAGTCACACAGTGAGACTGGGAACATCGCACAGACACACAGTGAGTATCGGATCATCACACAGTCACATAATGAGACCATGATCATTGCACAGACACACAGTCAGACTGGGATCATCGCACAGTCACACAGTGAGAGTGGGAATGTCGCACTGTCACACAGCGAGACTGGGAACATCGCACAGTCACACAGCGAGATTAGGAACATCGCACAGTCACACAGTGAGACTGGAATCATCCCACAGAGACACAGTGAGTATCGAATCATCACACAGTCACATAGTGAGACCAGGATCATCGCACAGTCAAACAGTCAGACTGGGATCATCGCACAGTCACACAGTGAGAGGGGGAATGTCGCACTGTCACACAGTGAGACTGGGAACATCGCACAGTCACACAGCGAGATTGGGAACATCGCACAGTCACACAGTGAGACTGGGATCATCGCACAGTCACACAGTGAGATTGGGATCATCGCACAGTCACACAGTGAGACTGGGATCATCGCACAGTCACACAGTGAGACTAGGAATGTCGCACTGTCACACAGAGAGATTGGGATCATCACACAGTCACACAGTGAGACTCGGATCATCACACAGTCACACAGTGGGACTGGGATCATCGCACAGTCACACAGAGGGACTGGGATCATCGCACAGTCACACAATGAGACTGGGAAAATTGCACAGTCACACAGTGGGACTGGGATCATTGCACATTCACACAATGAGACTGGGATCATCGCACAATCACACAGCGAGACTGGTAGCATCGCACAGTCACACAGCGAGATTGGGATCATCGCACAGTCACACACTGAGAGGGGTATATTGCACAGTGACATAATGAGACTGGGATCATCGCACAGACGCACAGTGATACTGGGAACATCGCACTGTCACACAGAGAGACTGGTATCATCTCACAGTCAAACAGTGAGAGGGGTATATCGCACAGTCACACAGAGAGACTGGGATCATCCCACAGTCACGCAGTGAGACTGGGATCATCGCACAGTCAAACAGTGAGACTGGGAACAACGCACAGTCACACAGTCAGTCTGGGAGATTCGCACAGTCACACAGTGAGACTCAGATCATCGCACAGTCACACAGTGAGACTGGGATCCTCGCACAGTCACACAGTGAGACTAGGAAAGTCGCACTGTCACACAGAGAGACTCGGATCATCGCACACTCACACAGTGAGACAGGGAACATCGCACAGTCAAACAGTGAGAATGGGAACATCGCACAGTTACACATTAAGAATGGGATCATTGCACAGTCACACAGTGAGCCTGGGGTCATTGCACACTCACACAGTCAGACTGGGATCATCGCACAGTCACACAGTGAGATTGGGAACATCGCACAATCACACAGTGACACTCGGATCATCGCACAGTCACACAGTCAGACTGGGATCATTGCACAGTCACACAGTGAAACTGGGATCATTGCGCAGTCACAGAATCAGACTGGGATCATTGCACAGCCTCAGAGTGAGACTGGGATCATCGCACAGTCACACAGTGAGACTGGGAACATCGCACAGTCACACAGTGAGACTGGGTCATCACACAGTCACACAGCGAGATTGGGATCATCGCACAGTCACACAGTGAGACTGGGAAAATTACAGTCACACATGAGACTGGGAACATTGCACAGTCACACAGTGAGACTGGGATCATCGCACAGTCACACAGTCAGACTGGGATCATTGCACAGTCACACAATGAGACTGGGATCATCGCACAGTCACACAGAGAGACTGGGATCATCGCACAGTCACACCGTGAGACTGGGATCATCACACAGTCACACAGTGAGTCTGGCATCATCGCACAGTCACACAGTGAGACTGGGATCATCGCACAGTCACACAGTGAGACAGGGATCATCGCACAGTCACACAGTGAGACAGGGATCATCGCACAGTCACACAGTGAGACTGGGAACATCGCACAGACACACAGTGAGTATCGGATCATCACACAGTCACATAATGAGACCATGATCATTGCACAGACACACAGTCAGACTGGGATCATCGCACAGTCACACAGTGAGAGTGGGAATGTCGCACTGTCACACAGCGAGACTGGGAACATCGCACAGTCACACAGCGAGATTAGGAACATCGCACAGTCACACAGTGAGACTGGAATCATCCCACAGAGACACAGTGAGTATCGAATCATCACACAGTCACATAGTGAGACCAGGATCATCGCACAGTCAAACAGTCAGACTGGGATCATCGCACAGTCACACAGTGAGAGGGGGAATGTCGCACTGTCACACAGTGAGACTGGGAACATCGCACAGTCACACAGCGAGATTGGGAACATCGCACAGTCACACAGTGAGACTGGGATCATCGCACAGTCACACAGTGAGATTGGGATCATCGCACAGTCACACAGTGAGACTGGGATCATCGCACAGTCACACAGTGAGACTAGGAATGTCGCACTGTCACACAGAGAGATTGGGATCATCACACAGTCACACAGTGAGACTCGGATCATCACACAGTCACACAGTGGGACTGGGATCATCGCACAGTCACACAGAGGGACTGGGATCATCGCACAGTCACACAATGAGACTGGGAAAATTGCACAGTCACACAGTGGGACTGGGATCATTGCACATTCACACAATGAGACTGGGATCATCGCACAATCACACAGCGAGACTGGTAGCATCGCACAGTCACACAGCGAGATTGGGATCATCGCACAGTCACACACTGAGAGGGGTATATTGCACAGTGACATAATGAGACTGGGATCATCGCACAGACGCACAGTGATACTGGGAACATCGCACTGTCACACAGAGAGACTGGTATCATCTCACAGTCAAACAGTGAGAGGGGTATATCGCACAGTCACACAGAGAGACTGGGATCATCCCACAGTCACGCAGTGAGACTGGGATCATCGCACAGTCAAACAGTGAGACTGGGAACAACGCACAGTCACACAGTCAGTCTGGGAGATTCGCACAGTCACACAGTGAGACTCAGATCATCGCACAGTCACACAGTGAGACTGGGATCCTCGCACAGTCACACAGTGAGACTAGGAAAGTCGCACTGTCACACAGAGAGACTCGGATCATCGCACACTCACACAGTGAGACAGGGAACATCGCACAGTCAAACAGTGAGAATGGGAACATCGCACAGTTACACATTAAGAATGGGATCATTGCACAGTCACACAGTGAGCCTGGGGTCATTGCACACTCACACAGTCAGACTGGGATCATCGCACAGTCACACAGTGAGATTGGGAACATCGCACAATCACACAGTGACACTCGGATCATCGCACAGTCACACAGTCAGACTGGGATCATTGCACAGTCACACAGTGAAACTGGGATCATTGCGCAGTCACAGAATCAGACTGGGATCATTGCACAGCCTCAGAGTGAGACTGGGATCATCGCACAGTCACACAGTGAGACTGGGAAATTCGCACAGTCACACAGTGAGACTGGGTCATCACACAGTCACACAGCGAGATTGGGATCATCGCACAGTCACACAGTGAGACTGGGAAAATTACAGTCACACATGAGACTGGGAACATTGCACAGTCACACAGTGAGACTGGGATCATCGCACAGTCACACAGTCAGACTGGGATCATTGCACAGTCACACAATGAGACTGGGATCATCGCACAGTCACACAGAGAGACTGGGATCATCAAACAGTCACACAGTGAGACTGGGATCATCGCACAGTCACACAATGAGACTGGGAAAATTGCACAGTCACACAGTGGGACTGGGATCAACGCACATTCACACAGCGAGACTGGGATCATCGCACAGTCACACACTGAGAGGGGTATATCGCACAGTGACATAATGAGACTGGGATCATCGCACAGAGACACAGTGATACTGGGAACATCGTACTGTCACACAGAGAGACTGGTATCATCTGACAGTCAAACAGTGAGAGGGGTATATCGCACAGTCACACAGAGAGACTGGGATCATCGCACAGTCACGCAGTGAGACTGGGAACATCGCACAGTCACACAGTGAGACTGGGAACAACGCACAGTCACACAGTCAATCTGGGAGCATCGCACAGTCACACAGTGAGACTCAGATCATCGCACTGTCACACAGTGAGACTGGGATCATCGCACAGTCACACAGTGAGACAGGGAACATCGCACAGTCAAACAGTGAGACTAGGAATGTCGCACAGTCACACAGTGAGACAGGGAACATCGCACAGTCACACAGTGAGACTAGGAATGTCGCACAGTCACGCAGTGAGACCGGGATCATCGCACAGTCACACAGTGAGACAGGGAACATCGCACAGTTACACAGTGAGAATGGGATCATTGCACAATCACAAAGTGAGCCTGGGATCATTGCACAGTCACACAGTCAGACTGGAATCATCGGACAGTCACACAGTGAGATTGGGAACATCGCACAATCACACAGTGACACTCGGATCATCGCTCAGTCACACAGTGAAACTGGGATCATCGCACAGTCTCAGTCAGACTGGGATCATTGCACAGTCTCACAGTGAGACTGGGATCATCGCACATTCACACAGTGATACTGGGAACATCGCACAGTCACACAGTGAGATTGGGTCATCGCACAGTCACACAGCGAGATTGGGATCATCGCAAAGTCACACAGTGAGACTGGGAAAATTACAGTCACACAGGGGGCCTAGGATCAGCGCAAGGTCACACAGTGAGACTGGGATCATCGCACAGTCACACAGTCAGACTGGGATCATCGCACAGTCACACAGTGAGACTAGGAATGTCGCACAGTCACACAGTGAGACAGGGAACATCGCACAGTCAAACAGTGAGAATGGGAACATCGCACAGTTACACAGTGAGCCTGGGATCATTGCACACTCACACAGTCAGACTGGGATCATCGCACAGTCACACAGTGAGATTGGGAACATCGCACAATCACACAGTGACACTCGGATCATCGCACAGTCACACAGTCAGACTGGGATCATTGCACAGTCACACAGTGAAACTGGGATCATTGCGCAGTCACAGAATCAGACTGGGATCATTGCACAGTCTCAGAGTGAGACTGGGATCATCGCACAGTCACACAGTGAGACTGGGAACATCGCACAGTCACACAGTGAGACTGGGTCATCGCACAGTCACACAGCGAGATTGGGATCATCGCACAGTCACACAGTGAGACTGGGAAATTTACAGTCACACAGTGAGACTGGGAACATTGCACAGTCACACAGTGAGACTGGGATCATCGCACAGTCACACAGTCAGACTGGGATCATCGCACAGTCACACAATGAGACTGGGATCATCGCACAGTCACACAGAGAGACTGGGATCATCAAACAGTCACACAGTGAGACTGGGATCATCGCACAGTCACACAATGAGACTGGGAAAATTGCACAGTCACACAGTGGGACTGGGATCATCGCACATTCACACAGCGAGACTGGGATCATCGCACAGTCACACACTGAGAGGGGTATATCGCACAGTGACATAATGAGACTGGGATCATCGCACAGACACACAGTGATACTGGGAACATCACACTGTCACACAGAGAGACTGGTATCATCTGACAGTCAAACAGTGAGAGGGGTATATCGCACAGTCACACAGAGAGACTGGGATCATTGCAGAGTCACGCAGTGAGACTGGGATCATCGCACAGTCACACAGTGAGACTGGGAACAACGCACAGTCACACAGTCAATTTGGGAGCATCGCACAGTCACACAGTGAGACTCGGATCATCGCACTGTCACACAGTGAGACTGGGATCATCGCACAGTCACACAGTGAGACAGGGAACATCGCACAGTCAAACAGTGAGAATGGGAACATCGCACAGTTACACAGTGAGAATGGGATCATTGCACAATAACAAAGTGAGCCTGGGATCATTTCTCAGTCACACAGTCAGACTGGAATCATCGCACAGTCACACAGTGAGATTGGGAACATCGCACAATCACACAGTGACACTCGGATCATCGCACAGTCACACAGTGAAACTGGGATCATCGCACAGTCTCAGTCAGACTGGGATCATTGCACAGTCTCACAGTGAGACTGGGATCATCGCACATTCACACAGTGATACTGGGAACATCGCACAGTCACACAGTGAGATTGGGTCATCGCACAGTCACACAGCGAGATTGGGATCATCGCACAGTCAGACAGTGAGACTGGGAAAATTACAGTCACACAGGGGGCCTAGGATCAGCGCAAAGTCACACAGTGAGACTGGGATCATCGCACAGTCACACAGTCAGACTGGGATCATCGCACAGTCACAAAGTGAGACTGGGATCATCGCACATTCACACAGTGAGACTGAGATCATCGCACAGTCACACAGTGAGACTGGGATCATCGCACAGACACACAGTGAGATTGTGATCATCACACAGACACACAGTGAGATTGGGAACATCGCACAATCACACAGTGACACTCGGATCATCGCACAGTCAGACAGTGAAACTGGGATCATCGCACAGTCTCAGTCAGACTGGGATCATTGCACAGTCTCACAGTGAGACTGGGATCATCGCACATTCACACAGTGATACTGGGAACATCGCACAGTCACACAGTGAGATTGGGTCATCGCACAGTCACACAGCGAGATTGGGATCATCGCACAGTCACACAGTGAGACTGGGAAAATTACAGTCACACAGGGGGCCAAGGATCAGTGCAAAGTCACACAGTGAGACTGGGATCATCGCACAGTCACACAGTCAGACTGGGATCATCACACAGTCACACAGTGAAACTGGGATCATTGCACAGTCACAAAGTCAGACTGGGATCATCGCACAGTCACACAGCGAGACTGGGATCATCGCACAGTCACACAGTGAGACTGGGATCATCACACAGTCACACAGTGAAACTGGGATCATTGCACAGTCACACAGTCAGACTGGGATCATCGCACAGTAACACAGTGAGATTGGGAACATCGCACATTCACACAGTGAGACTCGGATCATTGCACAGTCAAACAGTAGGACTGGGAACATTGCACAGTCACACAGTGAGACTGGGATCATTGCACAGTCACACTGAGCCTGGGATCATTGCACAGTCACAGAGTCATACTGGGATCATTGCACAGTCATAGAGCCAGACTGAGATCATCCCACAGTCACACAGCGAGACTGGTATCATCGCACAGTCACACAGCAAGACTGGGATCATCGCACAGTCACACAGTGTGACTGGGATCATCGCTAAGTCACACAGAGAGACTGGGATTATCGCACAGTCACACAGAGAGACTGGAATCATTGCACAGTCACACAGAGAGACTGGGATCATCGCACAGTCACACAGTAAGATTGGGAACATTGCACAGTCACACAGAGAGACTGGGATCATCGCACAGTCACACAGAGAGACTGGGATCATCGCACAGTCACACAGTTAGACTGGGATCGACGCACAGTCACACAGTGAGATTGGGAACATCGCACAGTCACACAGAGAGACTGGCATCATCGCACAGTCACACAGTCAGATTGGGATCATCGCACAGTCACACAGTGAGACTGGGATTATTGCACAGTCACACAGCGAGACTGGGATCATCGCACAATCACACAGCGAGATTGGGATCATCGCACAGTCACACACTAAGAGGGGTATATCGCACAGTGACATAATGAGACTGGGATCATCGCACAGACACACAGTGATACTGGGAACATCGCACTGTCACACAGAGAGACTGGTATCATCTCACAGTCAAACAGTGAGAGGGGTATCTAGTACAGTCACACAGAGAGACTGGGATCATCGCACAGTCACGCAGTGAGACTGGGATCATCGCACAGTAACACAGTGAGACTGGGAACAACGCACAGTCACACAGTCAGTCTGGGAACATCGCACAGTCACACAGTGAGACTGGGATCATCGCACAGTCACACAGTGAGACTAGGAATATCGCACAGTCACACAGTGAGACTGGGATCATCGCACAGTAAAAACAGTGAGACAGGGAACATCGCACAGTCAAACAGTGAGAATGGGATCATCGCACAGTTACACAGTGAGAATGGGATCATTGCACAATCACACAGTGAGCCTGGGATCATTGCACACTCACACAGTCAGACTGGGATCATCGCACAGTCACACAGTGAGATTGGGAACATCGCACAATCACACAGTGACACGCGGATCATCGCAAAGTCACACAGTGAGACTGGGATCATCACACAGTCACACAGTGAAACTGGGATCATTGCACAGTCACACAGTCAGACTGGGATCATTGCACAGTAACACAGTGAGATTGGGAACATCGCACAGTCACACAGTGAGACTGGGATCATCACACAGTCACACAGTGAAACTGGGATCATTGCACAGTCACAGAGTCATACTGGGATCATTGCACAGTCATAGAGTCAGACTGGGATCATCCCACAGTCACACAGCGAGACTGGTATCATCGCACAGTCACACAGCAAGACTGGGATCATCGCACAGTCACACAGTGTGACTGGGATCATCGCTAAGTCACACAGAGAGACTGGGATTATCGCACAGTCACACAGAGAGACTGGAATCATTGCACAGTCACACAGTCAGACTGGGATCATCGCACAGTCACACAGTGAGATTGGGAACATTGCACAGTCACACAGAGAGAATGGGATCATCGCACAGTCACACAGCGAGATTGGGAACATTGCA
The DNA here is from genome assembly GCA_026770705.1 of Isurus oxyrinchus. Lineage (NCBI taxonomy): Eukaryota > Metazoa > Chordata > Chondrichthyes > Lamniformes > Lamnidae > Isurus > Isurus oxyrinchus. The sequence goes on from JANJGN010000145.1 coordinate 1,100,133, forward strand.
CAGTCACACAGAGAGACTGTGATCATCGCACAGTCACACAGAGAGACTGGGATCATCGCACAGTCACACAGTGAGACTGGGATCATCGGACAGTCACACAGCGAGATTAGGAACATCGCAGAGTCACACAGTGAGACTGGGATCATCGCACAATCACACAGTGAGACAAGGATCATCGCACAGTCACACAGTGAGACTGGGATCATCGCACAGACACACAGTGAGTATCGAATCATCACACAGTCACATAGTGAGACCAGGATCATCGCACAGTCAAACAGTCAGACTGGGATCATCGCACAGTCACACGGTGAGAGTGGGAATGTCGCACTGTCACACAGTGAGACTGGGAACATCGCACAGTCACACAGCGAGATTGGGAACATCGCACAGTCACACAGTGAGACTGGGATCATCGCACAGTCACACAGTGAGACTAGGATCATCGCACAGTCACACAGTGAGACTGGGATCATCGCACAGTCACACAGTGAGACTAGGAATGTCGCACTGTCACACAGAGAGATTGGGATCATCACACGGTCACACAGTGAGACTCGGATCATCACACAATCACACAGTGAGACTGGGATCATCGCACAGTCACACAGTGAGACTAGGAATGTCGCACTGTCACACAGAGAGATTGGGATCATCACACAGTCACACAGTGAGACTCGGATCATCACACAGTCACACAGTGGGACTGGGATCATCGCACAGTCACACAGAGGGACTGGGATCATCGCACAGTCACACAATGAGACTGGGAAAATTGCACAGTCACACAGTGGGACTGGGATCATCGCACATTCACACAGCGAGACTGGGATCATCGCACAATCACACAGCGAGACTGGTAGCATCGCACATTCACACAGCGAGATTGGGATCATCGCACAGTCACACACTGAGAGGGGTATCTCGCACAGTGACATAATGAGACTGGGATCATCACACAGACACACAGTGATACTGGGAACATCGCACTGTCACACAGAGAGACTGGTATCATCTCACAGTCAAACAGTGAGAGGGGTATATCGCACAGTCACACAGAGAGACTGGGATCATCCCACAGTCACGCAGTGAGACTGGGATCATCACACAGTCACACAGTCAGACTGGGATCATCGCACAGTAACACAGTGAGATTGGGAACATCGCACATTCACACAGTGAGACTCGGATCATCGCACAGTCAAACAGTAGGACGGGGAACATTGCACAGTCACACAGTGAGACTGGGATCATAGCACAGTCACACTGAGCCTGGGATCATTGCACAGTCACAGAGTCATACTGGGATCATTGCACAGTCAAAGAGCCAGACTGGGATCATCCCACAGTCACACAGCGAGACTGGTATCATCGCACAGTCACACAGCAAGACTGGGATCATCGCATAGTCACACAATGAGACTGGGAAAATTGCACAGTCACACAGTGGGACTGGGATCATCGCACATTCACACAGTGAGACTGGGAAAATTGCACAGTCACACAGTCAGACTGGGATCATCGCACAGTCACACAGTGAGACTGGGAACATTGCACAGTCACACAGAGAGACTGGGATCATCGCACAGTCACACAGTGAGATAGGGAACATTGCACAGTCACACAGAGAGACTGGGATCATCGCACAGTCACACAGAGAGACTGGGATCATCGCACAGTCACACAGTTAGACTGGGATCGTCGCACAGTCACACATTGAGATTGGGAACATCGCACAGTCACACAGAGAGACTGGCATCATCGCACAGTCACACAGTCAGACTGGGATCATCGCACAGTCACACAGTGAGACTGGGATCATTGCACACTCACACAGTCAGACTGGGATCATCGCACAGTCACACAGTGAGATTGGGAACATCGCACAATCACACAGTGACACTCGGATCATCGCACAGTCACACAGTCAGACTGGGATCATTGCACAGTCACACAGTGAAACTGGGATCATTGCGCAGTCACAGAATCAGACTGGGATCATTGCACAGCCTCAGAGTGAGACTGGGATCATCGCACAGTCACACAGTGAGACTGGGAACATCGCACAGTCACACAGTGAGACTGGGTCATCACACAGTCACACAGCGAGATTGGGATCATCGCACAGTCACACAGTGAGACTGGGAAAATTACAGTCACACATGAGACTGGGAACATTGCACAGTCACACAGTGAGACTGGGATCATCGCACAGTCACACAGTCAGACTGGGATCATTGCACAGTCACACAGTCAGACTGGGATCATCGCACAGTCACACAATGAGACTGGGATCATCGCACAGTCACACAGAGAGACTGGGATCATCAAACAGTCACACAGTGAGACTGGGATCATCGCACAGTCACACAATGAGACTGGGAAAATTGCACAGTCACACAGTGGGACTGGGATCATCGCACATTCACACAGCGAGACTGGGATCATCGCACAGTCACACACTGAGAGGGGTATATCGCACAGTGACATAATGAGACTGGGATCATCGCACAGAGACACAGTGATACTGGGAACATCGTACTGTCACACAGAGAGACTGGTATCATCTGACAGTCAAACAGTGAGAGGGGTAATTCGCACAGTCACACAGAGAGACTGGGATCATCGCACAGTCACGCAGTGAGACTGGGAACATCGCACAGTCACACAGTGAGACTGGGAACAACGCACAGTCACACAGTCAATCTGGGAGCATCGCACAGTCACACAGTGAGACTCAGATCATCGCACTGTCACACAGTGAGACTGGGATCATCGCACAGTCACACAGTGAGACAGGGAACATCACACAATCAAACAGTGAGATTGGGAACATCGCACAGTTACACAGTGAGAATGGGATCATTGCACAATCACAAAGTGAGCCTGGGATCATTGCACAGTCACACAGTCAGACTGGAATCATCGGACAGTCACACAGTGAGATTGGGAACATCGCACAATCACACAGTGACACTCGGATCATCGCTCAGTCACACAGTGAAACTGGGATCATCGCACAGTCTCAGTCAGACTGGGATCATTGCACAGTCTCACAGTGAGACTGGGATCATCGCACATTCACACAGTGATACTGGGAACATCGCACAGTCACACAGCGAGATTGGGATCATCGCAAAGTCACACAGTGAGACTGGGAAAATTACAGTCACACAGGGGGCCTGGGATCAGCGCAAGGTCACACAGTGAGACTGGGATCATCGCACAGTCACACAGTCAGACTGGGATCATCGCACAGTCACACAGTGAGACTAGGAAAGTCGCACTGTCACACAGAGAGACTCGGATCATCGCACAGTCACACAGTGAGACAGGGAACATCGCACAGTCAAACAGTGAGAATGGGAACATCGCACAGTTACACAGTGAGAATGGGATCATTGCACAGTCACACAGTCAGACTGGGATCATCGCACAGTCACACAGTGAGATTGGGAACATCGCACAATCACACAGTGACACTCGGATCATCGCACAGTCACACAGTCAGACTGGGATCATTGCACAGTCACACAGTGAAACTGGGATCATTGCGCAGTCACAGAATCAGACTGGGATCATTGCACAGTCTCAGAGTGAGACTGGGATCATCGCACAGTCACACAGTGAGACTGGGAACATCGCACAGTCACACAGTGAGACTGGGTCATCGCACAGTCACACAGCGAGATTGGGATCATCGCACAGTCACACAGTGAGACTGGGAAATTTACAGTCACACAGTGAGACTGGGAACATTGCACAGTCACACAGTGAGACTGGGATCATCGCACAGTCACACAGTCAGACTGGGATCATCGCACAGTCACACAATGAGACTGGGATCATCGCACAGTCACACAGAGAGACTGGGATCATCAAACAGTCACACAGTGAGACTGGGATCATCGCACAGTCACACAATGAGACTGGGAAAATTGCACAGTCACACAGTGGGACTGGGATCATCGCACATTCACACAGCGAGACTGGGATCATCGCACAGTCACACACTGAGAGGGGTATATCGCACAGTGACATAATGAGACTGGGATCATCGCACAGACACACAGTGATACTGGGAACATCACACTGTCACACAGAGAGACTGGTATCATCTGACAGTCAAACAGTGAGAGGGGTATATCGCACAGTCACACAGAGAGACTGGGATCATTGCACAGTCACGCAGTGAGACTGGGATCATCGCACAGTCACACAGTGAGACTGGGAACAACGCACAGTCACACAGTCAATTTGGGAGCATCGCACAGTCACACAGTGAGACTCGGATCATCGCACTGTCACACAGTGAGACTGGGATCATCGCACAGTCACACAGTGAGACAGGGAACATCGCACAGTCACACAGTGAGAATGGGATCATTGCACAATAACAAAGTGAGCCTGGGATCATTTCTCAGTCACACAGTCAGACTGGAATCATCGCACAGTCACACAGTGAGATTGGGAACATCACACAATCACACAGTGACACTCGGATCATCGCACAGTCACACAGTGAAACTGGGATCATCGCACAGTCTCAGTCAGACTGGGATCATTGCACAGTCTCACAGTGAGACTGGGATCATCGCACATTCACACAGTGATACTGGGAACATCGCACAGTCACACAGTGAGATTGGGTCATCGCACAGTCACACAGCGAGATTGGGATCATCGCACAGTCAGACAGTGAGACTGGGAAAATTACAGTCACACAGGGGGCCTAGGATCAGCGCAAAGTCACACAGTGAGACTGGGATCATCGCACAGTCACACAGTCAGACTGGGATCATCGCACAGTCACAAAGTGAGACTGGGATCATCGCACATTCACACAGTGAGACTGAGATCATCGCACAGTCACACAGTGAGACTGGGATCATCGCACAGACACACAGTGAGATTGTGATCATCACACAGACACACAGTGAGATTGGGAACATCGCACAATCACACAGTGACACTCGGATCATCGCACAGTCAGACAGTGAAACTGGGATCATCGCACAGTCTCAGTCAGACTGGGATCATTGCACAGTCTCACAGTGAGACTGGGATCATCGCACATTCACACAGTGATACTGGGAACATCGCACAGTCACACAGTGAGATTGGGTCATCGCACAGTCACACAGCGAGATTGGGATCATCGCACAGTCACACAGTGAGACTGGGAAAATTACAGTCACACAGGGGGCCAAGGATCAGTGCAAAGTCACACAGTGAGACTGGGATCATCGCACAGTCACACAGTCAGACTGGGATCATCGCACAGTCACAAAGTGAGACTGGGATCATCGCACATTCACACAGTGAGACTGAGATCATCGCACAGACACACAGTGAGACTGGGATCATCGCACAGACACACAGTGAGATTGTGATCATCACACAGTCACACAGTGAGACTGGGATCATCGCACAGTCACACAGTGAGACTGGGATCATCACACAGTCACACAGTGAAACTGGGATCATTGCACAGTCACAAAGTCAGACTGGGATCATCGCACAGTCACACAGCGAGACTGGGATCATCGCACAGTCACACAGTGAGACTGGGATCATCACACAGTCACACAGTGAAACTGGGATCATTGCACAGTCACACAGTCAGACTGGGATCATCGCACAGTAACACAGTGAGATTGGGAACATCGCACATTCACACAGTGAGACTCGGATCATTGCACAGTCAAACAGTAGGACTGGGAACATTGCACAGTCACACAGTGAGACTGGGATCATTGCACAGTCACACTGAGCCTGGGATCATTGCACAGTCACAGAGTCATACTGGGATCATTGCACAGTCATAGAGCCAGACTGAGATCATCCCACAGTCACACAGCGAGACTGGTATCATCGCACAGTCACACAGCAAGACTGGGATCATCGCACAGTCACACAGTGTGACTGGGATCATCGCTAAGTCACACAGAGAGACTGGGATTATCGCACAGTCACACAGAGAGACTGGAATCATTGCACAGTCACACAGTCAGACTGGGATCATCGCCCAGTCACACAATGAGACTGGGATCATCGCACAGTCACACAGTAAGATTGGGAACATTGCACAGTCACACAGGGAGACTGGGATCATCGCACAGTCACACAGAGAGACTGGGATCATCGCACAGTCACACAGTTAGACTGGGATCGACGCACAGTCACACAGTGAGATTGGGAACATCGCACAGTCACACAGAGAGACTGGCATCATCGCACAGTCACACAGTCAGATTGGGATCATCGCACAGTCACACAGTGAGACTGGGATTATTGCACAGTCACACAGCGAGACTGGGATCATCGCACAATCACACAGTAAGATTGGGAACATTGCACAGTCACACAGGGAGACTGGGATCATCGCACAGTCACACAGAGAGACTGGGATCATCGCACAGTCACACAGTTAGACTGGGATCGACGCACAGTCACACAGTGAGATTGGGAACATCGCACAGTCACACAGAGAGACTGGCATCATCGCACAGTCACACAGTCAGATTGGGATCATCGCACAGTCACACAGTGAGACTGGGATTATTGCACAGTCACACAGCGAGACTGGGATCATCGCACAATCACACAGCGAGATTGGGATCATCGCACAGTCACACACTAAGAGGGGTATATCGCACAGTGACATAATGAGACTGGGATCATCGCACAGACACACAGTGATACTGGGAACATCGCACTGTCACACAGAGAGACTGGTATCATCTCACAGTCAAACAGTGAGAGGGGTATCTAGTACAGTCACACAGAGAGACTGGGATCATCGCACAGTCACGCAGTGAGACTGGGATCATCGCACAGTAACACAGTGAGACTGGGAACAACGCACAGTCACACAGTCAGTCTGGGAGCTTCGCACATTCACACAGTGAGACTCGGATCATCGCACACTCACACAGTGAGACTGGGATCATCGCACAGTCACACAGTGAGACTAGGAATATCGCACAGTCACACAGTGAGACTGGGATCATCGCACAGTCACACAGTGAGACAGGGAACATCGCACAGTCAAACAGTGAGAATGGGATCATCGCACAGTTACACAGTGAGAATGGGATCATTGCACAATCACACAGTGAGCCTGGGATCATTGCACACTCACACAGTCAGACTGGGATCATCGCACAGTCACACAGAGAGATTGGGAACATCGCACAATCACACAGTGACACGCGGATCATCGCACAGTCACACAGTGAGACTGGGATCATCACACAGTCACACAGTGAAACTGGGATCATTGCACAGTCACACAGTCAGACTGGGATCATTGCACAGTAACACAGTGAGATTGGGAACATCGCACAGTCACACAGTGAGACTGGGATCATCACACAGTCACACAGTGAAACTGGGATCATTGCACAGTCACAGAGTCATACTGGGATCATTGCACAGTCATAGAGTCAGACTGGGATCATCCCACAGTCACACAGCGAGACTGGTATCATCGCACAGTCACACAGCAAGACTGGGATCATCGCACAGTCACACAGTGTGACTGGGATCATCGCTAAGTCACACAGAGAGACTGGGATTATCGCACAGTCACACAGAGAGACTGGAATCATTGCACAGTCACACAGTCAGACTGGGAACATCGCACAGTCACACAGTGAGATTGGGAACATTGCACAGTCACACAGAGAGAATGGGATCATCGCACAGTCACACAGCGAGATTGGGAACATTGCACAGTCACACAGAGAGACTGGGATCATCGCACAGTCACACAGAGAGACTGGGATCATCGCACAGTCACACAGTGAGACTGGGATCATCGGACAGTCACACAGCGAGATTAGGAACATCGCAGAGTCACACAGTGAGACTGGGATCATCGCACAATCACACAGTGAGACAAGGATCATCGCACAGTCACACAGTGAGACTGGGATCATCGCACAGACACACAGTGAGTATCGAATCATCACACAGTCACATAGTGAGACCAGGATCATCGCACAGTCAAACAGTCAGACTGGGATCATCGCACAGTCACACGGTGAGAGTGGGAATGTCGCACTGTCACACAGTGAGACTGGGAACATCGCACAGTCACACAGCGAGATTGGGAACATTGCACAGTCACACAGTGAGACTGGGATCATCGCACAGTCACACAGTGAGACTAGGATCATCGCACAGTCACACAGTGAGACTGGGATCATCGCACAGTCACACAGTGAGACTAGGAATGTCGCACTGTCACACAGAGAGATTGGGATCATCACACAGTCACACAGTGAGACTCGGATCATCACACAATCACACAGTGAGACTGGGATCATCGCACAGTCACACAGTGAGACTAGGAATGTCGCACTGTCACACAGAGAGATTGGGATCATCACACAGTCACACAGTGAGACTCGGATCATCACACAGTCACACAGTGGGACTGGGATCATCGCACATTCACACAGCGAGACTGGGATCATCGCACAATCACACAGCGAGACTGGTAGCATCGCACATTCACACAGCGAGATTGGGATCATCGCACAGTCACACACTGAGAGGGGTATCTCGCACAGTGACATAATGAGACTGGGATCATCGCACAGACACACAGTGATACTGGGAACATCGCACTGTCACACAGAGAGACTGGTATCATCTCACAGTCAAACAGTGAGAGGGGTATATCGCACAGTCACACAGAGAGACTGGGATCATCCCACAGTCACGCAGTGAGACTGGGATCATCACACAGTCACACAGAGAGACTGGGATCATCGCACAGTCACACAGTCAGACTGGGATCATCGCACAGTAACACAGTGAGATTGGGAACATCGCACATTCACACAGTGAGACTCGGATCATCGCACAGTCAAACAGTAGGACGGGGAACATTGCACAGTCACACAGTGAGACTGGGATCATAGCACAGTCACACTGAGCCTGGGATCATTGCACAGTCACAGAGTCATACTGGGATCATTGCACAGTCAAAGAGCCAGACTGGGATCATCCCACAGTCACACAGCGAGACTGGTATCATCGCACAGTCACACAGCAAGACTGGGATCATCGCATAGTCACACAATGAGACTGGGAAAATTGCACAGTCACACAGTGGGACTGGGATCATCGCACATTCACACAGTGAGACTGGGAAAATTGCACAGTCACACAGTCAGACTGGGATCATCGCACAGTCACACAGTGAGACTGGGAACATTGCACAGTCACACAGAGAGACTGGGATCATCACACAGTCACACAGTGAGATAGGGAACATTGCACAGTCACACAGAGAGACTGGGATCATCGCACAGTCACACAGAGAGACTGGGATCATCGCACAGTCACACAGTTAGACTGGGATCGTCGCACAGTCACACAGTGAGATTGGGAACATCGCACAGTCACACAGAGAGACTGGCATCATCGCACAGTCACACAGTCAGACTGGGATCATCGCACAGTCACACAGTGAGACTGGGATCATCGCACAGTCACACAGTGAGACTGGGAACATCGCACTGTCTCACAGAGAGACTGGGATCATCGCACAGTCACAAAGTGAGACTGGGATCATTGCACAGTCACACAATGTGACTGGGATCATCGCACAGTCAAAAACTGAGACTGGGATCATCGCACAGTCAAACAGTCAGACTGGCATCATCGCACAGTCACACAGTGAGACTGGGAACATCGCACAGTTACACAGTGGGACAGGGATCATCACACAGTCACACAGTGAGACTGGGAACAATGCAGAGTCACACAGTCAGACTGGGAGCATCGCACAGTCACACAGTGAGACTGGGATCATCGCACAATCACACAGTCAGACTGGGATCATCGCACAGTCACACAGTGGGACTGGGATCATTGCACAGTCACACATCGAGACTGGTATCATCGCACAGTCACATAGCGAGATTGGGATCAGCGCACAGTCACACACAGAGAGGGGTATATCGCACAGTGTCATAATGAGACTGGGATCATCGCACAGTCACGCAGTGAGACTGGGATCATCGCACAGTCACACAGTGAGACTGGGAACAATGCACAGTCACACAGTCAGTCTGGGAGCATCGCACAGTCACACAGTGAGACTGGGATCATCGCACAGTCACACAGTGAGACTAGGAATGTCGCATTGTCACACAGAGAGATTGGGATCATCACACAGTCACACAGTGAGACTCGGATCATCACACGGTCACACAGTGGGACTGGGATCATCGCACAGTCACACAGAGGAACTGGGATCATCGCACATTCACACAGTGAGACTGGGAAAATCGCACAGTCACACAGTCAGACTGGGATCATCGCACAGTAACACAGTGAGATTGGGAACATCGCACATTCACACAGTGAGACTCGGATCATCGCACAGTCAAACAGTAGGACTGGGAACATTGCATAGTCACACAGTGAGACTGGGATCATTGCACAGTCACACTGAGCCTGGGATCATTGCACAGTCACAGAGTCATACTGGGATCATTGCACAGTCATAGAGCCAGACTGGGATCATCCCTCAGTCACACAGCGAGACTGGTATCATCGCACAGTCACACAGCAAGACTGGGATCATCGCACAGTCACACAGTGTGGCTGGGATCATCGCTAAGTCACACAGAGAGACTGGGATTATCGCACAGTCACACAGAGAGACTGGAATCATTGCACAGTCACACAGTCAGACTGGGATCATCGCCCAGTCACACAATGAGACTGGGAACATTGCACAGTCACACAGAGAGACTGGGATCATCGCACAGTCACAGAGTGAGATTGGGAACATTGCACAGTCACACAGAGAGACTGGGATCATCGCACAGTCACACAGAGAGACTGGGATCATCGCACAGTCACACAGTTAGACTGGGATCGACGCACAGTCACACAGTGAGACTGGGATCATTGCACAGTCACACAGCGAGACTGGGATCATCGCACAATCACACAGCGAGATTGGGATCATCGCACAGTCACGCAGCGAGATTGCAATCATTGCACAGTCACAAAGTGAGATTGGGTCATCGAAAAGTCATTAAGTTATACTGGGAACATCACCAATCAAACACTGACCCTGGGATCATTGCATCGTCACACAGTGAGACTAGTTTAATCGCACAGTTACACTGAAACTGGGATCATTGCACAGACACACAGTGAGTATCGGATCATCACACAGTAACATAATGAGACCAGGATCATCGCACAGTCACACAGTCAGACTGGGATCATCGCACAGTCACACAGTGAGATTGGGAACATCGCACAGTCACACAGAGAGACTGGCATCATCGCACAGTCACACAGTCAGACTGGGATCATCGCACAGTCACACAGTGAGACTGGGATCATCGCACAGTCAAACCGTGAGACTGGGATCATCGCACAGTCACACAGTGTGTCTGGCATCATCGCACAGTCACACAGTGAGACTGGGATCATCGCACAGTCACACAGTGAGACAGGGATCATCGCACAGTCACACAGTGAGACAGGGATCATCGCACAGTCACACAGTGAGACTGGGAACATCGCACAGACACACAGTGAGTATCGGATCATCACACAGTCACATAATAAGACCAGGATCATTGCACAGTCACACAGTCAGACTGGGATCATCACACAGTCACACAGTGAGAGTGGGAATGTCGCACTGTCACACAGTGAGACTGGGAACATCGCACAGTCACACAGTGAGACTGGGATCATCACACAGTCACACAGTGAGACAAGGATCATCGCACAGTCACACAGTGAGACTGGGATCATCGCACAGACACACAGTGAGTATCGAATCATCACACAGTCACATAGTGAGACCAGGATCATCGCACAGTCAAACAGTCAGACTGGGATCATCGCACAGTCACACAGTGAGAGTGGGAATGTCGCACTGTCACACAGTGAGACTGGGAACATCGCACAGTTACACAGTCAGACTGGGAGCATCGCACAGTCACACAGTGAGACTGGGATCATCGCACAATCACACAGTCAGACTGGGATCATCGCACAGTCACACAGTGGGACTGGGATCATTGCACAGTCACACATCGAGACTGGTATCATCGCACAGTCACATAGCGAGATTGGGATCAGCGCACAGTCACACACAGAGAGGGGTATATCGCACAGTGTCATAATGAGACTGGGATCATCGCACAGTCACGCAGTGAGACTGGGATCATCGCACAGTCACACAGTGAGACTGGGAACAATGCACAGTCACACAGTCAGTCTGGGAGCATCGCACAGTCACACAGTGAGACTGGGATCATCGCACAGTCACACAGTGAGACTAGGAATGTCGCATTGTCACACAGAGAGATTGGGATCATCACACAGTCACACAGTGAGACTCGGATCATCACACGGTCACACAGTGGGACTGGGATCATCGCACAGTCACACAGAGGAACTGGGATCATCGCATATTCACACAATGAGACTGGGAAAATTGCACAGTCACACAGTGGGACTGGGATCATCGCACATTCACACAGTGAGACTGGGAAAATCGCACAGTCACACAGTCAGACTGGGATCATCGCACAGTAACACAGTGAGATTGGGAACATCGCACATTCACACAGTGAGACTCGGATCATCGCACAGTCAAACAGTAGGACTTTGAACATTGCATAGTCACACAGTGAGACTGGGATCATTGCACAGTCACAGAGTCATACTGGGATCATTGCACAGTCATAGAGCCAGACTGGGATCATCCCTCAGTCACACAGCGAGACTGGTATCATCGCACAGTCACACAGCAAGACTGGGATCATCGCACAGTCACACAGTGTGGCTGGGATCATCGCTAAGTCACACAGAGAGACTGGGATTATCGCACAGTCACACAGAGAGACTGGAATCATCGCAAAGTCACACAGTGAGACTGGGAAAATTACAGTCACACAGGGGGCCTGGGATCAGCGCAAGGTCACACAGTGAGACTGGGATCATCGCACAGTCACACAGTCAGACTGGGATCATCGCACAGTCACACAGTGAGACTAGGAAAGTCGCACTGTCACACAGAGAGACTCGGATCATCGCACAGTCACACAGTGAGACAGGGAACATCGCACAGTCAAACAGTGAGAATGGGAACATCGCACAGTTACACAGTGAGAATGGGATCATTGCACAGTCACACAGTCAGACTGGGATCATCGCACAGTCACACAGTGAGATTGGGAACATCGCACAATCACACAGTGACACTCGGATCATCGCACAGTCACACAGTCAGACTGGGATCATTGCACAGTCACACAGTGAAACTGGGATCATTGCGCAGTCACAGAATCAGACTGGGATCATTGCACAGTCTCAGAGTGAGACTGGGATCATCGCACAGTCACACAGTGAGACTGGGAACATCGCACAGTCACACAGTGAGACTGGGTCATTGCACAGTCACACAGCGAGATTGGGATCATCGCACAGTCACACAGTGAGACTGGGAAATTTACAGTCACACAGTGAGACTGGGAACATTGCACAGTCACACAGTGAGACTGGGATCATCGCACAGTCACACAGTCAGACTGGGATCATCGCACAGTCACACAATGAGACTGGGATCATCGCACAGTCACACAGAGAGACTGGGATCATCAAACAGTCACACAGTGAGACTGGGATCATCGCACAGTCACACAATGAGACTGGGAAAATTGCACAGTCACACAGTGGGACTGGGATCATCGCACATTCACACAGCGAGACTGGGATCATCGCACAGTCACACACTGAGAGGGGTATATCGCACAGTGACATAATGAGACTGGGATCATCGCACAGACACACAGTGATACTGGGAACATCACACTGTCACACAGAGAGACTGGTATCATCTGACAGTCAAACAGTGAGAGGGGTATATCGCACAGTCACACAGAGAGACTGGGATCATTGCACAGTCACGCAGTGAGACTGGGATCATCGCACAGTCACACAGTGAGACTGGGAACAACGCACAGTCACACAGTCAATTTGGGAGCATCGCACAGTCACACAGTGAGACTCGGATCATCGCACTGTCACACAGTGAGACTGGGATCATCGCACAGTCACACAGTGAGACAGGGAACATCGCACAGTCACACAGTGAGAATGGGATCATTGCACAATAACAAAGTGAGCCTGGGATCATTTCTCAGTCACACAGTCAGACTGGAATCATCGCACAGTCACACAGTGAGATTGGGAACATCACACAATCACACAGTGACACTCGGATCATCGCACAGTCACACAGTGAAACTGGGATCATCGCACAGTCTCAGTCAGACTGGGATCATTGCACAGTCTCACAGTGAGACTGGGATCATCGCACATTCACACAGTGATACTGGGAACATCGCACAGTCACACAGTGAGATTGGGTCATCGCACAGTCACACAGCGAGATTGGGATCATCGCACAGTCAGACAGTGAGACTGGGAAAATTACAGTCACACAGGGGGCCTAGGATCAGCGCAAAGTCACACAGTGAGACTGGGATCATCGCACAGTCACACAGTCAGACTGGGATCATCGCACAGTCACAAAGTGAGACTGGGATCATCGCACATTCACACAGTGAGACTGAGATCATCGCACAGTCACACAGTGAGACTGGGATCATCGCACAGACACACAGTGAGATTGTGATCATCACACAGACACACAGTGAGATTGGGAACATCGCACAATCACACAGTGACACTCGGATCATCGCACAGTCAGACAGTGAAACTGGGATCATCGCACAGTCTCAGTCAGACTGGGATCATTGCACAGTCTCACAGTGAGACTGGGATCATTGCACATTCACACAGTGATACTGGGAACATCGCACAGTCACACAGTGAGATTGGGTCATCGCACAGTCACACAGCGAGATTGGGATCATCGCACAGTCACACAGTGAGACTGGGAAAATTACAGTCACACAGGGGGCCAAGGATCAGTGCAAAGTCACACAGTGAGACTGGGATCATCGCACAGTCACACAGTCAGACTGGGATCATCGCACATTCACACAGTGAGACTGAGATCATCGCACAGACACACAGTGAGACTGGGATCATCGCACAGACACACAGTGAGATTGTGATCATCACACAGTCACACAGTGAGACTGGGATCATCGCACAGTCACACAGTGAGACTGGGATCATCACACAGTCACACAGTGAAACTGGGATCATTGCACAGTCACAAAGTCAGACTGGGATCATCGCACAGTCACACAGCGAGACTGGGATCATCGCACAGTCACACAGTGAGACTGGGATCATCACACAGTCACACAGTGAAACTGGGATCATTGCACAGTCACACAGTCAGACTGGGATCATCGCACAGTAACACAGTGAGATTGGGAACATCGCACATTCACACAGTGAGACTCGGATCATTGCACAGTCAAACAGTAGGACTGGGAACATTGCACAGTCACACAGTGAGACTGGGATCATTGCACAGTCACACTGAGCCTGGGATCATTGCACAGTCACAGAGTCATACTGGGATCATTGCACAGTCATAGAGCCAGACTGAGATCATCCCACAGTCACACAGCGAGACTGGTATCATCGCACAGTCACACAGCAAGACTGGGATCATCGCACAGTCACACAGTGTGACTGGGATCATCGCTAAGTCACACAGAGAGACTGGGATTATCGCACAGTCACACAGAGAGACTGGAATCATTGCACAGTCACACAGTCAGACTGGGATCATCGCCCAGTCACACAATGAGACTGGGATCATCGCACAGTCACACAGTAAGATTGGGAACATTGCACAGTCACACAGGGAGACTGTGATCATCGCACAGTCACACAGAGAGACTGGGATCATCGCACAGTCACACAGTTAGACTGGGATCGACGCACAGTCACACAGTGAGATTGGGAACATCGCACAGTCACACAGAGAGACTGGCATCATCGCACAGTCACACAGTCAGATTGGGATCATCGCACAGTCACACAGTGAGACTGGGATTATTGCACAGTCACACAGCGAGACTGGGATCATCGCACAATCACACAGTAAGATTGGGAACATTGCACAGTCACACAGGGAGACTGGGATCATCGCACAGTCACACAGAGAGACTGGGATCATCGCACAGTCACACAGTTAGACTGGGATCGACGCACAGTCACACAGTGAGATTGGGAACATCGCACAGTCACACAGAGAGACTGGCATCATCGCACAGTCACACAGTCAGATTGGGATCATCGCACAGTCACACAGTGAGACTGGGATTATTGCACAGTCACACAGCGAGACTGGGATCATCGCACAATCACACAGCGAGATTGGGATCATCGCACAGTCACACACTAAGAGGGGTATATCGCACAGTGACATAATGAGACTGGGATCATCTCACAGACACACAGTGATACTGGGAACATCGCACTGTCACACAGAGAGACTGGTATCATCTCACAGTCAAACAGTGAGAGGGGTATCTAGTACAGTCACACAGAGAGACTGGGATCATCGCACAGTCACGCAGTGAGACTGGGATCATCGCACAGTAACACAGTGAGACTGGGAACAACGCACAGTCACACAGTCAGTCTGGGAGCTTCGCACATTCACACAGTGAGACTCGGATCATCGCACACTCACACAGTGAGACTGGGATCATCGCACAGTCACACAGTGAGACTAGGAATATCGCACAGTCACACAGTGAGACTGGGATCATCGCACAGTCACACAGTGAGACAGGGAACATCGCACAGTCAAACAGTGAGAATGGGATCATCGCACAGTTACACAGTGAGAATGGGATCATTGCACAATCACACAGTGAGCCTGGGATCATTGCACACTCACACAGTCAGACTGGGATCATCGCACAGTCACACAGAGAGATTGGGAACATCGCACAATCACACAGTGACACGCGGATCATCGCACAGTCACACAGTGAGACTGGGATCATCACACAGTCACACAGTGAAACTGGGATCATTGCACAGTCACACAGTCAGACTGGGATCATTGCACAGTAACACAGTGAGATTGGGAACATCGCACAGTCACACAGTGAGACTGGGATCATCACACAGTCACACAGTGAAACTGGGATCATTGCACAGTCACAGAGTCATACTGGGATCATTGCACAGTCATAGAGTCAGACTGGGATCATCCCACAGTCACACAGCGAGACTGGTATCATCGCACAGTCACACAGCAAGACTGGGATCATCGCACAGTCACACAGTGTGACTGGGATCATCGCTAAGTCACACAGAGAGACTGGGATTATCGCACAGTCACACAGAGAGACTGGAATCATTGCACAGTCACACAGTCAGACTGGGAACATCGCACAGTCACACAGTGAGATTGGGAACATTGCACAGTCACACAGAGAGAATGGGATCATCGCACAGTCACACAGCGAGATTGGGAACATTGCACAGTCACACAGAGAGACTGGGATCATCGCACAGTCACACAGAGAGACTGGGATCATCGCACAGTCACACAGTGAGACTGGGATCATCGGACAGTCACACAGCGAGATTAGGAACATCGCAGAGTCACACAGTGAGACTGGGATCATCGCACAATCACACAGTGAGACAAGGATCATCGCACAGTCACACAGTGAGACTGGGATCATCGCACAGACACACAGTGAGTATCGAATCATCACACAGTCACATAGTGAGACCAGGATCATCGCACAGTCAAACAGTCAGACTGGGATCATCGCACAGTCACACGGTGAGAGTGGGAATGTCGCACAGTCACACAGTGAGACTGGGAACATCGCACAGTCACACAGCGAGATTGGGAACATTGCACAGTCACACAGTGAGACTGGGATCATCGCACAGTCACACAGTGAGACTAGGATCATCGCACAGTCACACAGTGAGACTGGGATCATCGCACAGTCACACAGTGAGACTAGGAATGTCGCACTGTCACACAGAGAGATTGGGATCATCACACAGTCACACAGTGAGACTCGGATCATCACACAATCACACAGTGAGACTGGGATCATCGCACAGTCACACAGTGAGACTAGGAATGTCGCACTGTCACACAGAGAGATTGGGATCATCACACAGTCACACAGTGAGACTCGGATCATCACACAGTCACACAGTGGGACTGGGATCATCGCACATTCACACAGCGAGACTGGGATCATCGCACAATCACACAGCGAGACTGGTAGCATCGCACATTCACACAGCGAGATTGGGATCATCGCACAGTCACACACTGAGAGGGGTATCTCGCACAGTGACATAATGAGACTGGGATCATCGCACAGACACACAGTGATACTGGGAACATCGCACTGTCACACAGAGAGACTGGTATCATCTCACAGTCAAACAGTGAGAGGGGTATATCGCACAGTCACACAGAGAGACTGGGATCATCCCACAGTCACGCAGTGAGACTGGGATCATCACACAGTCACACAGAGAGACTGGGATCATCGCACAGTCACACAGTCAGACTGGGATCATCGCACAGTAACACAGTGAGATTGGGAACATCGCACATTCACACAGTGAGACTCGGATCATCGCACAGTCAAACAGTAGGACGGGGAACATTGCACAGTCACACAGTGAGACTGGGATCATAGCACAGTCACACTGAGCCTGGGATCATTGCACAGTCACAGAGTCATACTGGGATCATTGCACAGTCAAAGAGCCAGACTGGGATCATCCCACAGTCACACAGCGAGACTGGTATCATCGCACAGTCACACAGCAAGACTGGGATCATCGCATAGTCACACAATGAGACTGGGAAAATTGCACAGTCACACAGTGGGACTGGGATCATCGCACATTCACACAGTGAGACTGGGAAAATTGCACAGTCACACAGTCAGACTGGGATCATCGCACAGTCACACAGTGAGACTGGGAACATTGCACAGTCACACAGAGAGACTGGGATCATCACACAGTCACACAGTGAGATAGGGAACATTGCACAGTCACACAGAGAGACTGGGATCATCGCACAGTCACACAGAGAGACTGGGATCATCGCACAGTCACACAGTTAGACTGGGATCGTCGCACAGTCACACAGTGAGATTGGGAACATCGCACAGTCACACAGAGAGACTGGCATCATCGCACAGTCACACAGTCAGACTGGGATCATCGCACAGTCACACAGTGAGACTGGGATCATCGCACAGTCACACAGTGAGACTGGGAACATCGCACTGTCTCACAGAGAGACTGGGATCATCGCACAGTCACAAAGTGAGACTGGGATCATTGCACAGTCACACAATGTGACTGGGATCATCGCACAGTCAAAAACTGAGACTGGGATCATCGCACAGTCAAACAGTCAGACTGGCATCATCGCACAGTCACACAGTGAGACTGGGAACATCGCACAGTTACACAGTGGGACAGGGATCATCACACAGTCACACAGTGAGACTGGGAACAATGCAGAGTCACACAGTCAGACTGGGAGCATCGCACAGTCACACAGTGAGACTGGGATCATCGCACAATCACACAGTCAGACTGGGATCATCGCACAGTCACACAGTGGGACTGGGATCATTGCACAGTCACACATCGAGACTGGTATCATCGCACAGTCACATAGCGAGATTGGGATCAGCGCACAGTCACACACAGAGAGGGGTATATCGCACAGTGTCATAATGAGACTGGGATCATCGCACAGTCACGCAGTGAGACTGGGATCATCGCACAGTCACACAGTGAGACTGGGAACAATGCACAGTCACACAGTCAGTCTGGGAGCATCGCACAGTCACACAGTGAGACTGGGATCATCGCACAGTCACACAGTGAGACTAGGAATGTCGCATTGTCACACAGAGAGATTGGGATCATCACACAGTCACACAGTGAGACTCGGATCATCACACGGTCACACAGTGGGACTGGGATCATCGCACAGTCACACAGAGGAACTGGGATCATCGCACATTCACACAGTGAGACTGGGAAAATCGCACAGTCACACAGTCAGACTGGGATCATCGCACAGTAACACAGTGAGATTGGGAACATCGCACATTCACACAGTGAGACTCGGATCATCGCACAGTCAAACAGTAGGACTGGGAACATTGCATAGTCACACAGTGAGACTGGGATCATTGCACAGTCACACTGAGCCTGGGATCATTGCACAGTCACAGAGTCATACTGGGATCATTGCACAGTCATAGAGCCAGACTGGGATCATCCCTCAGTCACACAGCGAGACTGGTATCATCGCACAGTCACACAGCAAGACTGGGATCATCGCACAGTCACACAGTGTGGCTGGGATCATCGCTAAGTCACACAGAGAGACTGGGATTATCGCACAGTCACACAGAGAGACTGGAATCATTGCACAGTCACACAGTCAGACTGGGATCATCGCCCAGTCACACAATGAGACTGGGAACATTGCACAGTCACACAGAGAGACTGGGATCATCGCACAGTCACAGAGTGAGATTGGGAACATTGCACAGTCACACAGAGAGACTGGGATCATCGCACAGTCACACAGAGAGACTGGGATCATCGCACAGTCACACAGTTAGACTGGGATCGACGCACAGTCACACAGTGAGACTGGGATCATTGCACAGTCACACAGCGAGACTGGGATCATCGCACAATCACACAGCGAGATTGGGATCATCGCACAGTCACGCAGCGAGATTGCAATCATTGCACAGTCACAAAGTGAGATTGGGTCATCGAAAAGTCATTAAGTTATACTGGGAACATCACCAATCAAACACTGACCCTGGGATCATTGCATCGTCACACAGTGAGACTAGTTTAATCGCACAGTTACACTGAAACTGGGATCATTGCACAGACACACAGTGAGTATCGGATCATCACACAGTAACATAATGAGACCAGGATCATCGCACAGTCACACAGTCAGACTGGGATCATCGCACAGTCACACAGTGAGATTGGGAACATCGCACAGTCACACAGAGAGACTGGCATCATCGCACAGTCACACAGTCAGACTGGGATCATCGCACAGTCACACAGTGAGACTGGGATCATCGCACAGTCAAACCGTGAGACTGGGATCATCGCACAGTCACACAGTGTGTCTGGCATCATCGCACAGTCACACAGTGAGACTGGGATCATCGCACAGTCACACAGTGAGACAGGGATCATCGCACAGTCACACAGTGAGACAGGGATCATCGCACAGTCACACAGTGAGACTGGGAACATCGCACAGACACACAGTGAGTATCGGATCATCACACAGTCACATAATAAGACCAGGATCATTGCACAGTCACACAGTCAGACTGGGATCATCACACAGTCACACAGTGAGAGTGGGAATGTCGCACTGTCACACAGTGAGACTGGGAACATCGCACAGTCACACAGTGAGACTGGGATCATCACACAGTCACACAGTGAGACAAGGATCATCGCACAGTCACACAGTGAGACTGGGATCATCGCACAGACACACAGTGAGTATCGAATCATCACACAGTCACATAGTGAGACCAGGATCATCGCACAGTCAAACAGTCAGACTGGGATCATCGCACAGTCACACAGTGAGAGTGGGAATGTCGCACTGTCACACAGTGAGACTGGGAACATCGCACAGTTACACAGTCAGACTGGGAGCATCGCACAGTCACACAGTGAGACTGGGATCATCGCACAATCACACAGTCAGACTGGGATCATCGCACAGTCACACAGTGGGACTGGGATCATTGCACAGTCACACATCGAGACTGGTATCATCGCACAGTCACATAGCGAGATTGGGATCAGCGCACAGTCACACACAGAGAGGGGTATATCGCACAGTGTCATAATGAGACTGGGATCATCGCACAGTCACGCAGTGAGACTGGGATCATCGCACAGTCACACAGTGAGACTGGGAACAATGCACAGTCACACAGTCAGTCTGGGAGCATCGCACAGTCACACAGTGAGACTGGGATCATCGCACAGTCACACAGTGAGACTAGGAATGTCGCATTGTCACACAGAGAGATTGGGATCATCACACAGTCACACAGTGAGACTCGGATCATCACACGGTCACACAGTGGGACTGGGATCATCGCACAGTCACACAGAGGAACTGGGATCATCGCATATTCACACAATGAGACTGGGAAAATTGCACAGTCACACAGTGGGACTGGGATCATCGCACATTCACACAGTGAGACTGGGAAAATCGCACAGTCACACAGTCAGACTGGGATCATCGCACAGTAACACAGTGAGATTGGGAACATCGCACATTCACACAGTGAGACTCGGATCATCGCACAGTCAAACAGTAGGACTTTGAACATTGCATAGTCACACAGTGAGACTGGGATCATTGCACAGTCACAGAGTCATACTGGGATCATTGCACAGTCATAGAGCCAGACTGGGATCATCCCTCAGTCACACAGCGAGACTGGTATCATCGCACAGTCACACAGCAAGACTGGGATCATCGCACAGTCACACAGTGTGGCTGGGATCATCGCTAAGTCACACAGAGAGACTGGGATTATCGCACAGTCACACAGAGAGACTGGAATCATTGCACAGTCACACAGTCAGACTGGGATCATCGCCCAGTCACACAATGAGACTGGGAACATTGCACAGTCACACAGAGAGACTGGGATCATCGCACAGTCACACAGTCAGATTGGGATCATCGCACAGTCACACAGTGAGACTGGGATCATTGCACAGTCACACAGCGAGACTGGGATCATCGCACAATCACACAGCGAGATTGGGATCATCGCACAGTCACACACTGAGAGGGGTATATCGCACAGTGACATAATGAGACTGGGATCATCGCCCAGACACACAGTGATACTGGGAACATCGCACTGTCACACAGAGAGACTGGTATCATCTCACAGACAAACAGTGAGAGGGGTATCTAGTACAGTCACACATAGAGACTGGGATCATCGCACAGTCACGCAGTGAGACTGGGATCATCGCACAGTAACACAGTGAGACTGGGAACAACGCACAGTCACACAGTCAGTCTGGGAGCTTCGCACATTCACACAGTGAGACTGGGATCATCGCACAGTCACACAGTGAGACTAGGAATATCGCACAGTCACACAGTGAGACTGGGATCATCGCACAGTCACACAGTGAGACAGGGAACATCGCACAGTCAAACAGTGTGAATGGGAACATCGCACAGTTACACAGTGAGAATGGGATCATTGCACAATCACACAGTGAGCCTGGGATCATTGCACACTCACACAGTCAGACTGGGATCATCGCACAGTCACACAGTGAGATTGGGAACATCGCACAATCACACAGTGACACTCGGATCATCGCAAAGTCACACAGAGAGACTGGGATCATCGCACAGTCACACAGTCAGACTGGGATCATCGCACAGTCACACAGTGAGACTGGGATCATCGCACAGTCACACAGTGAGATTGGGAACATCGCACAGTCACACAGAGAGACTGGCATCATCACACAGTCACACAGTCAGACTGGGATCATCGCACAGTCACACCGTGAGACTGGGATCATCGCACAGTCACACCGTGAGACTGGGATCATCGCACAGTCACACAGTGAGTCTGGCATCATCGCACAGTCACACAGTGAGACTGGGATCATCGCACAGTCACACAGCGAGACTGGGATCATCGCACAGTCACACAGTGAGACTGGGATGATCGCAAAGTCACACAGTGAGACAGTGATCATCGCACAGTCACGCAGCGAGATTGCAATCATTGCACAGTCACAAAGTGAGATTGGGTCATCGAAAAGTCATTAAGTTATACTGGGAACATCACCAATCAAACACTGACCCTGGGATCATTGCATCGTCACACAGTGAGACTAGTTTAATCGCACAGTTACACTGAAACTGGGATCATTGCACAGACACACAGTGAGTATCGGATCATCACACAGTAACATAATGAGACCAGGATCATCGCACAGTCACACAGTCAGACTGGGATCATCGCACAGTCACACAGTGAGATTGGGAACATCGCACAGTCACACAGAGAGACTGGCATCATCGCACAGTCACACAGTCAGACTGGCATCATCGCACAGTCACACAGTGAGACTGGGATCATCGCACAGTCACACCGTGAGACTGGGATCATCGCACAGTCACACAGTGTGTCTGGCATCATCGCACAGTCACACAGTGAGACTTTGATCATCGCACAGTCACACAGTGAGACAGGGATCATCGCACAGTCACACAGTGAGACTGGGAACATCGCACAGACACACAGTGAGTATCGGATCATCACACAGTCACATAATGAGACCAGGATCATTGCACAGTCACACAGTCAGACTGGGATCATCGCACAGTCACACAGTGAGAGTGAGAATGTCGCACTGTCACACAGTGAGACTGGGAACATCGCACAGTCACACAGCGAGATTAGGAACATCGCACAGTCACACAGTGAGACTGGGATCATCACACAGTCACACAGTGAGACAAGGATCATCGCACAGTCACACAGTGAGACTGGGATCATCGCACAGACACACAGTGAGTATCGAATCATCACACAGTCACATAGTGAGACCAGGATCATCGCACAGTCAAACAGTCAGACTGGGATCATCGCACAGTCACAAAGTGAGAGTGGGAATGTCGCACTGTCACACAGTGAGACTGGGAACATCGCACAGTTACACAGTGGGACAGGGATCATCACACAGTCACAGAGTGAGACTGGGAACAATGCAGAGTCACACAGTCAGACTGGGAGCATCGCACAGTCACACAGTGAGACTGGGATCATCGCACAATCACACAGTCAGACTGGGATCATCGCACAGTCACACAGTGGGAGTGGGATCATTGCACAGTCACACATCGAGACTGGTATCATCGCACAGTCACATAGCGAGATTGGGATCAGCGCACAGTCACACACAGAGAGGGGTATATCGCACAGTGTCATAATGAGACTGGGATCATCGCACAGTCACGCAGTGAGACTGGGATCATCGCACAGTCACACAGTGAGACTGGGAACAATGCACAGTCACACAGTCAGTCTGGGAGCATCGCACAGTCACACAGTGAGACTAGGATCATCGCACAGTCACACAGTGAGACTAGGAATGTCGCATTGTCACACAGAGAGATTGGGATCATCACACAGTCACACAGTGAGACTCGGATCATCACACGGTCACACAGTGGGACTGGGATCATCGCACAGTCACACAGAGGAACTGGGATCATCGCATATTCACACAATGAGGCTGGGAAAATTGCACAGTCACACAGTGGGACAGGGATCATCGCACATTCACACAGTGAGACTGGGAAAATCGCACAGTCACACAGTCAGACTGGGATCATCGCACAGTAACACAGTGAGATTGGGAACATCGCACAGTCACACAGTGAGACTCGGATCATCGCACAGTCAAACAGTAGGACTGGGAACATTGCATAGTCACACAGTGAGACTGGGATCATTGCACAGTCACACTGAGCCTGGGATCATTGCACAGTCACAGAGTCATACTGGGATCATTGCACAGTCATAGAGCCAGACTGGGATCATCCCTCAGTCACACAGCGAGACTGGTATCATCGCACAGTCACACAGCAAGACTGGGATCATCGCACAGTCACACAGTGTGGCTGGGATCATCGCTAAGTCACACAGAGAGACTGGAATCATTGCACAGTCACACAGTCAGACTGGGATCATCGCCCAGTCACACAATGAGACTGGGAACATTGCACAGTCACACAGAGAGACTGGGATCATCGCACAGTCACACAGTGAGATTGGGAACATTGCACAGTCACACAGAGAGACTGGGATCATTGCACAGCAACACAGAGAGACTGGGATCATCGCACAGTCACACAGTTAGACTGGGATCGACGCACAGTCACACAGTGAGATTGGGAACATCGCACAGTCACACAGAGAGACTGGCATCATCGCACAGTCACACAGTCAGATTGGGATCATCGCACAGTCACACAGTGAGACTGGGATCATTGCACAGTCACACAGCGAGACTGGGATCATCGCACAATCACACAGCGAGATTGGGATCATCGCACAGTCACACACTGAGAGGGGTATATCGCACAGTGACATAATGAGACTGGGATCATCGCACAGACACACAGTGATACTGGGAACATCGCACTGTCACACAGAGAGACTGGTATCATCTCACAGTCAAACAGTGAGAGGGGTATCTAGTACAGTCACACAGAGAGACTGGGATCATCGCACAGTCATGCAGTGAGACTGGGATCATCGCACAGTAACACAGTGAGACTGAGAACAACGCACAGTCACACAGTCAGTCTGGGAGCTTCGCACATTCACACAGTGAGACTCGGATCATCGCACAGTCACACAGTGAGACTGGGATCATCGCACAGTCACACAGTGAGACTAGGAATATCGCACAGTCACACAGTGAGACTGGGATCATCGCACAGTCACACAGTGAGAATGGGAACATCGCACAGTCAAACAGTGAGAATGGGAACATCGCACAGTTACACAGTGAGAATGGGATCATTGCACAATCACACAGTGAGCCTGGGATCATCGCACAGTCACACAGTGAGATTGGGAACATCGCACAATCACACAGTGACACTCGGATCATCGCACAGTCACACAGTGAGACTGGGATCATCACACAGTCACACAGTGAAACTGGGATCATTGCACAGTCACACAGTCAGACTGGAATCATCGCACAGTCACACAGTGAGATTGGGAACATCGCACAATCACACAGTGACACTCGGATCATCGCACAGTCACACAGTGAAACTGGGATCATCGCACAGTCTCAGTCAGACTGGGATCATTGCACAGTCTCACAGTGAGATTGGGTCATCGCACAGTCACACAGCGAGATTGGGATCATCGCACAGTCAGACAGTGAGACTGGGAAAATTACAGTCACACAGGGGGCCTAGGATCAGCGCAAAGTCACACAGTGAGACAGGGATCATCGCACAGTCACACAGTCAGACTGGGATCATCGCACAGTCACAAAGTGAGACTGGGATCATCGCACATTCACACAGTGAGACTGAGATCATCGCACAGTCACACAGTGAGACTGGGATCATCGCACAGACACACAGTGAGATTGTGATCATCACACAGTCACACAGTGAGATTGGGAACATCGCACAATCACACAGTGACACTCGGATCATCGCACAGTCACACAGTGAAACTGGGATCATCGCACAGTCTCAGTCAGACTGGGATCATTGCACAGTCTCACAGTGAGACTGGGATCATCGCACATTCACACAGTGAGACTGGGATCATCACACAGTCACACAGTGAAACTGGGATCATTGCACAGTCACACAGTCAGACTGGGATCATCGCACAGTAACACAGTGAGTTTGGGAACATCGCACATTCACACAGTGAGACTCGGATCATTGCACAGTCAAACAGTAGGACTGGGAACATTGCACAGTCACACAGTGAGACTGGGATCATTGCACAGTCACACTGAGCCTGGGATCATTGCACAGTCACAGAGTCATACTGGGATCATTGCACAGTCATAGAGCCAGACTGAGATCATCCCACAGTCACACAGCGAGACTGGTATCATCGCACAGTCACACAGCAAGACTGGGATCATCGCACAGTCACACAGTGTGACTGGGATCATCGCTAAGTCACACAGAGAGACTGGGATTATCGCACAGTCACACAGAGAGACTGGAATCATTGCACAGTCACACAGTCAGACTGGGATCATCGCCCAGTCACACAATGAGACTGGGAACATTGCACAGTCACACAGAGAGACTGGGATCATCGCACAGTCACACAGTAAGATTGGGAAAATTGCACAGTCACACAGAGAGACTGGGATCATCGCACAGTCACACAGAGAGACTGGGATCATCGCACAGTCACACAGTTAGACTGGGATCGACACACAGTCACACAGTGAGATTGGGAACATCGCACAGTCACACAGAGAGACTGGCATCATCGCACAGTCACACAGTCAGACTGGGATCATCGCATGTCTCACAGAGAGACTGGGATCATCGCACAGTCACAAACTGAGACTGGGATCATCGCACAGTCACACAGTCAGACTGGCATCATCGCACAGTCACACAGTGAGACTGGGAACATCGCACAGTTACACAGTGGGACAGAGATCATCGCACAGTCACACAGTGAGACTGGGAACAACGCAGAGTCACACAGTCAGACTGGAAACATCGCACAGTCACACAGTGAGACTGGCATCATCGCACAGTCACACAGTCAGACTGGGATCATCGCACAGTCACACAGTGGGACTGGGATCATTGCACAGTCACACAGCGAGACTGGTATCATCGCACAGTCACACAGCGAGATTGGGATCATCGCACAGTCACACACAGACAGGGGTATATCACACAGTGACATAATGAGTCTGGGATCATCGCACAGTTACGCAGTGAGACTGGGATCATCGCACAGTCACACAGTGAGACTGGGAACAACGCACAGTCACACAGTCAGTCTGGGAGCATCGCACAGTCACACAGTGAGACTGGGATCATCGCACAGTTACACAGTGAGACTAGGAATGTCGCACTGTCACACAGAGAGATTGGGATCATCACACAGTCACACAGTGAGACTCGGATCATCGCACAGTCACACAGAAGGACTGGGATCATCGCACAGTCAAACAGAGGGACTGGGATCATCGCATAGTCACACAATGAGACTGGGAAAATTGCACAGTCACACAGTGGGACTGGGAAAATCGCACAGTCACACAGCGAGACTGGGATCATCGCACAATCACACAGCGAGATTGGGATCATCGCACAGTCACACACTGAGAGGGGTATATCGCACAGTGACATAATGAGACTGGGATCATCGCACAGACACACAGTGATACTGGGAACATCGCACTGTCACACAGCGAGACTGGTATCATCTCACAGTCAAACAGTGTGAGGGGTATATAGTACAGTCACACAGAGAGACTGGGATCATCTCACAGTCACGCAGTGAGACTGGGATCATCGCACAGTAACACAGTGAGACTGGGAACAAGGCACAGTCACACAGTCAGTCTGGGAGCTTCGCACAGTCACACAGTGAGACTCGGATCATCGCACAATCACACAGTGAGACTGGGATCATCGCACAGTCACACAGTGAGACTAGGAATGTCGCACAGTCACACAGTGAGACTGGGATCATCGCACAGTCACACAGTGAGACAGGGAACATCGCACAGTCAAACAGTGAGAATGGGAACATCGCACAGTTACACAGTGAGAATGGGATCATTGCACAATCACACAGTGAGCCTGGAATCATTGCACACTCACACAGTCAGACTGGGATCATCGCACAGTCACACAGTGAGATTGGGAACATCGCACAATCACACAGTGACACTCGGATCATCGCACAGTCACACAGTGAGACTGGGATCATCACACAGTCACACAGTGAAACTGGGATCATCGCACAGTAACACAGTGAGATTGGGAACATCGCACATTCACACAGTGAGACTCGGATCATCGCACAGTCACACAGTGAGACTGGGATCATCGCACAGTCAAACAGTAGGACTGGGAACATTGCACAATCACACAGTGAGACTGGGATCATTGCATAGTCACACTGAGCCTGTGATCATTGCACAGTCACAGAGTCATACTGGGATCATTGCACAGTCATAGAGTCAGACTGGGATCATCCCACAGTCACACAGCGAGACTGGTATCATCGCACAGTCACACAGCAAGACTGGGATCATCGCACAGTCACACAGTGTGACTGGGATCATCGCTAAGTCACACAGAGAGACTGGGATTATCGCACAGTCACACAGAGAGACTGGAATCATTGCACAGTCACACAGTTAGACTGGGATCATCGCACAGTCACACAGTGAGAATGGGAACATTGCACAGTCACGCAGAGAGACTGGGATCATCGCACAGTCACACAGAGAGACTGGGATTATCGCACAGTCACACAGAGAGACTGGAATCATTGCGCAGTCACCCAGTCAGACTGGGATCATCGCACAGTCACACAGTGAGATTGGGAACATTGCACAGTCACACAGAGAGACTCGGATCATCGCACAGTCAAACAGTAGGACTGGGAACATTGCACTGTTACACAGAGAGACTGGGATCATTGCACAGTCACACTGAGCTTGGGATCATTGCACAGTCATAGAGTCAGATTGGGATCATCCCACAGTCACACAGCGAGACTGGTATCATCGCACAGTCACACAGCAAGACTGGGATCATCGCACAGTCACACAGTGTGCCTGGGATTATTGCGCAGTCACCCAGTCAGACTGGGATCATCGCACAGTCACACAGTGAGATTGGGAACATTGCACAGTCACACAGAGAGACTGGGATCATCGCACAGTCACACAGTGAGATTGGGAACATTGCACAGTCACACAGAGAGACTGGGATCATCGCACAGTCACACAGAGAGACTGGGATCATCGCACAGTCACACAGTGAGACTGGGATCATCGCACAGTCACACAGTGAGATTGGGAACATCGCACAATCACACAGAGAGACAGGCATCATCGCACAGTCACACAGTCAGACTGGGATCATCGCACAGTCACACAGTGAGACTGGGATCATCGCACAGTCACACCATGAGACTGGGATCATCGCACAGTCACACAGTGAGTCTGGCATCATCGCACAGTCACACAGTGAGACTGGGAACCTTGCACAGTCACACAGAGAGACTGGGATCATCGCACAGTCACACAGTGAGATTGGGAACATTGCACAGTCACACAGAGAGACTGGGATCATCGCACAGTCACACAGAGAGACTGGGATCATCGCACAGTCACACAGTGAGACTGGGATCATCGCACAGTCACACAGTGAGATTGGGAACATCGCACAATCACACAGAGAGACAGGCATCATCGCACAGTCACACAGTCAGACTGGGATCATCGCACAGTCACACAGTGAGACTGGGATCATCGCACAGTCACACCATGAGACTGGGATCATCGCACAGTCACACAGTGAGTCTGGCATCATCGCACAGTCACACAGTGAGACTGGGATCATCGCACAGTCACACAGTGAGACAGGGATCATCGCACAGTCACACAGTGAGACAGGGATCATCGCACAGACACACAGTGAGACTGGGAACATCGCACAGTCACGCAGCGAGATTGGGATCATTGCACAGACACAAAGTGAGATTGGGTCATCGAAAAGTCATAAAGTTATACTGGTAACATCACCAGTCAAACACTGACCCTGGGATCATTGCATCGTCACACAGTGAGACTAAATTAATCGCACAGTCACACTGAAACTGGGATCATTGCACAGACACACAGTGAGTATCGGATCATCACACAGTCACACAGTGAGACCAGGATCATCGCACAGTCACACAGTCAGACTGGGATCATCGCATGTCTCACAGAGAGACTGGGATCATCGCACAGTCACAAACTGAGACTGGGATCATCGCACAGTCACACAGTGAGACTGGGAACATCGCACAGTTACACAGTGGGACAGAGATCATCGCACAGTCACACAGTGAGACTGGGAACAACGCAGAGTCACACAGTCAGACTGGAAACATCGCACAGTCACACAGTGAGACTGGCATCATCGCACAGTCACACAGTCAGACTGGGATCATCGCACAGTCACACAGTGGGACTGGGATCATTGCACAGTCACACAGCGAGACTGGTATCATCGCACAGTCACACAGCGAGATTGGGATCATCGCACAGTCACACACAGACAGGGGTATATCGCACAGTGACATAATGAGTCTGGGATCATCGCACAGTCACGCAGTGAGACTGGGATCATCGCACAGTCACACAGTGAGACTGGGAACAACGCACAGTCACACAGTCAGTCTGGGAGCATCGCACAGACACACAGTGAGACTGGGATCATCGCACAGTTACACAGTGAGATTGGGAACATTGCACAGTCACACAGAGAGACTGGGATCATCGCACAGTCACACAGAGAGACTGGGATCATCGCACAGTCACACAGTGAGACTGGGATCATCGCACAGTCACACAGTGAGATTGGGAACATCGCACAATCACACAGAGAGACAGGCATCATCGCACAGTCACACAGTCAGACTGGGATCATCGCACAGTCACACAGTTAGACTGGGATCATCGCACAGTCACACCATGAGACTGGGATCATCGCACAGTCACACAGTGAGTCTGGCATCATCGCACAGTCACACAGTGAGACTGGGATCATCGCACAGTCACACAGTGAGACAGGGATCATCGCACAGTCACACAGTGAGACAGGGATCATCGCACAGACACACAGTGAGACTGGGAACATCGCACAGTCACGCAGCGAGATTGGGATCATTGCACAGACACAAAGTGAGATTGGGTCATCGAAAAGTCATAAAGTTATACTGGTAACATCACCAGTCAAACACTGACCCTGGGATCATTGCATCGTCACACAGTGAGACTAATTTAATCGCACAGTCACACTGAAACTGGGATCATTGCACAGACACACAGTGAGTATCGGATCATCACACAGTCACACAGTGAGACCAGGATCATCGCACAGTCACACAGTCAGACTGGGATCATCGCATGTCTCACAGAGAGACTGGGATCATCGCACAGTCACAAACTGAGACTGGGATCATCGCACAGTCACACAGTCAGACTGGCATCATCGCACAGTCACACATTGAGACTGGGAACATCGCACAGTTACACAGTGGGACAGAGATCATCGCACAGTCACACAGTGAGACTGGGAACAACGCAGAGTCACACAGTCAGACTGGAAACATCGCACAGTCACACAGTGAGACTGGCATCATCGCACAGTCACACAGTCAGACTGGGATCATCGCACAGTCACACAGTGGGACTGGGATCATTGCACAGTCACACAGCGAGACTGGTATCATCGCACAGTCACACAGCGAGATTGGGATCATCGCACAGTCACACACAGACAGGGGTATATCGCACAGTGACATAATGAGTCTGGGATCATCGCACAGTCACGCAGTGAGACTGGGATCATCGCACAGTCACACAGTGAGACTGGGAACAACGCACAGTCACACAGTCAGTCTGGGAGCATCGCACAGTCACACAGTGAGACTGGGATCATCGCACAGTTACACAGTGAGACTAGGAATGTCGCACTGTCACACAGAGAGATTGGGATCATCACACAGTCACACAGTGAGACTCGGATCATCGCACAGTCACACAGAAGGACTGGGATCATCGCACAGTCAAACAGAGGGACTGGGATCATCGCATAGTCACACAATGAGACTGGGAAAATTGCACAGTCACACAGTGGGACTGGGAAAATCGCACAGTCACACAGCGAGACTGGGATCATCGCACAATCACACAGCGAGATTGGGATCATCGCACAGTCACACACTGAGAGGGGTATATCGCACAGTGACATAATGAGACTGGGATCATCGCACAGACACACAGTGATACTGGGAACATCGCACTGTCACACAGCGAGACTGGTATCATCTCACAGTCAAACAGTGTGAGGGGTATATAGTACAGTCACACAGAGAGACTGGGATCATCTCACAGTCACGCAGTGAGACTGGGATCATCGCACAGTAACACAGTGAGACTGGGAACAAGGCACAGTCACACAGTCAGTCTGGGAGCTTCGCACAGTCACACAGTGAGACTCGGATCATCGCACAGTCACACAGTGAGACTAGGAATGTCGCACAGTCACACAGTGAGACTGGGATCATCGCACAGTCACACAGTGAGACAGGGAACATCGCACAGTCAAACAGTGAGAATGGGAACATCGCACAGTTACACAGTGAGAATGGGATCATTGCACAATCACACAGTGAGCCTGGAATCATTGCACACTCACACAGTCAGACTGGGATCATCGCACAGTCACACAGTGAGATTGGGAACATCG
Source organism: Isurus oxyrinchus (assembly GCA_026770705.1). Taxonomy (NCBI): domain Eukaryota; kingdom Metazoa; phylum Chordata; class Chondrichthyes; order Lamniformes; family Lamnidae; genus Isurus; species Isurus oxyrinchus. The sequence continues at coordinate 1,134,271 of JANJGN010000145.1, forward strand.
CACAATCACACAGTGACACTCGGATCATCGCACAGTCACACAGTGAGACTGGGATCATCACACAGTCACACAGTGAAACTGGGATCATCGCACAGTAACACAGTGAGATTGGGAACATCGCACATTCACACAGTGAGACTCGGATCATCGCACAGTCACACAGTGAGACTGGGATGATCGCACAGTCAAACAGTAGGACTGGGAACATTGCACAGTCACACAGTGAGACTGGGATCATTGCACAGTCACACTGAGCCTGTGATCATTGCACAGTCACAGAGTCATACTGGGATCATTGCACAGTCATAGAGTCAGACTGGGATCATCCCACAGTCACACAGCGAGACTGGTATCATCGCACAGTCACACAGCAAGACTGGGATCATCGCACAGTCACACAGTGTGACTGGGATCATCGCTAAGTCACACAGAGAGACTGGGATCATCGCACAGTCACACAGAGAGACTGGAATCATTGCACAGTCACACAGTTAGACTGGGATCATCGCACAGTCACACAGTGAGAATGGGAACATTGCACAGTCACGCAGAGAGACTGGGATCATCGCACAGTCACACAGAGAGACTGGGATTATCGCACAGTCACACAGAGAGACTGGAATCATTGCGCAGTCACCCAGTCAGACTGGGATCATCGCACAGTCACACAGTGAGATTGGGAACATTGCACAGTCACACAGAGAGACTGGGATCATCGCACAGTCACACAGTGAGATTGGGAACATTGCACAGTCACACAGAGAGACTGGGATCATCGCACAGTCACGCAGAGAGACTGGGATCATCGCACAGTCACACAGTGAGACTGGGATCATCGCACAGTCACACAGTCAGACTGGCATCATCGCACAGTCACACAGTGAGACTGGGAACATCGCACAGTTACACAGTGGGACAGAGATCATCGCACAGTCACACAGTGAGACTGGGAACAACGCAGAGTCACACAGTCAGACTGGAAACATCGCACAGTCACACAGTGAGACTGGCATCATCGCACAGTCACACAGTCAGACTGGGATCATCGCACAGTCACACAGTGGGACTGGGATCATTGCACAGTCACACAGCGAGACTGGTATCATCGCACAGTCACACAGCGAGATTGGGATCATCGCACAGTCACACACAGACAGGGGTATATCGCACAGTGACATAATGAGTCTGGGATCATCGCACAGTCACGCAGTGAGACTGGGATCATCGCACAGTCACACAGTGAGACTGGGAACAACGCACAGTCACACAGTCAGTCTGGGAGCATCGCACAGTCACACAGTGAGACTGGGATCATCGCACAGTTACACAGTGAGACTAGGAATGTCGCACTGTCACACAGAGAGATTGGGATCATCACACAGTCACACAGTGAGACTCGGATCATCGCACAGTCACACAGAAGGACTGGGATCATCGCACAGTCAAACAGAGGGACTGGGATCATCGCATAGTCACACAATGAGACTGGGAAAATTGCACAGTCACACAGTGGGACTGGGAAAATCGCACAGTCACACAGCGAGACTGGGATCATCGCACAATCACACAGCGAGATTGGGATCATCGCACAGTCACACACTGAGAGGGGTATATCGCACAGTGACATAATGAGACTGGGATCATCGCACAGACACACAGTGATACTGGGAACATCGCACTGTCACACAGCGAGACTGGTATCATCTCACAGTCAAACAGTGTGAGGGGTATATAGTACAGTCACACAGAGAGACTGGGATCATCTCACAGTCACGCAGTGAGACTGGGATCATCGCACAGTAACACAGTGAGACTGGGAACAAGGCACAGTCACACAGTCAGTCTGGGAGCTTCGCACAGTCACACAGTGAGACTCGGATCATCGCACAGTCACACAGTGAGACTAGGAATGTCGCACAGTCACACAGTGAGACTGGGATCATCGCACAGTCACACAGTGAGACAGGGAACATCGCACAGTCAAACAGTGAGAATGGGAACATCGCACAGTTACACAGTGAGAATGGGATCATTGCACAATCACACAGTGAGCCTGGAATCATTGCACACTCACACAGTCAGACTGGGATCATCGCACAGTCACACAGTGAGATTGGGAACATCGCACAATCACACAGTGACACTCGGATCATCGCACAGTCACACAGTGAGACTGGGATCATCACACAGTCACACAGTGAAACTGGGATCATCGCACAGTAACACAGTGAGATTGGGAACATCGCACATTCACACAGTGAGACTCGGATCATCGCACAGTCACACAGTGAGACTGGGATCATCGCACAGTCAAACAGTAGGACTGGGAACATTGCACAGTCACACAGTGAGACTGGGATCATTGCACAGTCACACTGAGCCTGTGATCATTGCACAGTCACAGAGTCATACTGGGATCATTGCACAGTCATAGAGTCAGACTGGGATCATCCCACAGTCACACAGCGAGACTGGTATCATCGCACAGTCACACAGCAAGACTGGGATCATCGCACAGTCACACAGTGTGACTGGGATCATCGCTAAGTCACACAGAGAGACTGGGATCATCGCACAGTCACACAGAGAGACTGGAATCATTGCACAGTCACACAGTTAGACTGGGATCATCGCACAGTCACACAGTGAGAATGGGAACATTGCACAGTCACGCAGAGAGACTGGGATCATCGCACAGTCACACAGAGAGACTGGGATTATCGCACAGTCACACAGAGAGACTGGAATCATTGCGCAGTCACCCAGTCAGACTGGGATCATCGCACAGTCACACAGTGAGATTGGGAACATTGCACAGTCACACAGAGAGACTGGGATCATCGCACAGTCACACAGTGAGATTGGGAACATTGCACAGTCACACAGAGAGACTGGGATCATCGCACAGTCACGCAGAGAGACTGGGATCATCGCACAGTCACACAGTGAGACTGGGATCATCGCACAGTCACACAGTGAGATTGGGAACATCGCACAGTCACACAGACAGACTGGCATCATCGCACAGTCACACAGTCAGACTGGGATCATCGCACAGTCACACAGTGAGACTGGGATCATCGCACAGTCACACCGTGAGACTGGGATCATCGCACAGTCACACAGTGAGTCTGGCATCATCGCACAGTCACACAGTGAGACTGGGATCATCGCACAGTCACACAGTGAGACAGGGATCATCGCACAGTCACACAGTGAGACAGGGATCATCGCACAGACACACAGTGAGACTGGGAACATCGCACAGTCACGCAGCGAGATTGGGAACATTGCACAGACACAAAGTGAGATTGGGTCATCGAAAAGTCATAAAGTTATACTGGGAACATCACCAGTCAAACACTGACCCTGGGATCATTGCATCGTCACACAGTGAGACTAATTTAATCGCACAGTCACACTGAAACTGGGATCATTGCACAGACACACAGTGAGTATCGGATCATCACACAGTCACACAGTGAGACCAGGATCATCGCACAGTCACACAGTCAGACTGGGATCATCGCACTGTCTCACAGAGAGACTGGGATCATCGCACAGTCACAAACTGAGACTGGGATCATCGCACAGTCACACAGTCAGACTGGCATCATCGCACAGTCACACAGTGAGACTGGGAACATCGCACAGTTACACAGTGGGACAGAGATCATCGCACAGTCACACAGTGAGACTGGGAACAACGCAGAGTCACACAGTCAGACTGGGAACATCGCACAGTCACACAGTGAGACTGGGATCATCGCACAATCACACAGTCAGACTGGGATCATCGCACAGTCACACAGTGGGACTGGGATCATTGCACAGTCACTCAGCGAGACTGGTATCATCGCACAGTCACACAGCGAGATTGGGATCATTGCACAGTCACACACAGACAGGGGTATATCGCACAGTGACATAATGAGACTGGGATCATCGCACAGTCACACAGTGAGACTGGGAACAACGCACAGTCACACAGTCAGTCTGGGAGCATCGCACAGTCACACAGTGAGACTGGGATCATCGCACAGTCACACAGTGAGACTAGGAATGTCGCACTGTCACACAGAAAGATTGGGATGATCACACAGTCACAAAGTGAGACTCGGATCATCGCACAGTCACACAGAAGGACTGGGATCATCGCACAGTCACACAGAGGGACTGGGATCATCGCATAGTCACACAAAGAGACTGGGAAAATTGCACAGTCACACAGTGGGACTGGGATCATCGCACATTCACACAGTGAGACTGTGAAAATCGCACAGTCACACAGCGAGACAGGGATCATCACACAATCACACAGCGAGATTGGGATCATCGCACAGTCACACACTGAGAGGGGTATATCGCACAGTGACATAATGAGACTGGGATCATCGCACAGACACACAGTGATACTGGGAACATCGCACAGTCACACAGAGAGACTGGAATCATTGCACAGTCACACAGTCAGACTGGGATCATCGCCCAGTCACACAATGAGACTGGGAACATTGCACAGTCACACAGAGAGACTGGGATCATCGCACAGTCACACAGTAAGATTGGGAACATTGCACAGTCACACAGAGAGACTGGGATCATCGCACAGTCACACAGAGAGACTGGGATCATCGCACAGTCACACAGTTAGACTGGGATCGACACACAGTCACACAGTGAGATTGGGAACATCGCACAGTCACACAGAGAGACTGGCATCATCGCACAGTCACACAGTCAGACTGGGATCATCGCATGTCTCACAGAGAGACTGGGATCATCGCACAGTCACAAACTGAGACTGGGATCATCGCACAGTCACACAGTCAGACTGGCATCATCGCACAGTCACACAGTGAGACTGGGAACATCGCACAGTTACACAGTGGGACAGAGATCATCGCACAGTCACACAGTGAGACTGGGAACAACGCAGAGTCACACAGTCAGACTGGAAACATCGCACAGTCACACAGTGAGACTGGCATCATCGCACAGTCACACAGTCAGACTGGGATCATCGCACAGTCACACAGTGGGACTGGGATCATTGCACAGTCACACAGCGAGACTGGTATCATCGCACAGTCACACAGCGAGATTGGGATCATCGCACAGTCACACACAGACAGGGGTATATCGCACAGTGACATAATGAGTCTGGGATCATCGCACAGTCACGCAGTGAGACTGGGATCATCGCACAGTCACACAGTGAGACTGGGAACAACGCACAGTCACACAGTCAGTCTGGGAGCATCGCACAGTCACACAGTGAGACTGGGATCATCGCACAGTTACACAGTGAGACTAGGAATGTCGCACTGTCACACAGAGAGATTGGGATCATCACACAGTCACACAGTGAGACTCGGATCATCGCACAGTCACACAGAAGGACTGGGATCATCGCACAGTCAAACAGAGGGACTGGGATCATCGCATAGTCACACAATGAGACTGGGAAAATTGCACAGTCACACAGTGGGACTGGGAAAATCGCACAGTCACACAGCGAGACTGGGATCATCGCACAATCACACAGCGAGATTGGGATCATCGCACAGTCACACACTGAGAGGGGTATATCGCACAGTGACATAATGAGACTGGGATCATCGCACAGACACAGAGTGATACTGGGAACATCACACTGTCACACAGCGAGACTGGTATCATTTCACAGTCAAACAGTGTGAGGGGTATATAGTACAGTCACACAGAGAGACTGGGATCATCTCACAGTCACGCAGTGAGATTGGGATCATCGCACAGTAACACAGTGAGACTGGGAACAAGGCACAGTCACACAGTCAGTCTGGGAGCTTCGCACAGTCACACAGTGAGACTCGGATCATCGCACAATCACACAGTGAGACTGGGATCATCGCACAGTCACACAGTGAGACTAGGAATGTCGCACAGTCACACAGTGAGACTGGGATCATCGCACAGTCACACAGTGAGACAGGGAACATCGCACAGTCAAACAGTGAGAATGGGAACATCGCACAGTTACACAGTGAGAATGGGATCATTGCACAATCACACAGTGAGCCTGGAATCATTGCACACTCACACAGTCAGACTGGGATCATCGCACAGTCACACAGTGAGATTGGGAACATCGCACAATCACACAGTGACACTCGGATCATCGCACAGTCACACAGTGAGACTGGGATCATCACACAGTCACACAGTGAAACTGGGATCATCGCACAGTAACACAGTGAGATTGGGAACATCGCACATTCACACAGTGAGACTCGGATCATCGCACAGTCACACAGTGAGACTGGGATCATCGCACAGTCAAACAGTAGGACTGGGAACATTGCACAGTCACACAGTGAGACTGGGATCATTGCACAGTCACACTGAGCCTGTGATCATTGCACAGTCACAGAGTCATACTGGGATCATTGCACAGTCATAGAGTCAGACTGGGATCATCCCACAGTCACACAGCGAGACTGGTATCATCGCACAGTCACACAGCAAGACTGGGATCATCGCACAGTCACACAGTGTGACTGGGATCATCGCTAAGTCACACAGAGAGACTGGGATTATCGCACAGTCACACAGAGAGACTGGAATCATTGCACAGTCACACAGTTAGACTGGGATCATCGCACAGTCACACAGTGAGAATGGGAACATTGCACAGTCACGCAGAGAGACTGGGATCATCGCACAGTCACACAGAGAGACTGGGATTATCGCACAGTCACACAGAGAGACTGGAATCATTGCGCAGTCACCCAGTCAGACTGGGATCATCGCACAGTCACACAGTGAGATTGGGAACATTGCACAGTCACACAGAGAGACTCGGATCATCGCACAGTCAAACAGTAGGACTGGGAACATTGCACTGTTACACAGAGAGACTGGGATCATTGCACAGTCACACTGAGCTTGGGATCATTGCACAGTCATAGAGTCAGACTGGGATCATCCCACAGTCACACAGCGAGACTGGTATCATCGCACAGTCACACAGCAAGACTGGGATCATCGCACAGTCACACAGTGTGCCTGGGATTATTGCGCAGTCACCCAGTCAAACTGGGATCATCGCACAGTCACACAGTGAGATTGGGAACATTGCACAGTCACACAGAGAGACTGGGATCATCGCACAGTCACACAGTGAGATTGGGAACATTGCACAGTCACACAGAGAGACTGGGATCATCGCACAGTCACACAGAGAGACTGGGATCATCGCACAGTCACACAGTGAGACTGGGATCATCGCACAGTCACACAGTGAGATTGGGAACATCGCACAATCACACAGAGAGACAGGCATCATCGCACAGTCACACAGTCAGACTGGGATCATCGCACAGTCACACAGTGAGACTGGGATCATCGCACAGTCACACCATGAGACTGGGATCATCGCACAGTCACACAGTGAGTCTGGCATCATCGCACAGTCACACAGTGAGACTGGGAACATTGCACAGTCACACAGAGAGACTGGGATCATCGCACAGTCACACAGTGAGATTGGGAACATTGCACAGTCACACAGAGAGACTGGGATCATCGCACAGTCACACAGAGAGACTGGGATCATCGCACAGTCACACAGTGAGACTGGGATCATCGCACAGTCACACAGTGAGATTGGGAACATCGCACAATCACACAGAGAGACAGGCATCATCGCACAGTCACACAGTCAGACTGGGATCATCGCACAGTCACACAGTGAGACTGGGATCATCGCACAGTCACACCATGAGACTGGGATCATCGCACAGTCACACAGTGAGTCTGGCATCATCGCACAGTCACACAGTGAGACTGGGATCATCGCACAGTCACACAGTGAGACAGGGATCATCGCACAGTCACACAGTGAGACAGGGATCATCGCACAGACACACAGTGAGACTGGGAACATCGCACAGTCACGCAGCGAGATTGGGATCATTGCACAGACACAAAGTGAGATTGGGTCATCGAAAAGTCATAAAGTTATACTGGTAACATCACCAGTCAAACACTGACCCTGGGATCATTGCATCGTCACACAGTGAGACTAATTTAATCGCACAGTCACACTGAAACTGGGATCATTGCACAGACACACAGTGAGTATCGGATCATCACACAGTCACACAGTGAGACCAGGATCATCGCACAGTCACACAGTCAGACTGGGATCATCGCATGTCTCACAGAGAGACTGGGATCATCGCACAGTCACAAACTGAGACTGGGATCATCGCACAGTCACACAGTCAGACTGGCATCATCGCACAGTCACACAGTGAGACTGGGAACATCGCACAGTTACACAGTGGGACAGAGATCATCGCACAGTCACACAGTGAGACTGGGAACAACGCAGAGTCACACAGTCAGACTGGAAACATCGCACAGTCACACAGTGAGACTGGCATCATCGCACAGTCACACAGTCAGACTGGGATCATCGCACAGTCACACAGTGGGACTGGGATCATTGCACAGTCACACAGCGAGACTGGTATCATCGCACAGTCACACAGCGAGATTGGGATCATCGCACAGTCACACACAGACAGGGGTATATCGCACAGTGACATAATGAGTCTGGGATCATCGCACAGTCACGCAGTGAGACTGGGATCATCGCACAGTCACACAGTGAGACTGGGAACAACGCACAGTCACACAGTCAGTCTGGGAGCATCGCACAGTCACACAGTGAGACTGGGATCATCGCACAGTTACACAGTGAGACTAGGAATGTCGCACTGTCACACAGAGAGATTGGGATCATCACACAGTCACACAGTGAGACTCGGATCATCGCACAGTCACACAGAAGGACTGGGATCATCGCACAGTCAAACAGAGGGACTGGGATCATCGCATAGTCACACAATGAGACTGGGAAAATTGCACAGTCACACAGTGGGACTGGGAAAATCGCACAGTCACACAGCGAGACTGGGATCATCGCACAATCACACAGCGAGATTGGGATCATCGCACAGTCACACACTGAGAGGGGTATATCGCACAGTGACATAATGAGACTGGGATCATCGCACAGACACACAGTGATACTGGGAACATCGCACTGTCACACAGCGAGACTGGTATCATCTCACAGTCAAACAGTGTGAGGGGTATATAGTACAGTCACACAGAGAGACTGGGATCATCTCACAGTCATGCAGTGAGACTGGGATCATCGCACAGTAACACAGTGAGACTGGGAAAAAGGCACAGTCACACAGTCAGTCTGGGAGCTTCGCACAGTCACACAGTGAGACTCGGATCATCGCACAGTCACACAGTGAGACTAGGAATGTCGCACAGTCACACAGTGAGACTGGGATCATCGCACAGTCACACAGTGAGACAGGGAACATCGCACAGTCAAACAGTGAGAATGGGAACATCGCACAGTTACACAGTGAGAATGGGATCATTGCACAATCACACAGTGAGCCTGGAATCATTGCACACTCACACAGTCAGACTGGGATCATCACACAGTCACACAGTGAGATTGGGAACATCGCACAATCACACAGTGACACTCGGATCATCGCACAGTCACACAGTGAGACTGGGATCATCACACAGTCACACAGTGAAACTGGGATCATCGCACAGTAACACAGTGAGATTGGGAACATCGCACATTCACACAGTGAGACTCGGATCATCGCACAGTCACACAGTGAGACTGGGATCATCGCACAGTCAAACAGTAGGACTGGGAACATTGCACAGTCACACAGTGAGACTGGGATCATTGCACAGTCACACTGAGCCTGTGATCATTGCACAGTCACAGAGTCATACTGGGATCATTGCACAGTCATAGAGTCAGACTGGGATCATCCCACAGTCACACAGCGAGACTGGTATCATCGCACAGTCACACAGCAAGACTGGGATCATCGCACAGTCACACAGTGTGACTGGGATCATCGCTAAGTCACACAGAGAGACTGGGATTATCGCACAGTCACACAGAGAGACTGGAATCATTGCACAGTCACACAGTTAGACTGGGATCATCGCACAGTCACACAGTGAGAATGGGAACATTGCACAGTCACGCAGAGAGACTGGGATCATCGCACAGTCACACAGAGAGACTGGGATTATCGCACAGTCACACAGAGAGACTGGAATCATTGCGCAGTCACCCAGTCAGACTGGGATCATCGCACAGTCACACAGTGAGATTGGGAACATTGCACAGTCACACAGAGAGACTGGGATCATCGCACAGTCACGCAGAGAGACTGGGATCATCGCACAGTCACACAGTGAGACTGGGATCATCGCACAGTCACACAGTGAGATTGGGAACATCGCACAGTCACACAGACAGACTGGCATCATCGCACAGTCACACAGTCAGACTGGGATCATCGCACAGTCACACAGTGAGACTGGGATCATCGCACAGTCACACCGTGAGACTGGGATCATCGCACAGTCACACAGTGAGTCTGGCATCATCGCACAGTCACACAGTGAGACTGGGATCATCGCACAGTCACACAGTGAGACAGGGATCATCGCACAGTCACACAGTGAGACAGGGATCATCGCACAGACACACAGTGAGACTGGGAACATCGCACAGTCACGCAGCGAGATTGGGAACATTGCACAGACACAAAGTGAGATTGGGTCATCGAAAAGTCATAAAGTTATACTGGGAACATGACCAGTCAAACACTGACCCTGGGATCATTGCATCGTCACACAATGAGACTAATTTAATCGCACAGTCACACTGAAACTGGGATCATTGCACAGACACACAGTGAGTATCGGATCATCACACAGTCACACAGTGAGACCAGGATCATCGCACAGTCACACAGTCAGACTGGGATCATCGCACTGTCTCACAGAGAGACTGGGATCATCGCACAGTCACAAACTGAGACTGGGATCATCGCACAGTCACACAGTCAGACTGGCATCATCGCACAGTCACACAGTGAGACTGGGAACATCGCACAGTTACACAGTGGGACAGAGATCATCGCACAGTCACACAGTGAGACTGGGAACAACGCAGAGTCACACAGTCAGACTGGGAACATCGCACAGTCACACAGTGAGACTGGGATCATCGCACAATCACACAGTCAGACTGGGATCATCGCACAGTCACACAGTGGGACTGGGATCATTGCACAGTCACTCAGCGAGACTGGTATCATCGCACAGTCACACAGCGAGATTGGGATCATTGCACAGTCACACACAGACAGGGGTATATCGCACAGTGACATAATGAGTCTGGGATCATCGCACAGTCACACAGTGAGACTGGGATCATCGCACAATCACACAGTGACACTCGGATCATCGCACAGTCACACAGTGAGACTGGGATCATCACACAGTCACACAGTGAAACTGGGATCATCGCACAGTAACACAGTGAGATTGGGAACATCGCACATTCACACAGTGAGACTCGGATCATCGCACAGTCACACAGTGAGACTGGGATCATCGCACAGTCAAACAGTAGGACTGGGAACATTGCACAGTCACACAGTGAGACTGGGATCATTGCACAGTCACACTGAGCCTGTGATCATTGCACAGTCACAGAGTCATACTGGGATCATTGCACAGTCATAGAGTCAGACTGGGATCATCCCACAGTCACACAGCGAGACTGGTATCATCGCACAGTCACACAGCAAGACTGGGATCATCGCACAGTCACACAGTGTGACTGGGATCATCGCTAAGTCACACAGAGAGACTGGGATTATCGCACAGTCACACAGAGAGACTGGAATCATTGCACAGTCACACAGTTAGACTGGGATCATCGCACAGTCACACAGTGAGAATGGGAACATTGCACAGTCACGCAGAGAGACTGGGATCATCGCACAGTCACACAGAGAGACTGGGATTATCGCACAGTCACACAGAGAGACTGGAATCATTGCGCAGTCACCCAGTCAGACTGGGATCATCGCACAGTCACACAGTGAGATTGGGAACATTGCACAGTCACACAGAGAGACTGGGATCATCGCACAGTCACACAGTGAGATTGGGAACATTGCACAGTCACACAGAGAGACTGGGATCATCGCACAGTCACGCAGAGAGACTGGGATCATCGCACAGTCACACAGTGAGACTGGGATCATCGCACAGTCACACAGTGAGATTGGGAACATCGCACAGTCACACAGACAGACTGGCATCATCGCACAGTCACACAGTCAGACTGGGATCATCGCACAGTCACACAGTGAGACTGGGATCATCGCACAGTCACACCGTGAGACTGGGATCATCGCACAGTCACACAGTGAGTCTGGCATCATCGCACAGTCACACAGTGAGACTGGGATCATCGCACAGTCACACAGTGAGACAGGGATCATCGCACAGTCACACAGTGAGACAGGGATCATCGCACAGACACACAGTGAGACTGGGAACATCGCACAGTCACGCAGCGAGATTGGGAACACTGCACAGACACAAAGTGAGATTGGGTCATCGAAAAGTCATAAAGTTATACTGGGAACATCACCAGTCAAACACTGACCCTGGGATCATTGCATCGTCACACAATGAGACTAATTTAATCGCACAGTCACACTGAAACTGGGATCATTGCACAGACACACAGTGAGTATCGGATCATCACACAGTCACACAGTGAGACCAGGATCATCGCACAGTCACACAGTCAGACTGGGATCATCGCACTGTCTCACAGAGAGACTGGGATCATCGCACAGTCACAAACTGAGACTGGGATCATCGCACAGTCACACAGTCAGACTGGCATCATCGCACAGTCACACAGTGAGACTGGGAACATCGCACAGTTACACAGTGGGACAGAGATCATCGCACAGTCACACAGTGAGACTGGGAACAACGCAGAGTCACACAGTCAGACTGGGAACATCGCACAGTCACACAGTGAGACTGGGATCATCGCACAATCACACAGTCAGACTGGGATCATCGCACAGTCACACAGTGGGACTGGGATCATTGCACAGTCACTCAGCGAGACTGGTATCATCGCACAGTCACACAGCGAGATTGGGATCATTGCACAGTCACACACAGACAGGGGTATATCGCACAGTGACATAATGAGTCTGGGATCATCGCACAGTCACGCAGTGAGACTGGGATCATCGCACAGTCACACAGTGAGACTGGGAACAACGCACAGTCACACAGTCAGTCTGGGAGCATCGCACAGTCACACAGTGAGACTGGGATCATCGCACAGTCACACAGTGAGACTAGGAATGTCGCACTGTCACACAGAGAGATTGGGATCATCACACAGTCACACAGTGAGACTCGGATCATCGCACAGTCACACAGAAGGACTGGGATCATCGCACAGTCACACAGAGGGACTGGGATCATCGCATAGTCACACAAAGAGACTGGGAAAATTGCACAGTCACACAGTGGGACTGGGATCATCGCACATTCACACAGTGAGACTGTGAAAATCGCACAGTCACACAGCGAGACAGGGATCATCACACAATCACACAGCGAGATTGGGATCATCGCACAGTCACACACTGAGAGGGGTATATCGCACAGTGACATAATGAGACTGGGATCATCGCACAGCCACACAGTGATACTGGGAACATCGCACTGTCACACAGAGAGACTGGTATCATCTCACAGTCAAACAGTGAGAGGGGTATATAGTACAGTCACACAGAGAGACTGGGATCATCGCACAGTAACACAGTGAGACTGGGAACAATGCACAGTCACACAGTCAGTCTGGGAGCTTCGCACAGTCACACAGTGAGACTCGGATCATCGCACAGTCACACAGTGAGACTGGGATCATCGCACAGTCACACAGTGAGACTAGGAATGTCGCACAGTCACACAGTGAGACAGGGAACATCGCACAGTCAAACAGTGAGAATGGGAACATCGCACAGTTACACAGTGAGAATGGGATCATTGCACAATCACACAGTGAGCCTGGGATCATTGCACACTCACACAGTCAGACTGGGATCATCGCACAGTCACACAGTGAAATTGGGAACATCGCACAATCACACAGTGACACTCGGATCATCGCACAGTCACACAGTGAGACTGGGATCATCACACAGTCACACAGTGAAACTGGGATCATTGCACAGTCACACAGTCAGACTGGGATCATCACACAGTAACACAGTGAGATTGGGAACATCGCACATTCACACAGTGAGACTCGGATCATCGCACAGTCACACAGTGAGACTGGGATCATCGCACAGTCAAACAGTAGGACTGGGAACATTGCACAGTCACACAGTGAGACTGGGATCATTGCACAGTCACACTGAGCCTGTGATCATTGCACAGTCACAGAGTCATACTGGGATCATTGCACAGTCATAGAGTCAGACTGGGATCATCCCACATTCACATAGCGAGACACAGATCATCGCACAGTCACACAGCAAGACTGGGATCATCGCACAGTCACACAGTGTGACTGGGATCATCGCTAAGTCACACAGAGAGACTGGGATTATCGCACAGTCACACAGTGAGATTGGGAACATTGCACAGTCACACAGAGAGACTGGGATCATCGCACAGTCACACAGTGAGATTGGGAACTTTGCATAGTCATGCAGAGAGACTGGGATCATCGCACAGTCACACAGTGAGATTGGGAACTTTGCATAGTCATGCAGAGAGACTGGGATCATCGCACAGTCACACAGTGAGACTGGGATCATCGCACAGTCACACAGTGGGACTGGGATCATTGCACAGTCACACAGCGAGACTGGTATCATCGCACAGTCACACAGCGAGATTAGGATCATCGCACAGTCACACACAGAGAGGGGTATATCGCACAGTGACATAATGAGTCTGGGATCATCGCACAGTCACGCAGTGAGACTGGGATCATCGCACAGTCACACAGTGAGACTGGGAACAACGCACAGTCACACAGTCAGTCTGGGAGCATCGCACAGTCACACAGTGAGACTGGGATCATCGCACTGTCACACAGAGGGACTGGGATCATCGCACAGTCACACAGAGGGACTGGGATCATCGCATAGTCACACAATAAGACTGGGAAAATTGCACAGTCACACAGTGGGACTGGGATCATCGCACATTCACACAGTGAGACTGGGAAAATCGCACAGTCATACAGCGAGACTGGGATCATCGCACAATCACACAGCGAGATTGGGATCATCGCACAGTCACACACTGAGAGGGGTATATCGCACAGTGACATAATGAGACTGGGATCATCGCACAGACACACAGTGATACTGGGAACATCGCACTGTCACACAGAGAGACTGGTATCATCTCATAGTCAAACAGTGAGAGGGGTATATAGTACAGTCACACAGAGAGACTGGGATCATCGCACAGTCACGCAGTGAGACTGGGATCATCGCACAGTAACACTGTGAGACTGGGAACAACGCACAGTCACACAGTCAGTCTGGGAGATTCGAACAGTCACACAGTGAGACTCGGATCATCGCAAAGTCACACAGTGAGACTGGGATCATCGCCCAGACACACAGTGAGATTGGGAACATCGCACAGTCACACAGAGAGACTGGCATCATCGCACAGTCACACAGTCAGACTGGGATCATCGCACAGTCACACAGTGAGACTGGGATCATCGCACAGTCACACCGTGAGACTGGGATCATCGCACAGTCTCACAGTGAGTCTGGCATCATCGCACAGTCACACTGTGAGACTGGGATCATCGCACAGTCACACAGCGAGACAGGGATCATCGCACAGTCACACAGCGAGACTGGGATCATCGCACAGTCACACAGAGAGACTGGGAAAATTGCACAGTCACACAGTGAGACTGGGATCATCGCACAGTCAAACAGTGAGACTGGGATCATCGCACAGTCACGCAGCGAGATTGGGATCATTGCACAGTCACAAAGTGAGATTGGGTCATCGAAAAGTCATAAAGTTATACTGGGAACATCACCAGTCAAACACTGACCCTGGGATCATTGCATCGTCACACAGTGAGACTAGTTTAATCGCACAGTCACACTGAAACTGGGATCATTGCACAAGCACACAGTGAGTATTGGATCATCACACAGTCACATAATGAGACCAGGATCATCGCACAGTCACACAGTCAGACTGGGATCATCGCACAGTCACACAGTGAGATTGGGAACATCGCACAGTCACACAGAGAGACTGGCATCATCGCACAGTCACACAGTCAGACTGGGATCATCGCACAGTCACACAGTGAGACTGGGATCATCGCACAGTCACACCGTGAGACTGGGATCATCGCACAGTCACACAGTGAGTCTGGCATCATCGCACAGTCACACAGTGAGACTGGGATCATCGCACAGTCACACAGTGGGACAGGGATCATCGCACAGTCACACAGTGAGACAGGGATCATCGCACAGTCACACAGTGAGACTGGGAAAATCGCACAGACACACAGTGAGTAGCGGATCATCACACAGTCACATAATGAGACCAGGATCATTGCACAGTCACACAGTCAGACTGGGATCATCGCACAGTCACACAGTGAGATTGGGAACATTGCACATTCACACAGAGAGACTGGGATCATCGCACAGTCACACAGTGAGATTGGGAACATTGCACAGTCACACAGAGAGACTGGGATCATCGCACAGTCACACAGAGAGACTGGGATCATCGCACAGTCACACAGTGAGACTGGGATCATCGCACAGTCACACAGTGAGATTGGGAACATCGCACAGTCACACAGAGAGACTGGCATCATCGCACAGTCACACAGTCAGACTGGGATCATCGCACAGTCACACAGTGAGTCTGGCATCATCGCACAGTCACACAGTGAGTCTGGGATCATCGCACAGTCACACAGTGAGACAGGGATCATCGCACAGTCACACAGTGAGACAGGGATCATCGCACAGACACACAGTGAGACTGGGAACATCGCACAGTCACGCAGCGAGATTGGGATCATTGCACAGACACAAAGTGAGATTGGGTCATCGAAAAGTCATAAAGTTATACTGGGAACATCACCAGTCAAACACTGACCCTGGGAGCATTGCATCGTCACACAGTGAGACTAATTTAATCGCACAGTCACACTGAAACTGGGATCATTGCACAGACACACAGTGAGTATCGGATCATCACACAGTCACACAGTGAGACCAGGATCATCGCACAGTCACACAGTCAGACTGGGATCATCGCACAGTCACACAGTGAGATTGGGAACATCGCACAGTCACACAGAGAGACTGGCATCATCGCACAGTCACACAGTCAGACTGGGATCATCGCACAGTCACACAGTGAGACTGGGATCATCGCACAGTCACACCGTGAGACTGGGATCATCGCACAGTCACACAGTGAGTCTGGCATCATCGCACAGTCACACAGTGAGACTGGGATCATCGCACAGTCACACAGTGGGACAGGGATCATCGCACAGTCACACAGTGAGACAGGGATCATCGCACAGTCACACAGTGAGACTGGGAAAATCGCACAGACACACAGTGAGTATCGGATCATCACACAGTCACATAATGAGACCAGGATCATTGCACAGTCACACAGTCAGACTGGGATCATCGCACAGTCACACAGTGACATTGGGAACATTGCACATTCACACAGAGAGACTGGGATCATCGCACAGTCACACAGTGAGATTGGGAACATTGCACAGTCACACAGTGAGACTGGGATCATCGCACAGTCACACAGAGAGACTGGGATCATCGCACAGTCACACAGTGAGACTGGGATCATCGCACAGTCACACAGTGAGATTGGGAACATCGCACAGTCACACAGAGAGACTGGCATCATCGCACAGTCACACAGTCAGACTGGGATCATCGCACAGTCACAAAGTGAGTCTGGCATCATCGCACAGTCACACAGTGAGTCTGGGATCATCGCACAGTCACACAGTGAGACAGGGATCATCGCACAGTCACACAGTGAGACAGGGATCATCGCACAGACACACAGTGAGACTGGGAACATCGCACAGTCACGCAGCGAGATTGGGATCATTGCACAGACACAAAGTGAGATTGGGTCATAGAAAAGTCATAAAGTTATACTGGGAACATCACCAGTCAAACACTGACCCTGGGAGCATTGCATCGTCACACAGTGAGACTAATTTAATCGCACAGTCACACTGAAACTGGGATCATTGCACAGACACACAGTGAGTATCGGATCATCACACAGTCACACAGTGAGACCAGGATCATCGCACAGTCACACAGTCAGACTGGGATCATCGCACTGTCTCACAGAGAGACTGGGATCATCGCAAAGTCACAAACTGAGACTGGGATCATCGCACAGTCACACAGTCAGACTGGCATCATCGCAGAGTCACACAGTGATACTGGGAACATCGCACAGTTACAAAGTGGGACAGAGATCATCGCACAGTCACACAGTGAGACTGGGAACAACGCAGAGTCACACAGTCAGACTGGGAACATCGCACAGTCACACAGTGAGACTGGGATCATCGCACAGTCACACAGTCAGACTGGGATCATCGCACAGTCACACAGTGGGACTGGGATCATTGCACAGTCACACAGCGAGACTGGTATCATCGCACAGTCACACAGCGAGATTGAGATCATCGCACAGTCACACACAGAGAGGGGTATATCGCACAGTGACATAATGAGTCTGGGATCATCGCACAGTCACGCAGTGAGACTGGGATCATCGCACAGTCACACAGTGAGACTGGGAACAACGCACAGTCACACAGTCAGACTTCGAGCATCGCACAGTCACACAGTGAGACTGGGATCATCGCACAGTCATACAGTGAGACTAGGAATGTCGCACTGTCACACAGAGAGATTGGGATCATCACACAGTCAGACAGTGAGACTCGGATCATCGCACAGTCACACAGAAGGACTGGGATCATCGCACAGTCACACAGAGGGACAGGGATCATCGCATAGTCACACAATGAGACTGGGAAAATTGCACAGTCACACAGTGGGACTGGGATCATCGCACATTCACACAGCGAGATTGGGATCTTCGCACAGTCACACACTGAGAGGGGTATATCGCACAGTGACATAATGAGACTGGGATCATCGCACAGACACACAGTGATACTGGGAACATCGCACTGTCACACAGAGAGACTGGTATCATCTCACAGTCAAACAGTGAGAGGGGTATATAGTACAGTCACACAGAGAGACTGGGATTATCGCACAGTCACGCAGTGAGACTGGGATCATCGCACAGTAACACAGTGAGACTGGGAACAACGCATAGTCACACAGTCAGTCTGGGAGCTTCGCACAGTCACACATTGAGACTCGGATCATCGCACAGTCACACAGTGAGACTGGGATCATCGCACAGTCACACAGTGAGACTAGGAATGTCGCACAGTCACACAGTGAGACTGGGATCATCGCACAGCCACACAGTGAGACAGGGAACATCGCACAGTCAAACAGTGAGAATGGGAACATCGCACAGTTACACAGTGAGAATGGGATCATCGCACAGTCACACAGTGAGATTGGGAACATTGCACAGTCACACAGAGAGACTGGGATCATCGCACAGTCACACAGTGAGATTGGGAACATTGCACAGTCACACAGAGAGACTGGGATCATCGCACAGTCACACAGTGAGACTGGGATCATCGCACAGTCACACAGTTAGACTGGGATCATCGCCCAGACACACAGTGAGATTGGGAACATCGCACAGTCACACAGAGAGACTGGCATCATCGCACAGTCACACAGTCAGACTGGCATCATCGCACAGTCACACAGTGAGACTGGGATCATCGCACAGTCACACCGTGAGACTGGGATCATCGCACAGTCTCACAGTGAGTCTGGCATCATCGCACAGTCACACAGTGAGACTGGGATCATCGCACAGTCACACAGCGAGACAGGGATCATCACACAGTCACACGGCGAGACTGGGATCATCGCACAGTCACACAGTGAGACTGGGAAAATTGCACAGTCACACAGTGAGACTGGGATCATCGCACAGTCAAACAGTGAGACTGGGATCATCGCACAGTCACGCAGCGAGATTGGGATCATTGCACAGTCACAAAGTGAGATTGGGTCATCGAAAAGTCATAAAGTTATACTGGGAACATCACCAGTCAAACACTGACCCTGGGATCATTGCATCGTCACACAGTGAGACTAGTTTAATCGCACATTCACACTGAAACTGGGATCATTGCACAAGCACACAGTGAGTATTGGATCATCACACAGTCACATAATGAGACCAGGATCATCGCACAGTCACACAGTCAGACTGGGATCATCGCACAGTCACACAGAGAGACTGGCATCATCGCACAGTCACACAGTCAGACTGGGATCATCGCACAGTCACACCGTGAGACTGGGATCATCGCACAGTCACACAGTGAGTCTGGCATCATCGCACAGTCACACAATGAGACTGGGATCATCGCACAGTCACACAGTGAGACAGGGATCATCGCACAGTCACACAGTGAGACTGGGAACATCGCACAGACACACAGTGAGTATCGGATCATCACACAGTCACATAATGAGACCAGGATCATTGCACAGTCACACAGTCAGACTTGGATCATCGCACAGTCACACAGTGAGATTGGGAACATTGCACAGTCCCACAGAGAGACTGGGATCATCGCACAGTCACACAGTGAGATTGGGAACATCGCACAGTCACACAGAGAGACTGGCATCATCGCACAGTCACACAGTCAGACTGGGATCATCGCACAGTCACACAGTGAGTCTGGCATCATCGCACAGTCACACAATGAGACTGGGATCATCGCACAGTCACACAGTGAGACAGGGATCATCGCACAGTCACACAGTGGGACTGGGAACATCGCACAGACAAACAGTGAGTATCGGATCATCACACAGTCACATAATGAGACCAGGATCTTTGCACAGTCACACAGTCAGACTGGGATCATCGCACAGTCACACAGTGAGATTGGGAACATTGCACAGTCACACAGAGAGACTGGGATCATCGCACAGTCACACAGTGAGATTGGGAACATTGCACAGTCACACAGTGAGACTGGGATCATCGCACAGTCACACAGAGAGACTGGGATCATCGCACAGTCACACAGTGAGACTGGGATCATCGCACAGTCACACAGTGAGTCTGGCATCATCGCACAGTCACATAATGAGACCAGGATCATTGCACAGTCACACAGTCAGACTGGGATCATCGCACAGTCACACAGTGAGATTGGGAACATTGCACAGTCACACAGAGAGACTGGGATCATCGCACAGTCACACAGTGAGATTGGGAACATTGCACAGTCACACAGTGAGACTGGGATCATCGCACAGTCACACAGAGAGACTGGGATCATCGCACAGTCACACCGTGAGACTGGGATCATCGCACAGTCACACAGTGAGTCTGGCATCATCGCACAGTCACACAGTGAGACTGGGATCATCGCACAGTCACACAGTGAGACAGGGATCATCGCACAGTCACACAGTGAGACAGGGATCATCGCACAGACACACAGTGAGACTGGGAACATCGCACAGTCACGCAGCGAGATTGGGATCATTGCACAGACACAAAGTGAGATTGGGTTATCGAAAAGTCATAAAGTTATACTGGGAACATCACCAGTCAAACACTGACCCTGGGATCATTGCATCGTCACACAGTGAGACTAGATTAATCGCACAGTCACACTGAAACTGGGATCATTGCACAAGCACACAGTGAGTATTGGATCATCACACAGTCACATAATGAGACCAGGAACATCACACAGTCACACAGTCAGACTGGGATCATCGCACAGTCACACAGTGAGATTGGGAACATCGCACAGTCACACAGAGAGACTGGCATCATCGCACAGTCACACAGTCAGACTGGGATCATCGCACAGTCACACAGTGTGACTGGGATCATCGCACAGTCACACCGTGAGACTGGGATCATCGCACAGTCACACAGTG
Organism: Isurus oxyrinchus; assembly: GCA_026770705.1. Classification (NCBI taxonomy): domain Eukaryota; kingdom Metazoa; phylum Chordata; class Chondrichthyes; order Lamniformes; family Lamnidae; genus Isurus; species Isurus oxyrinchus. The sequence goes on from JANJGN010000145.1 coordinate 1,156,383, forward strand.
GGACAGGGATCATCGCACAGTCACACAGTGAGACAGGGATCATCGCACAGTCACACCGTGAGACTGGGATCATCGCACAGTCACACAGTGAGTCTGGCATCATCGCACAGTCACACAGTGAGACTGGGATCATCGCACAGTCACACAGTGAGACAGCGATCATCGCACAGTCACACAGTGAGACAGGGATCATCGCACAGACACACAGTGAGACTGGGAACATCGCACAGTCACGCAGCGAGATTGGGATAATTGCACAGTCACAAAGTGAGATTGGGATCATCGCACAGTCACACACAGAGAGGGGTATATCGCACAGTGACATAATGAGTCTGGGATCATCGCACAGTCACGCAGTGAGACTGGGATCATCGCACAGTCACACAGTGAGACTGGGAACAACGCACAGTCACACAATCAGTCTGCGAGCATTGCACAGTCACACAGTGAGACTGGGATCATCGCACAGTCATACAGTGAGACTAGGAATGTCGCACTGTCACACAGAGAGATTGGGATCATCACACAGTCAGACAGTGAGACTCGGATCATCGCACAGTAACACAGAAGAACTGGGATCATCGCACAGTCACACAGAGGGACAGGGATCATCGCATAGTCACACAATGAGACTGGGAAAATTGCACAGTCACACAGTGGGACTGGGATCATCGCACATTCACACAGCGAGATTGGGATCTTCGCACAGTCACACACTGAGAGGGGTATATCGCACAGTGACATAATGAGACTGGGATCATCGCACAGACACACAGTGATACTGGGAACATCGCACTGTCACACAGAGAGACTGGTATCATCTCACAGTCAAACAGTGAGAGGGGTATATAGTACAGTCACACAGAGAGACTGGGATCATCGCACAGTCACGCAGTGAGACTGGGATCATCGCACAGTAACACAGTGAGACTGGGAACAACGCACAGTCACACAGTCAGTCTGGGAGCTTCGCACAGTCACACAGTGAGACTGGGATCATCGCACAGTCACACAGTGAGACTAGGAATGTCGCACAGTCACACAGTGAGACTGGGATCATCGCACAGTCACACAGTGAGACAGGGAACATCGCACAGTCAAACAGTGAGAATGGGAACATCGCACAGTTACACAGTGAGAATGGGATCATCGCACAGTCACACAGTGAGATTGGGAACATTGCACAGTCACACAGAGAGACTGGGATCATCGCACAGTCACACAGTGAGATTGGGAACATTGCACAGTCACACAGAGAGACTGGGATCATCGCACAGTCACACAGTGAGACTGGGATCATCGCACAGTCACACAGTTAGACTGGGATCATCGCCCAGACACACAGTGAGATTGGGAACATCGCACAGTCACACAGAGAGACTGGCATCATCGCACAGTCACACAGTCAGACTGGCATCATCGCACAGTCACACAGTGAGACTGGGATCATCGCACAGTCACACCGTGAGACTGGGATCATCGCACAGTCACACAGTGAGTCTGGCATCATCGCACAGTCACACAGTGAGACTGGGATCATCGCACAGTCACACAGCGAGACAGGGATCATCGCACAGTCACACGGCGAGACTGGGATCATCGCACAGTCACACAGTGAGACTGGGAAAATTGCACAGTCACACAGTGAGACTGGGATCATCGCACAGTCAAACAGTGAGACTGGGATCATCGCACAGTCACGCAGCGAGATTGGGATCATTGCACAGTCACAAAGTGAGATTGGGTCATCGTAAAAGTCATAAAGTTATACCGGGAACATCACCAGTCAAACACTGACCCTGGGATCATTGCATCGTCACACAGTGAGACTAGTTTAATCGCATATTCACACTGAAACTGGGATCATTGCACAAGCACACAGTGAGTATTGGATCATCACACAGTCACATAATGAGACCAGGATCATTGCACAGTCACACAGAGAGACTGGCATCATCGCACAGTCACACAGTCAGACTGGGATCATCGCACAGTCACTCAGCGAGACTGGGATCATCGCACAGTCACACCGTGAGACTGGGATCATCGCACAGTCACACAGTGAGTCTGGCATCATCGCACAGTCACACAATGAGACTGGGATCATCGCACAGTCACACAGTGAGACAGGGATCATCGCACAGTCACACAGTGAGACTGGGAACATCGCACAGACACACAGTGAGTATCGGATCATCACACAGTCACATAATGAGACCAGGATCATCGCACAGTCACACAGTCAGACTGGGATCATCGCACAGTCACACCGTGAGATTGGGAACATTGCACAGTCACACAGAGAGACTGGGATCATCGCACAGTCACACAGTGAGATTGGGAACATCGCACAGTCACACAGAGAGACTGGCATCATCGCACAGTCACACAGTCAGACTGGGATCATCGCACAGTCACACAGTGAGACTGGGATCATCGCACAGTCACACCGTGAGACTGGGATCATCGCACAGTCACACAGTGAGTCTGGCATCATCGCACAGTCACACAATGAGACTGGGATCATCGCACAGTCACACAGTGAGACAGGGATCATCGCACAGTCACACAGTGGGACTGGGAACATCGCACAGACACACAGTGAGTATCGGATCATCACACAGTCACATAATGAGACCAGGATCATTGCACAGTCACACAGTCAGACTGGGATCATCGCACAGTCACACAGTGAGATTGGGAACATTGCACAGTCACACAGAGAGACTGGGATCATCGCACAGTCACACAGTGAGATTGGGAACATTGCACAGTCACACAGTGAGACTGGGATCATCGCACAGTCACACAGAGAGACTGGAATCATCGCACAGTCACACAGTGAGACTGGGATCATCGCACAGTCACACAGTGAGATTGGGAACATCGCACAGTCACACAGAGAGACTGGCATCATCGCACAGTCACACAGTCAGACTGGGATCATCGCACAGTCACACAGTGAGACTGGGATCATCGCACAGTCACACCGTGAGACTGGGATCATCGCACAGTCACACAGTGAGTCTGGCATCATCGCACAGTCACACAGTGAGACTGGGATCATCGCACAGTCACACAGTGAGACAGGGATCATCGCACAGTCACACAGTGAGACAGGGATCATCGCACAGACACGCAGCGAGATTGGGATCATTGCACAGACACAAAGTGAGATTGTGATCATCGCACAGTCAAACAGTAGGACTGGGAACATTGCACAGTCACACAGTGAGACTGGGATCATTGCACAGTCACACTGAGCCTGTGATCATTGCACAGTCACAGAGTCATACTGGGATCATTGCACAGTCATAGAGCCAGACTGGGATCATCCCACAGTCACACAGCGAGACTGGTATCATCGCACAGTCACACAGCAAGGCTGGGATCATCGCACAGTCACACAGTGTGACTGGGATCATCGCTAAGTCACACAGAGAGACTGGGATTATTGCACAGTCACACAGAGAGACTGGAATCATTGCACAGTCACACAGTTAGGCTGGGATCATCGCACAGTCACACAGTGAGATTGGGAACATTGCACATTCAAGCAGAGAGACTGGGATCATCGCACAGTCACACAGTCAGACTGGGATCATCGCACAGTCACACAGTGGGACTGGGATCATTGCACAGTCACACAGCGAGACTGGTATCATCGCACAGTCACACAGCGAGATTGGGATCATCGCACAGTCACACACAGACAGGGGTATATCGCACAGTGACATAATGAGTCTGGGATCATCGCACAGTCACGCAGTGAGACTGGGATCATCGCACAGTCACACAGTGAGACTGGGAACAACGCACAGTCACACAGTCAGTCTGGGAGCATCGCACAGTCACACAGTGAGACTGGGATCATCGCATGTCACACAGTGAGACTAGGAATGTCGCACTGTCACACAGAGAGATTGGGATCATCACACAGTCACACAGTGAGACTCGGATCATCGCACAGTCACACAGAGGGACTGGGATCATCGCACAGTCACACAGAGGGACTGGGATCATCGCATAGTCACACAAAGAGACTGGGAAAATTGCACAGTCACACAGTGGGACTGGGATCATCGCACATTCACACAGTGAGACTGGGAAAATCGCACAGTCACACAGCGAGACTGGGATCATCGCACAATCACACAGCGAGATTGGGATCATCGCACAGTCACACACTGAGAGGGGTATATCGCACAGTGACATAATGAGACTGGGATCATCGCACAGACACACAGTGATACTGGGAACATCGCACTGTCACACAGAGAGACTGGTATCATCTCACAGTCAAACAGTGAGAGGGGTATATAGTACAATCACACAGAGAGACTGGGATCATCACACAGTCACACAGTGAGACTGGGATCATCGCACAGTCACACAGTCAGACTGGGATCATCGCACAGTCACACAATGAGACTCGGATCATCGCACAGTCACACAGAGAGACTGGGAACAACGCACAGTCACAAAGTCAGTCTGGGAACTTCGAACAGTCACACAGTGAGACTCGGATCATCGCACAGTCACACAGTGAGACTGGGATCATCGCACAGTCACACAGTGAGACTAGGAATGTCGCACAGTCACACAGTGAGACCGGGATCATCGCACAGTCACACAGTGAGACAGGGAACATCGCACAGTCAAACAGTGAGAATGGGAACATCGCACAGTTACACAGTGAGAATGGGATCATTGCACAATCACACAGTGAGCCTGGGATCATTGCACACTCACACAGTCAGACTGGGATCATCGCACAGTCACACAGTGAGATTGGGAACATCGCACAATCACACAGTGACACTCGGATCATCGCACAGTCACACAGTGAGACTGGGATCATCACACAGTCACACAGTGAAACTGGGATCATTGCGCAGTCACACAGTCAGACTGGGATCATCGCACAGTAACACAGTGAGATTGGGAACATCGCACATTCACACAGTGAGACTCGGATCATCGCACAGTCACACAGTGAGACTGGGATCATCGCACAGTCAAACAGTAGGACTGGGAACATTGCACAGTCACACAGTGAGACTGGGATCATTGCACAGTCACACTGAGCCTGTGATCATTGCACAGTCACAGAGTCATACTGGGATCATTGCACAGTCATAGAGCCAGACTGGGATCATCCCACAGTCACACAGCGAGACTGGTATCATCGCACAGTCACACAGCAAGACTGGGAACATCGCACAGTCATACAGTGTGACTGGGATCATCGCTAAGTCACACAGAGAGACTGGGATTATCGCACAGTCACACAGAGAGACTGGAATCATTGCACAGTCACACAGTTAGACTGGGATCATCGCACAGTCACACAGTGAGATTGGGAACATTGCACAGTCACACAGAGAGACTGGGATCATCGCACAGTCACACAGTGAGATTGGGAACAGAGCACAGTCACAAAGAGAGACTGGGATCATCGCACAGTCACACAGAGAGACTGGCATCATCGCACAGTCACACAGTGAGAGAGGGATCATCGCACAGTCACACAGTGAGACTGGGATCATCGCACAGTCACACCGTGAGACTGGGATCATCGCACAGTCACACAGTGAGTCTGGCATCATCGCACAGTCACACAGTGAGACTGGGATCATCGCACAGTCACACAGCGAGACAGGGATCATCGCACAGTCACACAGCGAGACTGGGATCATCGCACAGTCACACAGAGAGACTGGGAAAATTGCACAGTCACACAGTGAGACTGGGATCATCGCACAGTCAAACAGTGAGACTGGGATCATCGCACAGTCACGCAGCGAGATTGGGATCATTGCACAGTCACAAAGTGAGATTGGGTCATCGAAAAGTCATAAAGTTATACTGGGAACATCACCAGTCAAACACTGACCCTGGGATCATTGCATCGTCACACAGTGAGACTAGTTTAATAGTACAGTCACACTGAAACTGGGATCATTGCACAAGCACACAGTGAGTATTGGATCATCACACAGTCACATAATGAGACCAGGATCATCGCACAGTCACACAGTCAGACTGGGATCATGGCACAGTCACACAGTGAGATTGGGAACATCGCACAGTCACACAGAGAGACTGGCATCATCGCACAGTCACACAGTCAGACTGGGATCATCGCACAGTCACACAGTGAGACTGGGATCATCGCACAGTCACACCGTGAGACTGGGATCATCGCACAGTCACACAGTGAGTCTGGCATCATCGCACAGTCACACAGTGAGACTGGGATCATCGCACAGTCACACAGTGAGACAGGGATCATCGCACAGTCACACAGTGAGACAGGGATCATCGCACAGTCACACAGTGAGACTGGGAACATCGCACAGACACACAGTGAGTATCGGATCATCACACAGTCACATAATGAGACCAGGATCATTGCACAGTCACACAGTCAGACTGGGATCATCGCACAGTCACACAGTGAGAGTGGGAATGTCGCACTGTCACACAGTGAGACTGGGAACATCGCACAGTCACACAGCGAGATTAGGAACATCGCACAGTCACACAGTGAGACTGGGATCATCGCACAGTCACACAGTGAGACTGGGATCATCGCACAGACACACAGTGAGTATCGAATCATCACACAGTCACATAGTGAGACCAGGATCATCGCACAGTCAAACAGTCAGACTGGGATCATCACACAGTCACACAGTGAGAGTGGGAATGTCGCACTGTCACACAGTGAGACTGGGAACATCGCACAGTCACACAGCGAGATTGGGAACATCGCACAGTCACACAGTGAGACTGGGATCATCGCACAGTCACACAGTGAGACTGGGATCATCGCACAGTCACACAGTGAGACTGGGATCATCGCACAGTCACACAGTGAGACTAGGAATGTCGCACTGTCACACAGAGAGATTGGGATCATCACACAGTCACACAGTGAGACTCGGATCATCACACAGTCACACAGTGGGACTGGGATCATCGCACAGTCACACAGAGGGACTGGGATCATCGCACAGTCACACAATGAGACTGGGAAAATTGCACAGTCACACAGTGGGACTGGGATCATCGCACATTTACACAGTGAGACTGGGATCATCGCACAATCACACAGCGAGACTGGTAGCATCGCAAAGTCACACAGCGAGATTGGGATCATAGCACAGTCACACACTGAGAGGGGTATATCACACAGTGACATAATGAGACTGGGATCATCGCACAGACACACAGTGATACCGGGAACATCGCACTGTCACACAGAGAGACTGGTATCATCTCACAGTCAAACAGTGAGAGGGGTATATCGCACAGTCACACAGAGAGACTGGGATCATCCACAGTCACGCAGTGAGACTGGGATCATCGCACAGTCACACAGTGAGACTGGGAACAACGCACAGTCACACAGTGAGACTAGGAATGTCGCAATGTCACACAGAGAGACTCGGATCATCGCACAGTCACACAGTGAGACAGGGAACATCGCACAGTCAAACAGTGAGAATGGGAACATCGCACAGTTACACAGTGAGAATGGGATCATTGCACACTCACACAGTCAGACTGGGATCGTCGCACAGTCACACAGTCAGACTGGGATCATCGCACAGTCATACAGTGAGATTGGGAACATCGCACAATCACACAGTGACACTCGGATCATCGCACAGTCACACAGTGAAACTGGGAACATCGCACAGTCACACAGTGAGACTGGGAACATCGCACAGTCACACAGCGAGATTGGGATCATCGCACAGTCACACAGTGAGACTGGGATCATCGCACAGTCACACAGTGAGACTGGGATCATCGCACAGTCACACAGTGAGACTAGGAATGTCGCACTGTCACACAGAGAGATTGGGATCATCACACAGTCACACAGTGAGACTCGGATCATCACACAGTCACACAGTGGGACTGGGATCATCGCACAGTCACACAGAGGGACTGGGATCATCGCACAGTCACACAATGAGACTGGGAAAATTGCACAGTCACACAGTGGGACTGGGATCATCGCACATTCACACAGCGAGACTGGGATCATCGCACAATCACACAGCGAGACTGGTAGCATCGCACATTCACACAGCGAGATTGGGATCATCGCACAGTCACACACTGAGAGGGGTATATCGCACAGTGACATAATGAGACTGGGATCATCGCACAGACACACAGTGATACTGGGAACATCGCACTGTCACACAGAGAGACTGGGATCATCTCACAGTCAAACAGTGAGAGGGGTATATCGCACAGTCAAACAGTCAGTCTGGGAGCATCGCACAGTCACACAGTGAGACTCGGATCATCGCGCAGTCACACAGTGAGACTGGGATCATCACACAGTCACACAGTGAGACTAGGAATGTCGCACAGTCACACAGTGAGACCGGGATCATCGCACAGTCACACAGTGAGACAGGGAACATCGCACAGTCAAACAGTGAAAATGGGAACATCGCTCAGTTACACAGTGAGAATGGGATCATTGCACAATCACACAGTGAGCCTGGGATCATTGCACACTCACACAGTCAGACTGGGATCATCGCACAGTCACACAGTGAGATTGGGAACATCGCACAATCACACAGTGACACTCGGATCATCGCACAGTCACACAGTGAGACTGGGATCATCACACAGTCACACAGTGAAACTGGGATCATTGCACAGTCACACAGTCAGACTGGGATCATCGCACAGTAACACAGTGAGATTGGGAACATCGCACATTCACACAGTGAGACTCGGATCATCGCACAGTCACACAGTGAGACTGGGATCATCGCACAGTCAAACAGTAGGACTGGGAAAATTGCACAGTCACACAGTGAGACTGGGATCATTGCACAGTCACACTGAGCCTGTGATCATTGCACAGTCACAGAGTCATACTGGGATCATTGCACAGTCATAGAGCCAGACTGGGATCATCCCACAGTCACACAGCGAGACTGGTATCATCGCACAGTCACACAGCAAGACTGGGATCATCGCACAGTCACACAGTGTGACTGGGATCATCGCTAAGTCACACAGAGAGACTGGGATTATCGCACAGTCACACAGAGAGACTGGAATCATTGCACAGTCACACAGTTAGACTGGGATCATCGCACAGTCACACAGTGAGATTGGGAACATTGCACAGTCACACAGAGAGACTGGGATCATCGCACAGTCACACAGTGAGATTGGGAACAGAGCACAGTCACACAGAGAGACTGGGATCATCGCACAGTCACACAGAGAGACTGGCATCATCGCACAGTCACACAGTGAGACAGGGATCATCGCACAGTCACACAGTGAGACTGGGATCATCGCACAGTCACACCGTGAGACTGGGATCATCGCACAGTCACACAGTGAGTCTGGCATCATCGCACAGTCACACAGTGAGACTGGGATCATCGCACAGTCACACAGCGAGACAGGGATCATCGCACAGTCACACAGCGAGACTGGGATCATCGCACAGTCACACAGAGAGACTGGGAAAATTGCACAGTCACACAGTGAGACTGGGATCATCGCACAGTCAAACAGTGAGACTGGGATCATCGCACAGTCACGCAGCGAGATTGGGATCATTGCACAGTCACAAAGTGAGATTGGGTCATCGAAAAGTCATAAAGTTATACTGGGAACATCACCAGTCAAACACTGACCCTGGGATCATTGCATCGTCACACAGTGAGACTAGTTTAATAGTACAGTCACACTGAAACTGGGATCATTGCACAAGCACACAGTGAGTATTGGATCATCACACAGTCACATAATGAGACCAGGATCATCACACAGTCACACAGTCAGACTGGGATCATGGCACAGTCACACAGTGAGATTGGGAACATCGCACAGTCACACAGAGAGACTGGCATCATCGCACAGTCACACAGTCAGACTGGGATCATCGCACAGTCACACAGTGAGACTGGGATCATCGCACAGTCACACCGTGAGACTGGGAACATCGCACAGTCACACAGTGAGTCTGGCATCATCGCACAGTCACACAGTGAGACTGGGATCATCGCACAGTCACACAGTGAGACAGGGATCATCGCACAGTCACACAGTGAGACAGGGATCATCGCACAGTCACACAGTGAGACTGGGAACATCGCACAGACACACAGTGAGTATCGGATCATCACACAGTCACATAATGAGACCAGGATCATTGCACAGTCACACAGTCAGACTGGGATCATCGCACAGACACACAGTGAGAGTGGGAATGTCGCACTGTCACACAGTGAGACTGGGAACATCGCACAGTCACACAGCGAGATTAGGAACATCGCACAGTCACACAGTGAGACTGGGATCATCGCACAGTCACACAGTGAGACTGGGATCATCGCACAGACACACAGTGAGTATCGAATCATCACACAGTCACATAGTGAGACCAGGATCATCGCACAGTCAAACAGTCAGACTGGGATCATCACACAGTCACACAGTGAGAGTGGGAATGTCGCACTGTCACACAGTGAGACTGGAAACATCACACAGTCACACAGCGAGATTGGGAACATCGCACAGTCACACAGTGAGACTGGGATCATCGCACAATCACACAGTGAGACTGGGATCATCGCACAGTCACACAGTGAGACTGGGATCATCGCACAGTCACACAGTGAGACTAGGAATGTCGCACTGTCACACAGAGAGATTGGGATCATCACAGTCACACAGTGAGACTCGGATCATCACACAGTCACACAGTGGGACTGTGATCATCGCACAGTCACACAGAGGGACTGGGATCATCGCACAGTCACACAATGAGACTGGGAAAATTGCACAGTCACACAGTGGGACTGGGATCATCGCACATTTACACAGTGAGACTGGGATCATCGCACAATCACACAGCGAGACTGGTAGCATCGCAAAGTCACACAGCGAGATTGGGATCATCGCACAGTCACACACTGAGAGGGGTTTATCACACAGTGACATAATGAGACTGGGATCATCGCACAGACACACAGTGATACTGGGAACATCGCACTGTCACACAGAGAGACTGTTATCATCTCACAGTCAAACAGTGAGAGGGGTATATCGCACAGTCACACAGAGAGACTGGGATCATCCACAGTCACGCAGTGAGACTGGGATCATCGCACAGTCACACAGTGAGACTGGGAACAACGCACAGTCACACAGTCAGTCTGGGAGCATCGCACAGTCACACAGTGAGACTCAGATCATCGCACAGTCACACAGTGAGACTGGGATCATCGCACAGTCACACAGTGAGACTAGGAATGTCGCAATGTCACACAGAGAGACTCGGATCATCGCACAGTCACACAGTGAGACAGGGAACATCGCACAGTCAAACAGTGAGAATGGGAACATCGCACAGTCACACAGTGAGAATGGGATCATTGCACACTCACACAGTCAGACTGGGATCGTCGCACAGTCACACAGTCAGACTGGGATCATCGCACAGTCATACAGTGAGATTGGGAACATCGCACAATCACACAGTGACACTCGGATCATCGCACAGTCACACAGTGAAACTGGGAACATCGCACAGTCACACAGTGAGACTGGGAACATCGCACAGTCACACAGCGAGATTGGGATCATCGCACAGTCACACAGTGAGACTGGGATCATCGCACAGTCACACAGTGAGACTGGGATCATCGCACAGTCACACAGTGAGACTAGGAATGTCGCACTGTCACACAGAGAGATTGGGATCATCACACAGTCACACAGTGAGACTCGGATCATCACACAGTCACACAGTGGGACTGGGATAATCGCACAGTCACACAGAGGGACTGGGATCATCGCACAGTCACACAATGAGACTGGGAAAATTGCACAGTCACACAGTGGGACTGGGATCATCGCACATTCACACAGCGAGACTGGGATCATCGCACAATCACACAGCGAGACTGGTAGCATCGCACATTCACACAGCGAGATTGGGATCATCGCACAGTCACACACTGAGAGGGGCATATCGCACAGTGACATAATGAGACTGGGATCATCGCACAGACACACAGTGATACTGGGAACATCGCACTGTCACACAGAGAGACTGGGATCATCTCACAGTCAAACAGTGAGAGGGGTATATCGCACAGTCAAACAGTCAGTCTGGGAGCATCGCACAGTCACACAGTGAGACTCGGATCATCGCGCAGTCACACAGTGAGACTGGGATCATCGCACAGTCACACAGTGAGACTAGGAATGTCGCACTGTCACACAGAGAGACTCAGATCATCGCACACTCACACAGTGAGACAGGGAACATCGCACAGTCAAACAGTGAGAATGGGAACATCGCACAGTTACACAGTGAGAATGGGATCATTGCACAGTCACACAGTCAGACTGGGATCATCGCACAGTCACACAGTCAGACTGGGATCATCGCACAGTCACACAGTGAGATTGGGAACATCGCACAATCACACAGTGACACTTGGATCATCGCACAGTCACACAGTGAAACTGGGAACATCGCACAGTCACACAGTGAGACTGGGAACATCGCACAGTCACACAGCGAGATTGGGATCATCGCACAGTCACACAGTGAGACTAGGAATGTCGCACTGTCACACAGAGAGATTGGGATCATCACACAGTCACACAGTGAGACTCGGATCATCACACAGTCACACAGTGGGACTGGGATCATCGCACAGTCACACAGAGGGACTGGGATCATCGCACAGTCACACAATGAGACTGGGAAAATTGCACAGTCACACAGTGGGACTGGGATCATCGCACATTCACACAGCGAGACTGGGATCATCGCACAATCACACAGCGAGACTGGTAGCATCGCACATTCACACAGCGAGATTGGGATCATCGCACAGTCACACACTGAGAGGGGTATATCGCACAGTGACATAATGAGACTGGGATCATCGCACAGACACACAGTGATACTGGGAACATCGCACTGTCACACAGAGAGACTGGTATCATCTCACAGTCAAACAGTGAGAGGGGTATATCGCACAGTCACACAGTCAGTCTGGGAGCATCGCACAGTCACACAGTGAGACTCGGATCATCGCACAGTCACACAGTGAGACTGGGATCATCACACAGTCACACAGTGAGACTAGGAATGTCGCACTGTCACACAGAGAGACTGGGATCATCGCACAGTCACACAGTCAGACTGGGATCATCACACAGTAACACAGTGAGATTGGGAACATCGCACATTCACACAGTGAGACTCGGATCATCGCACAGTCAAACAGTAGGACTGGAAACATTGCACTGTTACACAGAGAGACTGGGATCATTGCACAGTCGCACTGAGCCTGGGATCATTGCACAGTCATAGAGTCAGACTGGGATCATCCCACAGTCACACAGCGAGACTGGTATCATCGCACAGTCACAAAGCAAGACTGGGATCATCGCACAGTCACACAGTGTGACTGGGATCATCGCTAAGTCACACAGAGAGACTGGGATTATCGCACAGTCACACAGTGAGATTGGGAACATTGCACAGTCACACAGAGAGACTGGGATCATCGCACAGTCACACAGAGAGACTGGGATCATCGCACAGTCACACATTGAGACTGGGATCATCGCACAGTCACACAGTGAGATTGGGAACATCGCACAGTCACACAGAAAGACTGGCATCATCACACAGTCACACAGTCAGACTGGGATCATCGCACAGTCACACAGTGAGACTGGGATCATCGCACAGTCACACCGTGAGACTGGGACCATCGCACAGTCACACAGTGAGTCTGGCATCATCGCACAGTCACACAGTGAGACTGGGATCATCGCACAGTCACACAGTGAGACAGGGATCATCGCACAGTCACACAGTGAGACAGGGATCATCGCACAGACACACAGTGAGACTGGGAACATCGCACAGTCACGCACCGAGATTGGGATCATTGCACAGACACAAAGTGAGATTGGGTCATCGAAAAGTCATAAAGTTATACTGGGAACATCACCAGTCAAACACTGACCCTGGGATCATTGCATCATCACACAGTGAGACTAATTTAATCGCACAGTCACACTGAAACTGGGATTATTGCACAGACACACAGTGAGTATCGGATCATCACACAGTCACACAGTGAGACCAGGATCATCGCACAGTCACACAGTCAGACTGGGATCATCGCACTGTCTCACAGAGAGACTGGGATCATCGCACAGTCACAAACTGAGACTGGGATCATCGCACAGTCACACAGTCAGACTGGCATCATCGCACAGTCACACAGTGAGACTGGGAACATCGCATAGTTACACAGTGGGACAGAGATCATCGCACAGTCACACAGTGAGACTGGGAACAACGCAGAGTCACACAGTCAGATTGTGAGCATCGCACAGTCACACAGTGAGACTGGGATCATCGCACAGTCACACAGTCAGACTGGGATCATCGCACAGTCACACAGTGGGACTGGGATCATTGCACAGTCACACAGCGAGACTGGTATCATCGCACAGTCACACAGCGAGATTGGGATCATCGCACAGTCACACACAGAGAGGGATATATCGCACAGTGACATAATGAGTCTGCGATCATCGCACAGTCACGCAGTGAGACTGGGATCATCGCACAGTCACACAGTGAGACTGGGAACAACGCACAGTCACACAGTCAGTCTGGGAGCATCGCACAGTCACACAGTGAGACTGGGATCATCACACAGTCACACAGTGAGACTAGGAACGTCGCACTGTCACACAGAGAGATTGGGATCATCGCACAGTCACACAGTGAGACTCGGATCATCGCACAGTCACACAGAAGGACTGGGATCATCGCACAGTCACACAGAGTGACTGGGATCATCGCATAGTCACACAATGAGACTGGGAAAATTGCACAGTCACACAGTGGGACTGGGATCATCGCACATTCACACAGTGAGACTGCGAAAATCGCACAGTCATACAGCGAGACTGGGATCATCGCACAATCACACAGCGAGATTGGGATCATCGCACAGTCACACACTGAGAGGGGTATATCGCACAGTGACATAATGAGACTGGGATCATCGCGCAGACACACAGTGATACTGGGAACATCGCACTGTCACACAGAGAGACTGGTATCATCTCACAGTCAAACAGTGAGAGGGGTATCTAGTACAGTCACACAGAGAGACTGGGATCATCGCACAGTCACGCAGTGAGATTGGGATCATCGCACAGTCACACACTGAAAGGGGTATATCGCACAGTGACATAATGAGACTGGGATCATCGCGCAGACACACAGTGATACTGGGAACATCGCACTGTCACACAGAGAGACTGGTATCATCTGACAGTCAAACAGTGAGAGGGGTATATAGTACAGTCACACAGAGAGACTGGGATCATCGCACAGTCACGCAGTGAGACTGGGATCATCGCACAGTCACACAGTCAGTCTGGGAGCTTCGCACAGTCACACAGTGAGACTCGGATCATCGCACAGTCACACAGTGAGACTGGGATCATAGCACAGTCACACAGTGAGACTAGGAATGTTGCACAGTCACACAGTGAGACTGGGATCATCGCACAGTCACACAGTGAGACAGGGAACATCGCACAGTCAAACAGTGAGAATGGGAACATCGCACAGTTACACAGTGAGAATGGGATCATTGCACAATCACACAGTGAGCCTGGGATCATTGCACACTCACACAGTCAGACTGGGATCATCGCACAGTCACACAGTGAGATTGGGAACATCGCACAATCACACAGTGACACTCGGATCATTGCACAGTCACACAGTGAGACTGGGATCATCACACAGTCACACAGTGAAACTGGGATCATTGCACAGTCACACAGTCAGACTGGGATCATCGCACAGTCACACAGTGAGATTGGGATCATCGCACAGTCACACAGTGAGACTGGGATCATCGCACAGTCAAACAGTAGGACTGGGAACATTGCACAGTCACACAGTGAGACTGGGATCATTGCACAGTCACACTGAGCCTGTGATCATTGCACAGTCACAGAGTCATACTGGGATCATTGCACAGTCATAGAGTCAGACTGGGATCATCCCACAGTCACACAGCGAGACTGGTATCATCACACAGTCACACAGCAAGACTGGGATCATCGCACAGTCACACAGTGTGACTGGGATCATCGCTAATTCACACAGAGAGACTGGGATTATCGCACAGTCACACAGAGAGACTGGAATCATTGCACAGTAACACAGTTAGACTGGGATCATCGCACAGTCACACAGTGAGATTGGGAACATTGCACAGTCACACAGAGAGACTGGGATCATCGCACAGTCACACAGTGAGATTGGGAACATTGCACAGTCACACAGAGAGACTGGCATCATCGCACAGTCACACAGTGAGTCTGGCATCATCGCACAGTCACACAGTGAGACTGGGATCATCGCACAGTCACACAGTGAGACAGGGATCATCGCACAGTCACACAGTGAGACAGGGATCATCGCACAGACACACAGTGAGACTGGGAACATCGCACAGTCACGCAGCGAGATTGGGATCATTGCACAGACACAAAGTGAGATTGGGTCATCGAAAAGTCATAAAGTTATACTGGGAACATCACCAGTCAAACACTGACCCTGGGATCATTGCATCATCACACAGTGAGACTAATTTAATCGCACAGTCACACTGAAACTGGGATTATTGCACAGACACACAGTGAGTATCGGATCATCACACAGTCACACAGTGAGACCAGGATCATCGCACAGTCACACAGTCAGACTGGGATCATCGCACTGTCTCACAGAGAGACTGGGATCATCGCACTGTCACAAACTGAGACTGGGATCATCGCACAGTCACACAGTCAGACTGGCATCATCGCACAGTCACACAGTGAGACTGGGAACATCGCATAGTTACACAGTGGGACAGAGATCATCGCACAGTCACACAGTGAGACTGGGAACAACGCAGAGTCACACAGTCAGATTGTGAGCATCGCACAGTCACACAGTGAGACTGGGATCATCGCACAGTCACACAGTCAGACTGGGATCATCGCACAGTCACACAGTGGGACTGGGATCATTGCACAGTCACACAGCGAGACTGGTATCATCGCACAGTCACACAGCGAGATTGGGATCATCGCACAGTCACACACAGAGAGGGATATATCGCACAGTGACATAATGAGTCTGCGATCATCGCACAGTCACGCAGTGAGACTGGGATCATCGCACAGTCACACAGTGAGACTGGGAACAACGCACAGTCACGCAGTCAGTCTGGGAGCATCGCACAGTCACACAGTGAGACTGGGATCATCGCACAGTCACACAGTGAGACTAGGAATGTCGCACTGTCACACAGAGAGATTGGGATCATCACACAGTCACACAGTGAGACTCGGATCATCGCACAGTCACACAGAAGGACTGGGATCATCGCACAGTCACACAGAGTGACTGGGATCATCGCATAGTCACACAATGAGACTGGGAAAATTGCACAGTCACACAGTGGGACTGGGATCATCGCACATTCACACAGTGAGACTGCGAAAATCGCACAGTCATACAGCGAGACTGGGATCATCGCACAATCACACAGCGAGATTGGGATCATCGCACAGTCACACACTGAGAGGGGTATATCGCACAGTGACATAATGAGACTGGGATCATCGCGCAGACACACAGTGATACTGGGAACATCGCACTGTCACACAGAGAGACTGGTATCATCTCACAGTCAAACAGTGAGAGGGGTATCTAGTACAGTCACACAGAGAGACTGGGATCATCGCACAGTCACGCAGTGAGATTGGGATCATCGCACAGTCACACACTGAAAGGGGTATATCGCACAGTGACATAATGAGACTGGGATCATCGCGCAGACACACAGTGATACTGGGAACATCGCACTGTCACACAGAGAGACTGGTATCATCTGACAGTCAAACAGTGAGAGGGGTATATAGTACAGTCACACAGAGATTCTGGGATCATCGCACAGTCACGCAGTGAGACTGGGATCATCGCACAGTCACACAGTCAGTCTGGGAGCTTCGCACAGTCACACAGTGAGACTCGGATCATCGCACAGTCACACAGTGAGACTGGGATCATAGCACAGTCACACAGTGAGACTAGGAATGTTGCACAGTCACACAGTGAGACTGGGATCATCGCACAGTCACACAGTGAGACAGGGAACATCGCACAGTCAAACAGTGAGAATGGGAACATCGCACAGTTACACAGTGAGAATGGGATCATTGCACAATCACACAGTGAGCCTGGGATCATTGCACACTCACACAGTCAGACTGGGATCATCGCATAGTCACACAGTGAGATTGGGAACATCGCACAATCACACAGTGACACTCGGATCATTGCACAGTCACACAGTGAGACTGGGATCATCACACAGTCACACAGTGAAACTGGGATCATTGCACAGTCACACAGTCAGACTGGGATCATCGCACAGTAACACAGTGAGATTGGGATCATCGCACAGTCACACAGTGAGACTGGGATCATCGCACAGTCAAACAGTAGGACTGGGAACATTGCACAGTCACACAGTGAGACTGGGATCATTGCACAGTCACACTGAGCCTGTGATCATTGCACAGTCACAGAGTCATACTGGGATCATTGCACAGTCATAGAGTCAGACTGTGATCATCCCACAGTCACACAGCGAGACTGGTATCATCGCACAGTCACACAGCAAGACTGGGATCATCGCACAGTCACACAGTGTGACTGGGATCATCGCTAATTCACACAGAGAGACTGGGATTATCGCACAGTCACACAGAGAGACTGGAATCATTGCACAGTAACACAGTTAGACTGGGATCATCGCACAGTCACACAGTGAGATTGGGAACATTGCACAGTCACACAGAGAGACTGGCATCATCGCACAGTCAAACAGTCAGACTGGGATCATCGCACAGTCACACAGTGGGACTGGGATCATTGCACAGTCACACAGCGAGACTGGTATCATCGCACAGTCTCACAGTGAGATTGGGATCATCGCACAGTCACACACAGAGAGGGGTATATCGCACAGTGACATAATGAGTCTGGGATCATCGCACAGTCACGCAGTGAGACTGGGATCATCGCACAGTCACACAGTGAGACTGGGAACAACGCACAGTCACACAGTCAGTCTGGGAGCATCGCACAGTCACACAGTGAGACTGGGATCATCGCACTGTCACACAGTGAGACTAGGAATGTTGCACTGTCACACAGAGAGATTGGGATCATCACACAGTCACACATGAGACTCGGATCATCGCACAGTCACACAGAGGGCCTGGGATCTTCGCACAGTCACACAGAGGGACTGGGATCATCGCATAGTCACACAAAGAGACTGGGAAAATTGCACAGTCACACAGTGGTACTGGGATCATCGCACATTCACACAGCGAGATTGGGATCATCGCACAGTCACACACTGAGAGGCGTATATCGCACAGTGACATAATGAGACTGGGATCATCGCACAGACACACAGTGATACTGGGCACATCGCACTGTCACACAGAGAGACTGGGATCATCTCACAGTCAAACAGTGAGAGGGGTATATAGTACAGATACACAGAGAGACTGGGATCATCGCACAGTCACGCAGTGAGACTGTGATCATTGCACAGTCACACAGTGAGACTGGGAACAACGCACAGTCACACAGTCAGTCTGGGAGTTTCGAAAAGTCACACAGTGAGACTCGGATCATCGCACAGTCACACAGTGAGACTGGGATCATTGCACAGTCACACAGTGAGACTAGGAATGTCGCACAGTCACACAGTGAGACTGGGATCATCGCACAGTCACACAGTGAGACAGGGAACATCGCACAGTCAAACAGTGAGAATGGGAACATCGCACAGTTACACAGTGAGAATGGGATCATTGCACAATCACACAGTGAGCCTGGGATCATTGTACACTCACACAGTCAGACTGGGATCATCGCACAGTCACACAGTGAGATTGGGAACATCGCACAATCACACAGTGACACTCGGATCATCGCACAGTCACACAGTGAGACTGGGATCATCACACAGTCACACAGTGAAACTGGGATCATTGCACAGTCACACAGTCAGACTGGGATCATCGCACAGTAACACAGTGAGATTGGGAACATCGCACATTCACACAGTGAGACTCGGATCATCGCACAGTCACACAGTGAGACTGGGATCATCGCACAGTCAAACAGTAGGACTGGGAACATTGCACAGTCACACAGTGAGACTGGGATCATTGCACAGTCACACTGAGCCTGTGATCATTGCACAGTCACAGAGTCATACTGGGATCATTGCACAGTCATAGAGCCAGACTGGGATCATCCCACAGTCACACAGCGAGACTGGTATCATCGCACAGTCACACAGCAAGACTGGGATCATCGCACAGTCACACAGTGTGACTGGGATCATCGCTAAGTCACACACAGAGACTGGGATTATCGCACAGTCACACAGAGAGACTGGAATCATTGCACAGTCACACAGTTAGACTGGGATCATCGCACAGTCACACAGTGAGATTGGGAACATTGCACAGTCACACAGAGAGATTGGGATCATCGCACAGTCACACAGTGAGATTGGGAACATTGCACAGTCACACAGAGAGACTGGGATCATCGCACAGTCACACAGTGAGACTGGGATCATCGCACATTCACACAGTTAGACTGGGATCATCGCCCAGACACACAGTGAGATTGGGAACATCGCACAGTCACACAGAGAGACTGGCATCATCGCACAGTCACACAGTCAGACTGGAATCATTGCACAGTAACACAGTTAGACTGGGATCATCGCACAGTCACACAGTGAGATTGGGAACATTGCACAGTCACACAGAGAGACTGGGATCATCGCACAGTCACACAGTGAGATTGGGAACATTGCACAGTCACACAGAGAGACTGGCATCATCGCACAGTCACACAGTGAGTCTGGCATCATCGCACAGTCACACAGTGAGACTGGGATCATCGCACAGTCACACAGTGAGACAGGGATCATCGCACAGTCACACAGTGAGACAGGGATCATCGCACAGACACACAGTGAGACTGGGAACATCGCACAGTCACGCAGCGAGATTGGGATCATTGCACAGACACAAAGTGAGATTGGGTCATCGAAAAGTCATAAAGTTATACTGGGAACATCACCAGTCAAACACTGACCCTGGGATCATTGCATCATCACACAGTGAGACTAATTTAATCGCACAGTCACACTGAAACTGGGATTATTGCACAGACACACAGTGAGTATCGGATCATCACACAGTCACACAGTGAGACCAGGATCATCGCACAGTCACACAGTCAGACTGGGATCATCGCACTGTCTCACAGAGAGACTGGGATCATCGCACTGTCACAAACTGAGACTGGGATCATCGCACAGTCACACAGTCAGACTGGCATCATCGCACAGTCACACAGTGAGACTGGGAACATCGCATAGTTACACAGTGGGACAGAGATCATCGCACAGTCACACAGTGAGACTGGGAACAACGCAGAGTCACACAGTCAGATTGTGAGCATCGCACAGTCACACAGTGAGACTGGGATCATCGCACAGTCACACAGTCAGACTGGGATCATCGCACAGTCACACAGTGGGACTGGGATCATTGCACAGTCACACAGCGAGACTGGTATCATCGCACAGTCACACAGCGAGATTGGGATCATCGCACAGTCACACACAGAGAGGGATATATCGCACAGTGACATAATGAGTCTGCGATCATCGCACAGTCACGCAGTGAGACTGGGATCATCGCACAGTCACACAGTGAGACTGGGAACAACGCACAGTCACGCAGTCAGTCTGGGAGCATCGCACAGTCACACAGTGAGACTGGGATCATCGCACAGTCACACAGTGAGACTAGGAATGTCGCACTGTCACACAGAGAGATTGGGATCATCACACAGTCACACAGTGAGACTCGGATCATCGCACAGTCACACAGAAGGACTGGGATCATCGCACAGTCACACAGAGTGACTGGGATCATCGCATAGTCACACAATGAGACTGGGAAAATTGCACAGTCACACAGTGGGACTGGGATCATCGCACATTCACACAGTGAGACTGCGAAAATCGCACAGTCATACAGCGAGACTGGGATCATCGCACAATCACACAGCGAGATTGGGATCATCGCACAGTCACACACTGAGAGGGGTATATCGCACAGTGACATAATGAGACTGGGATCATCGCGCAGACACACAGTGATACTGGGAACATCGCACTGTCACACAGAGAGACTGGTATCATCTCACAGTCAAACAGTGAGAGGGGTATCTAGTACAGTCACACAGAGAGACTGGGATCATCGCACAGTCACGCAGTGAGATTGGGATCATCGCACAGTCACACACTGAAAGGGGTATATCGCACAGTGACATAATGAGACTGGGATCATCGCGCAGACACACAGTGATACTGGGAACATCGCACTGTCACACAGAGAGACTGGTATCATCTGACAGTCAAACAGTGAGAGGGGTATATAGTACAGTCACACAGAGATTCTGGGATCATCGCACAGTCACGCAGTGAGACTGGGATCATCGCACAGTCACACAGTCAGTCTGGGAGCTTCGCACAGTCACACAGTGAGACTCGGATCATCGCACAGTCACACAGTGAGACTGGGATCATAGCACAGTCACACAGTGAGACTAGGAATGTTGCACAGTCACACAGTGAGACTGGGATCATCGCACAGTCACACAGTGAGACAGGGAACATCGCACAGTCAAACAGTGAGAATGGGAACATCGCACAGTTACACAGTGAGAATGGGATCATTGCACAATCACACAGTGAGCCTGGGATCATTGCACACTCACACAGTCAGACTGGGATCATCGCATAGTCACACAGTGAGATTGGGAACATCGCACAATCACACAGTGACACTCGGATCATTGCACAGTCACACAGTGAGACTGGGATCATCACACAGTCACACAGTGAAACTGGGATCATTGCACAGTCACACAGTCAGACTGGGATCATCGCACAGTAACACAGTGAGATTGGGATCATCGCACAGTCACACAGTGAGACTGGGATCATCGCACAGTCAAACAGTAGGACTGGGAACATTGCACAGTCACACAGTGAGACTGGGATCATTGCACAGTCACACTGAGCCTGTGATCATTGCACAGTCACAGAGTCATACTGGGATCATTGCACAGTCATAGAGTCAGACTGTGATCATCCCACAGTCACACAGCGAGACTGGTATCATCGCACAGTCACACAGCAAGACTGGGATCATCGCACAGTCACACAGTGTGACTGGGATCATCGCTAATTCACACAGAGAGACTGAGATTATCGCACAGTCACACAGAGAGACTGGAATCATTGCACAGTAACACAGTTAGACTGGGATCATCGCACAGTCACACAGTGAGATTGGGAACATTGCACAGTCACACAGAGAGACTGGGATCATCGCACAGTCACACAGTGAGATTGGGAACATTGCACAGTCACACAGAGAGACTGGCATCATCGCACAGTCAAACAGTCAGACTGGGATCATCGCACAGTCACACAGTGGGACTGGGATCATTGCACAGTCACACAGCGAGACTGGTATCATCGCACAGTCTCACAGTGAGATTGGGATCATCGCACAGTCACACACAGAGAGGGGTATATCGCACAGTGACATAATGAGTCTGGGATCATCGCACAGTCACGCAGTGAGACTGGGATCATCGCACAGTCACACAGTGAGACTGGGAACAACGCACAGTCACACAGTCAGTCTGGGAGCATCGCACAGTCACACAGTGAGACTGGGATCATCGCACTGTCACACAGTGAGACTAGGAATGTTGCACTGTCACACAGAGAGATTGGGATCATCACACAGTCACACATGAGACTCGGATCATCGCACAGTCACACAGAGGGCCTGGGATCTTCGCACAGTCACACAGAGGGACTGGGATCATCGCATAGTCACACAAAGAGACTGGGAAAATTGCACAGTCACACAGTGGTACTGGGATCATCGCACATTCACACAGCGAGATTGGGATCATCGCACAGTCACACACTGAGAGGCGTATATCGCACAGTGACATAATGAGACTGGGATCATCGCACAGACACACAGTGATACTGGGCACATCGCACTGTCACACAGAGAGACTGGGATCATCTCACAGTCAAACAGTGAGAGGGGTATATAGTACAGATACACAGAGAGACTGGGATCATCGCACAGTCACGCAGTGAGACTGTGATCATTGCACAGTCACACAGTGAGACTGGGAACAACGCACAGTCACACAGTCAGTCTGGGAGTTTCGAAAAGTCACACAGTGAGACTCGGATCATCGCACAGTCACACAGTGAGACTGGGATCATTGCACAGTCACACATTGAGACTAGGAATGTCGCACAGTCACACAGTGAGACTGGGATCATCGCACAGTCACACAGTGAGACAGGGAACATCGCACAGTCAAACAGTGAGAATGGGAACATCGCACAGTTACACAGTGAGAATGGGATCATTGCACAATCACACAGTGAGCCTGGGATCATTGTACACTCACACAGTCAGACTGGGATCATCGCACAGTCACACAGTGAGATTGGGAACATCGCACAATCACACAGTGACACTCGGATCATCGCACAGTCACACAGTGAGACTGGGATCATCACACAGTCACACAGTGAAACTGGGATCATTGCACAGTCACACAGTCAGACTGGGATCATCGCACAGTAACACAGTGAGATTGGGAACATCGCACATTCACACAGTGAGACTCGGATCATCGCACAGTCACACAGTGAGACTGGGATCATCGCACAGTCAAACAGTAGGACTGGGAACATTGCACAGTCACACAGTGAGACTGGGATCATTGCACAGTCACACTGAGCCTGTGATCATTGCACAGTCACAGAGTCATACTGGGATCATTGCACAGTCATAGAGCCAGACTGGGATCATCCCACAGTCACACAGCGAGACTGGTATCATCGCACAGTCACACAGCAAGACTGGGATCATCGCACAGTCACACAGTGTGACTGGGATCATCGCTAAGTCACACACAGAGACTGGGATTATCACACAGTCACACAGAGAGACTGGAATCATTGCACAGTCACACAGTTAGACTGGGATCATCGCACAGTCACACAGTGAGATTGGGAACATTGCACAGTCACACAGAGAGATTGGGATCATCGCACAGTCACACAGTGAGATTGGGAACATTGCACAGTCACACAGAGAGACTGGGATCATCGCACAGTCACACAGTGAGACTGGGATCATCGCACATTCACACAGTTAGACTGGGATCATCGCCCAGACACACAGTGAGATTGGGAACATCGCACAGTCACACAGAGAGACTGGCATCATCGCACAGTCACACAGTCAGACTGGCATCATCGCACAGTCACACAGTGAGACTGGGATCATCGCACAGTCACACCGTGAGACTGGGATCATCGCACAGTCACACAGTGAGTCTGGCATCATCGCACAGTCACACAGTGAGACTGGGATCATCGCACAGTCACACAGCGAGACAGGGATCATCGCACAGTCACACAGCGAGACTGGGATCATCGCACAGTCACACAGAGAGACTGGGAAAATTGCACAGTCACACAGTGAGACTGGGATCATCGCACAGTCAAACAGTGAGACTGGGATCATCGCACAGTCACGCAGCGAGATTGGGATCATTGCACCTTCACAAAGTGAGATTGGGTCATCGAAAAGTCATAAAGTTATACTGGGAACATCACCAGTCAAGCTCTGACCCTGGGATCATTGCATCGTCACACAGTGAGACTAGTTTAATCGCACAGTCACACTGAAACTGGGATCATTGCACAAGCACACAGTGAGTATTGGATCATCACACAGTCACATAATGAGACCAGGATCATCACACAGTCACACAGTCAGACTGGGATCATCGCACAGTCACACAGTGAGATTGGGAACATCGCACAGTCACACAGAGAGACTGGCATCATCGCACAGTCAGACTGTCAGACTGGGATCATTGCACAGTCACACAGTGAGACTGGGATCATCGCACAGTCACACCGTGAGACTGGGATCATCGCACAGTCACACAGTGAGTCTGGCATCATCACACAGTCACACAGTGAGACTGGGATCATCGCACAGTCACACAGTGAGACAGGGATCATCGCACAGTCACACAGTGAGACAGGGATCATCGCAGAGTCACACAGTGAGACTGGGAACATCGCACAGACAAACAGTGAGTATCGGATCATCACACAGTCACATAATGAGACCAGGATCATTGCACAGTCACACAGTCAGACTGGGATCATCGCACAGTCACACAGTGAGAGTGGGAATGTCGCACTGTCACACAGTGAGACTGGGAAAATCGCACAGTCACACAGCGAGATTAGGAACATCGCACAGTCACACGGTGAGACTGGGATCATCGCACAGTCACACAGTGAGACTGGGATCATCGCACAGCCACACAGTGAGTATCGAATCATCACACAGTCACATAGTGAGACCAGGATCATCGCACAGACAAACAGTCAGACTGGGATCATCACACAGTCACACAGTGAGAGTGGGAATGTCGCACTGTCACACAGTGAGACTGGGAACATCGCACAGTCACACAGCGAGATTGGGATCATCGCACAGTCACACAGTGAGACTGGGATCATCGCACAGTCACACAGTGAGACTGGGATCATCGCACAGTCACACAGTGAGACTGGGATCATCGCACAGTCACACAGTGAGACTGGGATCATCACACAGTCACACAGTGAGACTAGGAATGTCGCACTGTCACACAGAGAGATTGGGATCATCACACAGTCACACAGTGAGACTCGGATCATCACACAGTCACACAGTGGGACTGGGATCATCGCACAGTCACACAGAGGGACTGGGATCATCGCACAGTCACACAATGAGACTGGGAAAATTGCACAGTCACACAGTGGGACTGGGATCATCGCACATTCACACAGCGAGACTGGGATCATCGCACAATCACACAGCGAGACTGGTAGCATCGCAAAGTCACACAGCGAGATTGGGATCATCGCACAGTCACACACTGAGAGGGGTATATCGCACAGTGACATAATGAGACTGGGATCATCGCACAGACACACAGTGATACTGGGAACATCGCACTGTCACACAGAGAGACTGGTATCATCTCACAGTCAAACAGTGAGAGGGGTATATCGCACAGTCACACAGAGAGACTGGGATCATCCCACAGTCACGCAGTGAGACTGGGATCATCGCACAGTCACACAGTGAGACTGGGAACAACGCACAGTCACACAGTCAGTCTGGGAGCATCGCACAGTCACACAGTGAGACTCAGATCATCGCACAGTCACACAGTGAGACTGGGATCATCGCACAGTCACACAGTGAGACTAGGAATGTCGCACTGTCACACAGAGAGACTCAGATCATCGCACACTCACACAGTGAGACAGGGAACATCGCACAGTCAAACAGTGAGAATGGGAACATCGCACAGTTACACAGTGAGAATGGGATCATTGCACACTCACACAGTCCGACTAGGATCATCGCACAGTCACACAGTCAGACTGGGATCATCGCACAGTCACACAGTGAGATTGGGAACATCGCACAATCACACAGTGACACTCGGATCATCGCACAGTCACACAGTGAGACTGGGATCATCACACAGTCACACAGTGAAACTGGGATCATTGCACAGTCACACAGTCAGACTGGGATCATCGCACAGTAACACAGTGAGATTGGGAACATCGCACATTCACACAGTGAGACTCGGATCATCGCACAGTCACACAGTGAGATTGGGAACATCGCACAATCACACAGTGACACTCGGATCATCGCACAGTCACACAGTGAGACTGGGATCATCACACAGTCACACAGTGAAACTGGGATCATTGCACAGTCACACAGTCAGACTGGGATCATCGCACAGTAACACAGTGAGATTGGGAACATCGCACATTCACACAGTGAGACTCGGATCATCGCACAGTCACACAGTGAGACTGGGATCATCGCACAGTCAAACAGTAGGACTGGGAACATTGCACAGTCACACAGTGAGACTGGGATCATTGCACAGTCACACTGAGCCTGTGATCATTGCACAGTCACAGAGTCATACTGGGATCATTGCACAGTCATAGAGCCAGACTGGGATCATCCCACAGTCACACAGCGAGACTGGTATCATCGCACAGTCACACAGCAAGACTGCGATCATCGCACAGTCACACAGTGTGACTGGGATCATCGCTAAGTCACACACAGAGACTGGGATTATCGCACAGTCACACAGAGAGACTGGAATCATTGCACAGTCACACAGTTAGACTGGGATCATCGCACAGTCACACAGTGAGATTGGGAACATTGCACAGTCACACAGAGAGACTGGGATCATCGCACAGTCACACAGTGAGATTGGGAACATTGCACAGTCACACAGAGAGACTGGGATCATCGCACAGTCACACAGTGAGACTGGGATCATCGCACATTCACACAGTTAGACTGGGATCATCGCCCAGACACACAGTGAGATTGGGAACATCGCACAGTCACACAGAGAGACTGGCATCATCGCACAGTCACACAGTCAGACTGGGATCATCGCACAGTCACACAGTGAGACTGGGATCATCGCACAGTCACACCGTGAGACTGGGATCATCGCACAGTCACACAGTGAGTCTGGCATCATCGCACAGTCACACAGTGAGACTGGGATCATCGCACAGTCACACAGCGAGACAGGGATCATCGCACAGTCACACAGCGAGACTGGGTTCATCGCACAGTCACACAGAGAGACTGGGAAAATTGCACAGTCACACAGTGAGACTGGGATCATCGCACAGTCAAACAGTGAGACTGGGATCATCGCACAGTCACGCAGCGAGATTGGGATCATTGCACAGTCACAAAGTGAGATTGGGTCATCGAAAAGTCATAAAGTTATACTGGGAACATCACCAGTCAAGCACTGACCCTGGGATCATTGCATCGTCACACAGTGAGACTAGTTTAATCGCACAGTCACACTGAAACTGGGATCATTGCACAAGCACACAGTGAGTATTGGATCATCACACAGTCACATAATGAGACCAGGATCATCACACAGTCACACAGTCAGACTGGGATCATCGCACAGTCACACAGTGAGATTGGGAACATCGCACAGTCACACAGAGAGACTGGCATCATCGCACAGTCACACAGTCAGACTGGGATCATCGCACAGTCACACAGTGAGACTGGGATCATCGCACAGTCACACCGTGAGACTGGGATCATCGCACAGTCACACAGTGAGTCTGGCATCATCGCACAGTCACACAGTGAGACTGGGATCATCGCACAGTCACACAGTGAGACAGGGATCATCGCACAGTCACACAGTGAGACAGGGATCATCGCACAGTCACACAGTGAGACTGGGAACATCGCACAGACACACAGTGAGTATCGGATCATCACACAGTCACATAATGAGACCAGGATCATTGCACAGTCACACAGTCAGACTGGGATCATCGCACAGTCACACAGTGAGAGTGGGAATGTCGCACTGTCACACAGTGAGACTGGGAAAATCGCACAGTCACACAGCGAGATTAGGAACATCGCACAGTCACACAGTGAGACTGGGATCATCGCACAGTCACACAGTGAGACTGGGATCATCGCACAGCCACACAGTGAGTATCGAATCATCACACAGTCACATAGTGAGACCAGGATCATCGCACAGACAAACAGTCAGACTGGGATCATCACACAGTCACACAGTGAGAGTGGGAATGTCGCACTGTCACACAGTGAGACTGGGAACATCGCACAGTCACACAGCGAGATTGGGAACATCGCACAGTCACACAGTGAGACTGGGATCATCGCACAGTCACACAGTGAGACTGGGATCATCGCACAGTCACACAATGAGACTGGGATCATCACACAGTCACACAGTGAGACTAGGAATGTCGCACTGTCACACAGAGAGATTGGGATCATCACACAGTCACACAGTGAGACTCGGATCATCACACAGTCACACAGTGGGACTGGGATCATCGCACAGTCACACAGAGGGACTGGGATCATCGCACAGTCACACAATGAGACTGGGAAAATTGCACAGTCACACAGTGGGACTGGGATCATCGCACATTCACACAGCGAGACTGGGATCATCGCACAATCACACAGCGAGACTGGTAGCATCGCAAAGTCACACAGCGAGATTGGGATCATCGCACAGTCACACACTGAGAGGGGTATATCGCACAGTGACATAATGAGACTGGGATCATCGCACAGACACACAGTGATACTGGGAACATCGCACTGTCACACAGAGAGACTGGTATCATCTCACAGTCAAACAGTGAGAGGGGTATATCGCACAGTCACACAGAGAGACTGGGATCATCCCACAGTCACGCAGTGAGACTGGGATCATCGCACAGTCACACAGTGAGACTGGGAACAACGCACAGTCACACAGTCAGTCTGGGAGCATCGCACAGTCACACAGTGAGACTCAGATCATCGCACAGTCACACAGTGAGACTGGGATCATCGCACAGTCACACAGTGAGACTAGGAATGTCGCACTGTCACACAGAGAGACTCAGATCATCGCACACTCACACAGTGAGACAGGGAACATCGCACAGTCAAACAGTGAGAATGGGAACATCGCACAGTTACACAGTGAGAATGGGATCATTGCACACTCACACAGTCCGACTAGGATCATCGCACAGTCACACAGTCAGACTGGGATCATCGCACAGTCACACAGTGAGATTGGGAACATCGCACAATCACACAGTGACACTCGGATCATCGCACAGTCACACAGTGAGACTGGGATCATCACACAGTCACACAGTGAAACTGGGATCATTGCACAGTCACACAGTCAGACTGGGATCATCGCACAGTAACACAGTGAGATTGGGAACATCGCACTTTCACACAGTGAGACTCGGATCATCGCACAGTCACACAGTGAGATTGGGAACATCGCACAATCACACAGTGACACTCGGATCATCGCACAGTCACACAGTGAGACTGGGATCATCACACAGTCACACAGTGAAACTGGGATCATTGCACAGTCACACAGTCAGACTGGGATCATCGCACAGTAACACAGTGAGATTGGGAACATCGCACATTCACACAGTGAGACTCGGATCATCGCACAGTCACACAGTGAGACTGGGATCATCGCACAGTCAAACAGTAGGACTGGGAACATTGCACAGTCACACAGTGAGACTGGGATCATTGCACAGTCACACTGAGCCTGTGATCATTGCACAGTCACAGAGTCATACTGGGATCATTGCACAGTCATAGAGCCAGACTGGGATCATCCCACAGTCACACAGCGAGACTGGTATCATCGCACAGTCACACAGCAAGACTGGGATCATCGCACAGTCACACAGTGTGACTGGGATCATCGCTAGGTCACACACAGAGACTGGGATTATCGCACAGTCACACAGAGAGACTGGAATCATTGCACAGTCACACAGTTAGACTGGGACCATCGCACAGTCACACAGTGAGATTGGGAACATTGCACAGTCACACAGAGAGACTGGGATCATCGCACAGTCACACAGTGAGATTGGGAACATTGCACAGTCACACAGAGAGACTGGGATCATCGCACAGTCACACAGTGAGACTGGGATCATCGCACATTCACACAGTTAGACTGGGATCATCGCCCAGACACACAGTGAGATTGGGAACATCGCACAGTCACACAGAGAGACTGGCATCATCGCACAGTCACACAGTCAGACTGGGATCATCGCACAGTCACACAGTGAGACTGGGATCATCGCACAGTCACACCGTGAGACTGGGATCATCGCACAGTCACACAGTGAGTCTGGCATCATCGCACAGTCACACAGTGAGACTGGGATCATCGCACAGTCACACAGCGAGACAGGGATCATCGCACAGTCACACAGCGAGACTGGGATCATCGCACAGTCACACAGAGAGACTGGGAAAATTGCACAGTCACACAGTGAGACTGGGATCATCGCACAGTCAAACAGTGAGACTGGGATCATCGCACAGTCACGCAGCGAGATTGGGATCATTGCACAGTCACAAAGTGAGATTGGGTCATCGAAAAGTCATAAAGTTATACTGGGAACATCACCAGTCAAGCACTGACCCTGGGATCATTGCATCGTCACACAGTGAGACTAGTTTAATCGCACAGTCACACTGAAACTGGGATCATTGCACAAGCACACAGTGAGTATTGGATCATCACACAGTCACATAATGAGACCAGGATCATCACACAGTCACACAGTCAGACTGGGATCATCGCACAGTCACACAGTGAGATTGGGAACATCGCACAGTCACACAGAGAGACTGGCATCATCGCACAGTCACACAGTCAGACTGGGATCATCGCACAGTCACACAGTGAGACTGGGATCATCGCACAGTCACACCGTGAGACTGGGATCATCGCACAGTCACACAGTGAGTCTGGCATCATCGCACAGTCACACAGTGAGACTGGGATCATCGCACAGTCACACAGTGAGACAGGGATCATCGCACAGTCACACAGTGAGACAGGGATCATCGCACAGTCACACAGTGAGACTGGGAACATCGCACAGACACACAGTGAGTATCGGATCATCACACAGTCACATAATGAGACCAGGATCATTGCACAGTCACACAGTCAGACTGGGATCATCGCACAGTCACACAGTGAGAGTGGGAATGTCGCACTGTCACACAGTGAGACTGGGAAAATCGCACAGTCACACAGCGAGATTAGGAACATCGCACAGTCACACAGTGAGACTGGGATCATCGCACAGTCACACAGTGAGACTGGGATCATCGCACAGCCACACAGTGAGTATCGAATCATCACACAGTCACATAGTGAGACCAGGATCATCGCACAGACAAACAGTCAGACTGGGATCATCACACAGTCACACAGTGAGAGTGGGAATGTCGCACTGTCACACAGTGAGACTGGGAACATCGCACAGTCACACAGCGAGATTGGGAACATCGCACAGTCACACAGTGAGACTGGGATCATCGCACAGTCACACAGTGAGACTGGGATCATCGCACAGTCACACAATGAGACTGGGATCATCACACAGTCACACAGTGAGACTAGGAATGTCGCACTGTCACACAGAGAGATTGGGATCATCACACAGTCACACAGTGAGACTCGGATCATCACACAGTCACACAGTGGGACTGGGATCATCGCACAGTCACACAGAGGGACTGGGATCATCGCACAGTCACACAATGAGACTGGGAAAATTGCACAGTCACACAGTGGGACTGGGATCATCGCACATTCACACAGCGAGACTGGGATCATCGCACAATCACACAGCGAGACTGGTAGCATCGCAAAGTCACACAGCGAGATTGGGATCATCGCACAGTCACACACTGAGAGGGGTATATCGCACAGTGACATAATGAGACTGGGATCATCGCACAGACACACAGTGATACTGGGAACATCGCACTGTCACACAGAGAGACTGGTATCATCTCACAGTCAAACAGTGAGAGGGGTATATCGCACAGTCACACAGAGAGACTGGGATCATCCCACAGTCACGCAGTGAGACTGGGATCATCGCACAGTCACACAGTGAGACTGGGAACAACGCACAGTCACACAGTCAGTCTGGGAGCATCGCACAGTCACACAGTGAGACTCAGATCATCGCACAGTCACACAGTGAGACTGGGATCATCGCACAGTCACACAGTGAGACTAGGAATGTCGCACTGTCACACAGAGAGACTCAGATCATCGCACACTCACACAGTGAGACAGGGAACATCGCACAGTCAAACAGTGAGAATGGGAACATCGCACAGTTACACAGTGAGAATGGGATCATTGCACACTCACACAGTCCGACTAGGATCATCGCACAGTCACACAGTCAGACTGGGATCATCGCACAGTCACACAGTGAGATTGGGAACATCGCACAATCACACAGTGACACTCGGATCATCGCACAGTCACACAGTGAAAGTGGGATCATCACACAGTCACACAGTGAAACTGGGATCATTGCACAGTCACACAGTCAGACTGGGATCATCGCACAGTAACACAGTGAGATTGGGAACATCGCACATTCACACAGTGAGACTCGGTTCATCGAACAGTCACACAGTGAGACTGGGATCATCGCACAGTCAAACAGTAGGACTGGGAACATTGCACAGTCACACAGTGAGACTGGGATCATTGCACAGTCACACTGAGCCTGTGATCATTGCACAGTCACAGAGTCATACTGGGATCATTGCACAGTCATAGAGCCAGACTGGGATCATCCCACAGTCACACAGCGAGACTGGTATCATCGCACATTCAAACAGCAAGACTGGGATCATCGCACAGTCACACAGTGTGACTGGGATCATCGCTCAGTCACACAGAGAGACTGGGATTATCGCACAGTCACACAGAGGGACTGGAATCATTGCACAGTCACACAGTTAGACTGGGATCATCGCACAGTCACACAGTCAGATAGGGAACATTGCACAGTCACACAGAGAGACTGGGATCATCGCACAGTCACACAGCGAGACTGGGATCATCGCCCAGACACACAGTGAGATTGGGAACATCGCAAAGTCACACAGAGAGACTGGCATCATCGCACAGTCACACAGCCAGACTGGGATCATCGCACAGTCACACAGTGAGACTGGGATCATCGCACAGTCACACCGTGAGACTGAGATCATCGCACAGTGACACAGTGAGTCTGGCATCATCGCACAGGCACACAGTGAGACTGGGATCATCGCACAGTCACACAGCGAGACAGGGATCATCGCACAGTCACACAGCGAGACTGGGATCATCGCACAGTCACACAGAGAGACTGGGAAAATTGCACAGTCACACAGTGAGACTGGGATCATCGCACAGTCAAACAGTGAAACTGGGATCATCGCACAGTCACGCAGCGAGATTGGGATCATTGCACAGTCACAAAGTGAGATTGGGTCATCGAAAAGTCATAAAGTTATACTGGGAACATCACCAGTCACACACTGTCCCTGGGATCATTGCATCGTCACACAGTGAGACTAGTTTAATCGCACAGTCACACTGAAACTGGGATCATTGCACAAGCACACAGTGAGTATTGGATCTTCACACAGTCACATAATGAGACCAGGATCATCATACAGTCACACAGTCAGACTGGGATCATCGCACAGTCACACAGTGAGATTGGGAACATCGCACAGTCACACAGAGAGACTGGCATCATCGCACAGTCACACAGTCAGACTGGGATCATCGCACAGTCACACAGTGAGACTGGGATCATCGCACAGTCACACCGTGAGACTGCGATCATCGCACAGTCACACAGTGAGTCTGGCATCATCGCACAGTCACACAGTGAGACTGGGATCATCGCACAGTCACACAGTGAGACAGGGATCATCGCACAGTCACACAGTGAGACAGGGATCATCGCACAGTCACACAGTGAGACTGGGAAAATCGTACAGACACACAGTGAGTATCGGATCATCACACAGTCACATAATGAGACCAGGATCATTGCACAGTCACACAGTCAGACTGGGAACATTGCACAGTCACACAGAGAGACTGGGATCATCGCACAGTCACACAGTGAGATTGGGATCATCGCACAGTCACACAGTCAGATAGGGAACATTGCACAGTCACACAGAGAGACTGGGATCATCGCACAGTCACACAGTGAGACTGGGATCATTGCACAGTCACACAGTTAGACTGGGATCATCGCCCAGACACACAGTGAGATTGGGAACATCGCAAAGTCACACAGAGAGACTGGCATCATCGCACAGTCACGCAGCCAGACTGGGATCATCGCACAGTCACACAGTGAGACTGGGATCATCGCACAGTCACACCGTGAGACTGAGATCATCGCACAGTGACACAGTGAGTCTGGCATCATCGCACAGGCACACAGTGAGACTGGGATCATCGCACAGTCACACAGCGAGACAGGGATCATCGCACAGTCACACAGCGAGACTGGGATCATCGCACAGTCACACAGAGAGACTGGGAAAATTGCACAGTCACACAGTGAGACTGGGATCATCGCACAGTCAAACAGTGAAACTGGGATCATCGCACAGTCACGCAGCGAGATTGGGATCATTGCACAGTCACAAAGTGAGATTGGGTCATCGAAAAGTCATAAAGTTATACTGGGAACATCACCAGTCACACACTGTCCCTGGGATCATTGCATCGTCACACAGTGAGACTAGTTTAATCGCACAGTCACACTGAAACTGGGATCATTGCACAAGCACACAGTGAGTATTGGATCTTCACACAGTCACATAATGAGACCAGGATCATCATACAGTCACACAGTCAGACTGGGATCATCGCACAGTCACACAGTGAGATTGGGAACATCGCACAGTCACACAGAGAGACTGGCATCATCGCACAGTCACACAGTCAGACTGGGATCATCGCACAGTCACACAGTGAGACTGGGATCATCGCACAGTCACACCGTGAGACTGCGATCATCGCACAGTCACACAGTGAGTCTGGCATCATCGCACAGTCACACAGTGAGACTGGGATCATCGCACAGTCACACAGTGAGACAGGGATCATCGCACAGTCACACAGTGAGACAGGGATCATCGCACAGTCACACAGTGAGACTGGGAAAATCGCACAGACACACAGTGAGTATCGGATCATCACACAGTCACATAATGAGACCAGGATCATTGCACAGTCACACAGTCAGACTGGGAACATTGCACAGTCACACAGAGAGACTGGGATCATCGCACAGTCACACAGTGAGATTGGGATCATCGCACAGTCACACAGTCAGACTGGGATCATCGCACAGTCACACAGTGAGATTGGGAACATCGCACAATCACACAGTGACACTCGGATCATCGCACAGTCACACAGTGAGACTGGGATCATCACACAGTCACACAGTGAAACTGGGATCATTGCACAGTCACACAGTCAGACTGGGATCATCGCACAGTAACACAGTGAGATTGGGAACATCGCACATTCACACAGTGAGACTCGGATCATCGCACAGTCACACAGTGAGACTGGGATCATCGCACAGTCAAACAGTAGGACTGGGAACATTGCACAGTCACACAGTGAGACTGGGATCATTGCACAGTCACACTGAGCCTGTGATCATTGCACAGTCACAGAGTCATACTGGGATCATTGCACAGTCATAGAGCCAGACTGGGATCATCCCACAGTCACACAGCGAGACTGGTATCATCGCACAGTCACACAGCAAGACTGGGATCATCGCACAGTCACACAGTGTGACTGGGATCATCGCTAAGTCACACACAGAGACTGGGATTATCGCACAGTCACACAGAGAGACTGGAATCATTGCACATTCACACAGAGAGACTGGGATCATCGCACAGTCACACAGTGAGATTGGGAACATTGCACAGTCACACAGAGAGACTGGGATCATCGCACAGTCACACAGTGTGACTGGCATCATCGCTAAGTCACACACAGAGACTGGGATTATCGCACAGTCACACAGAGAGACTGGAATCATTGCACATTCACACAGTTAGACTGGGACCATCGCACAGTCACACAGTGAGATTGGGAACATTGCACAGTCACACAGAGAGACTGGGATCATCGCACAGTCACACAGTGAGATTGGGAACATTGCACAGTCACACAGAGAGACTGGGATCATCGCACAGTCACACAGTGAGACTGGGATCATCGCACATTCACACAGTTAGACTGGGATCATTGCCCAGACTCACAGTGAGATTGGGAACATCGCACAGTCACACAGAGAGACTGGCATCATCGCACAGTCACACAGTCAGACTGGGATCATCGCACAGTCACACAGTGAGACTGGGATCATCGCACAGTCACACCGTGAGACTGGGATCATCGCACAGTCACACAGTGAGTCTGGCATCATCGCACAGTCACACAGTGAGACTGGGATCATCGCACAGTCACACAGCGAGACAGGGATCATCGCACAGTCACACAGCGAGACTGGGATCATCGCACAGTCACACAGAGAGACTGGGAAAATTGCACAGTCACACAGTGAGACTGGGATCATCGCACAGTCAAACAGTGAGACTGGGATCATCGCACAGTCACGCAGCGAGATTGGGATCATTGCACAGTCACAAAGTGAGATTGGGTCATCGAAAAGTCATAAAGTTATACTGGGAACATCACCAGTCAAGCACTGACCCTGGGATCATTGCATCGTCACACAGTGAGACTAGTTTAATCGCACAGTCACACTGAAACTGGGATCATTGCACAAGCACACAGTGAGTATTGGATCATCACACAGTCACATAATGAGACCAGGATCATCACACAGTCACACAGTCAGACTGGGATCATCGCACAGTCACACAGTGAGATTGGGAACATCGCACAGTCACACAGAGAGACTGGCATCATCGCACAGTCACACAGTCAGACTGGGATCATCGCACAGTCACACAGTGAGACTGGGATCATCGCACAGTCACACCGTGAGACTGGGATCATCGCACAGTCACACAGTGAGTCTGGCATCATCGCACAGTCACACAGTGAGACTGGGATCATCGCACAGTCACACAGTGAGACAGGGATCATCGCACAGTCACACAGTGAGACAGGGATCATCGCACAGTCACACAGTGAGACTGGGAACATCGCACAGACACACAGTGAGTATCGGATCATCACACAGTCACATAATGAGACCAGGATCATTGCACAGTCACACAGTCAGACTGGGATCATCGCACAGTCACACAGTGAGAGTGGGAATGTCGCACTGTCACACAGTGAGACTGGGAAAATCGCACAGTCACACAGCGAGATTAGGAACATCGCACAGTCACACAGTGAGACTGGGATCATCGCACAGTCACACAGTGAGACTGGGATCATCGCACAGCCACACAGTGAGTATCGAATCATCACACAGTCACATAGTGAGACCAGGATCATCGCACAGACAAACAGTCAGACTGGGATCATCACACAGTCACACAGTGAGAGTGGGAATGTCGCACTGTCACACAGTGAGACTGGGAACATCGCACAGTCACACAGCGAGATTGGGAACATCGCACAGTCACACAGTGAGACTGGGATCATCGCACAGTCACACAGTGAGACTGGGATCATCGCACAGTCACACAATGAGACTGGGATCATCACACAGTCACACAGTGAGACTAGGAATGTCGCACTGTCACACAGAGAGATTGGGATCATCACACAGTCACACAGTGAGACTCGGATCATCACACAGTCACACAGTGGGACTGGGATCATCGCACAGTCACACAGAGGGACTGGGATCATCGCACAGTCACACAATGAGACTGGGAAAATTGCACAGTCACACAGTGGGACTGGGATCATCGCACATTCACACAGCGAGACTGGGATCATCGCACAATCACACAGCGAGACTGGTAGCATCGCAAAGTCACACAGCGAGATTGGGATCATCGCACAGTCACACACTGAGAGGGGTATATCGCACAGTGACATAATGAGACTGGGATCATCGCACAGACACACAGTGATACTGGGAACATCGCACTGTCACACAGAGAGACTGGTATCATCTCACAGTCAAACAGTGAGAGGGGTATATCGCACAGTCACACAGAGAGACTGGGATCATCCCACAGTCACGCAGTGAGACTGGGATCATCGCACAGTCACACAGTGAGACTGGGAACAACGCACAGTCACACAGTCAGTCTGGGAGCATCGCACAGTCACACAGTGAGACTCAGATCATCGCACAGTCACACAGTGAGACTGGGATCATCGCACAGTCACACAGTGAGACTAGGAATGTCGCACTGTCACACAGAGAGACTCAGATCATCGCACACTCACACAGTGAGACAGGGAACATCGCACAGTCAAACAGTGAGAATGGGAACATCGCACAGTTACACAGTGAGAATGGGATCATTGCACACTCACACAGTCCGACTAGGATCATCGCACAGTCACACAGTCAGACTGGGATCATCGCACAGTCACACAGTGAGATTGGGAACATCGCACAATCACACAGTGACACTCGGATCATCACACAGTCACACAGTGAAAGTGGGATCATCACACAGTCACACAGTGAAACTGGGATCATTGCACAGTCACACAGTCAGACTGGGATCATCGCACAGTAACACAGTGAGATTGGGAACATCGCACATTCACACAGTGAGACTCGGTTCATCGAACAGTCACACAGTGAGACTGGGATCATCGCACAGTCAAACAGTAGGACTGGGAACATTGCACAGTCACACAGTGAGACTGGGATCATTGCACAGTCACACTGAGCCTGTGATCATTGCACAGTCACAGAGTCATACTGGGATCATTGCACAGTCATAGAGCCAGACTGGGATCATCCCACAGTCACACAGCGAGACTGGTATCATCGCACATTCAAACAGCAAGACTGGGATCATCGCACAGTCACACAGTGTGACTGGGATCATCGCTCAGTCACACAGAGAGACTGGGATTATCGCACAGTCACACAGAGGGACTGGAATCATTGCACAGTCACACAGTTAGACTGGGATCATCGCACAGTCACACAGTCAGATAGGGAACATTGCACAGTCACACAGAGAGACTGGGATCATCGCACAGTCACACAGCGAGACTGGGATCATCGCCCAGACACACAGTGAGATTGGGAACATCGCAAAGTCACACAGAGAGACTGGCATCATCGCACAGTCACACAGCCAGACTGGGATCATCGCACAGTCACACAGTGAGACTGGGATCATCGCACAGTCACACCGTGAGACTGAGATCATCGCACAGTGACACAGTGAGTCTGGCATCATCGCACAGGCACACAGTGAGACTGGGATCATCGCACAGTCACACAGCGAGACAGGGATCATCGCACAGTCACACAGCGAGACTGGGATCATCGCACAGTCACACAGAGAGACTGGGAAAATTGCACAGTCACACAGTGAGACTGGGATCATCGCACAGTCAAACAGTGAAACTGGGATCATCGCACAGTCACGCAGCGAGATTGGGATCATTGCACAGTCACAAAGTG
Source organism: Isurus oxyrinchus (assembly GCA_026770705.1). Lineage (NCBI taxonomy): Eukaryota > Metazoa > Chordata > Chondrichthyes > Lamniformes > Lamnidae > Isurus > Isurus oxyrinchus. The sequence goes on from JANJGN010000145.1 coordinate 1,197,896, forward strand.
AGATTGGGTCATCGAAAAGTCATAAAGTTATACTGGGAACATCACCAGTCACACACTGTCCCTGGGATCATTGCATCATCACACAGTGAGACTAGTTTAATCGCACAGTCACACTGAAACTGGGATCATTGCACAAGCACACAGTGAGTATTGGATCTTCACACAGTCACATAATGAGACCAGGATCATCACACAGTCACACAGTCAGACTGGGATCATCGCACAGTCACACAGTGAGATTGGGAACATCGCACAGTCACACAGAGAGACTGGCATCATCGCACAGTCACACAGTCAGACTGGGATCATCGCACAGTCACACAGTGAGACTGGGATCATCGCACAGTCACACCGTGAGACTGCGATCATCGCACAGTCACACAGTGAGTCTGGCATCATCGCACAGTCACACAGTGAGACTGGGATCATCGCACAGTCACACAGTGAGACAGGGATCATCGCACAGTCACACAGTGAGACAGGGATCATCGCACAGTCACACAGTGAGACTGGGAAAATCGTACAGACACACAGTGAGTATCGGATCATCACACAGTCACATAATGAGACCAGGATCATTGCACAGTCACACAGTCAGACTGGGAACATTGCACAGTCACACAGAGAGACTGGGATCATCGCACAGTCACACAGTGAGATTGGGATCATCGCACAGTCACACAGTCAGATAGGGAACATTGCACAGTCACACAGAGAGACTGGGATCATCGCACAGTCACACAGTGAGACTGGGATCATTGCACAGTCACACAGTTAGACTGGGATCATCGCCCAGACACACAGTGAGATTGGGAACATCGCAAAGTCACACAGAGAGACTGGCATCATCGCACAGTCACGCAGCCAGACTGGGATCATCGCACAGTCACACAGTGAGACTGGGATCATCGCACAGTCACACCGTGAGACTGAGATCATCGCACAGTGACACAGTGAGTCTGGCATCATCGCACAGGCACACAGTGAGACTGGGATCATCGCACAGTCACACAGCGAGACAGGGATCATCGCACAGTCACACAGCGAGACTGGGATCATCGCACAGTCACACAGAGAGACTGGGAAAATTGCACAGTCACACAGTGAGACTGGGATCATCGCACAGTCAAACAGTGAAACTGGGATCATCGCACAGTCACGCAGCGAGATTGGGATCATTGCACAGTCACAAAGTGAGATTGGGTCATCGAAAAGTCATAAAGTTATACTGGGAACATCACCAGTCACACACTGTCCCTGGGATCATTGCATCGTCACACAGTGAGACTAGTTTAATCGCACAGTCACACTGAAACTGGGATCATTGCACAAGCACACAGTGAGTATTGGATCTTCACACAGTCACATAATGAGACCAGGATCATCATACAGTCACACAGTCAGACTGGGATCATCGCACAGTCACACAGTGAGATTGGGAACATCGCACAGTCACACAGAGAGACTGGCATCATCGCACAGTCACACAGTCAGACTGGGATCATCGCACAGTCACACAGTGAGACTGGGATCATCGCACAGTCACACCGTGAGACTGCGATCATCGCACAGTCACACAGTGAGTCTGGCATCATCGCACAGTCACACAGTGAGACTGGGATCATCGCACAGTCACACAGTGAGACAGGGATCATCGCACAGTCACACAGTGAGACAGGGATCATCGCACAGTCACACAGTGAGACTGGGAAAATCGCAGAGACACACAGTGAGTATCGGATCATCACACAGTCACATAATGAGACCAGGATCATTGCACAGTCACACAGTCAGACTGGGAACATTGCACAGTCACACAGAGAGACTGGGATCATCGCACAGTCACACAGTGAGATTGGGATCATCGCACAGTCACACAGTGAGTCTGGCATCATCGCACAGTCACACAGTGAGACTGGGATCATCGCACAGTCACACAGTGAGACAGGGATCATCGCACAGTCACTCAGTGAGACAGGGATCATCGCACAGTCACACAGTGAGACTGGGAAAATCGTACAGACACACAGTGAGTATCGGATCATCACACAGTCACATAATGAGACCAGGATCATTGCACAGTCACACAGTCAGACTGGGAACATTGCACAGTCACACAGAGAGACTGGGATCATCGCACAGTCACACAGTGAGATTGGGATCATCGCACAGTCACACAGTCAGATAGGGAACATTGCACAGTCACACAGAGAGACTGGGATCATCGCACAGTCACACAGTGAGACTGGGATCATTGCACAGTCACACAGTTAGACTGGGATCATCGCCCAGACACACAGTGAGATTGGGAACATCGCAAAGTCACACAGAGAGACTGGCATCATCGCACAGTCACGCAGCCAGACTGGGATCATCGCACAGTCACACAGTGAGACTGGGATCATCGCACAGTCACACCGTGAGACTGAGATCATCGCACAGTGACACAGTGAGTCTGGCATCATCGCACAGGCACACAGTGAGACTGGGATCATCGCACAGTCACACAGCGAGACAGGGATCATCGCACAGTCACACAGCGAGACTGGGATCATCGCACAGTCACACAGAGAGACTGGGAAAATTGCACAGTCACACAGTGAGACTGGGATCATCGCACAGTCAAACAGTGAAACTGGGATCATCGCACAGTCACGCAGCGAGATTGGGATCATTGCACAGTCACAAAGTGAGATTGGGTCATCGAAAAGTCATAAAGTTATACTGGGAACATCACCAGTCACACACTGTCCCTGGGATCATTGCATCGTCACACAGTGAGACTAGTTTAATCGCACAGTCACACTGAAACTGGGATCATTGCACAAGCACACAGTGAGTATTGGATCTTCACACAGTCACATAATGAGACCAGGATCATCATACAGTCACACAGTCAGACTGGGATCATCGCACAGTCACACAGTGAGATTGGGAACATCGCACAGTCACACAGAGAGACTGGCATCATCGCACAGTCACACAGTCAGACTGGGATCATCGCACAGTCACACAGTGAGACTGGGATCATCGCACAGTCACACCGTGAGACTGCGATCATCGCACAGTCACACAGTGAGTCTGGCATCATCGCACAGTCACACAGTGAGACTGGGATCATCGCACAGTCACACAGTGAGACAGGGATCATCGCACAGTCACACAGTGAGACAGGGATCATCGCACAGTCACACAGTGAGACTGGGAAAATCGCACAGACACACAGTGAGTATCGGATCATCACACAGTCACATAATGAGACCAGGATCATTGCACAGTCACACAGTCAGACTGGGAACATTGCACAGTCACACAGAGAGACTGGGATCATCGCACAGTCACACAGTGAGATTGGGATCATCGCACAGTCACACAGTCAGACTGGGATCATCGCACAGTCACACAGTGAGATTGGGAACATCGCACAATCACACAGTGACACTCGGATCATCGCACAGTCACACAGTGAGACTGGGATCATCACACAGTCACACAGTGAAACTGGGATCATTGCACAGTCACACAGTCAGACTGGGATCATCGCACAGTAACACAGTGAGATTGGGAACATCGCACATTCACACAGTGAGACTCGGATCATCGCACAGTCACACAGTGAGACTGGGATCATCGCACAGTCAAACAGTAGGACTGGGAACATTGCACAGTCACACAGTGAGACTGGGATCATTGCACAGTCACACTGAGCCTGTGATCATTGCACAGTCACAGAGTCATACTGGGATCATTGCACAGTCATAGAGCCAGACTGGGATCATCCCACAGTCACACAGCGAGACTGGTATCATCGCACAGTCACACAGCAAGACTGGGATCATCGCACAGTCACACAGTGTGACTGGGATCATCGCTAAGTCACACACAGAGACTGGGATTATCGCACAGTCACACAGAGAGACTGGAATCATTGCACATTCACACAGAGAGACTGGGATCATCGCACAGTCACACAGTGAGATTGGGAACATTGCACAGTCACACAGAGAGACTGGGATCATCGCACAGTCACACAGTGAGACTGGGATCATCGCACATTCACACAGTTAGACTGGGATCATCGCCCAGACACACAGTGAGATTGGGAACATCGCACAGTCACACAGAGAGACTGGCATCATCGCACAGTCACACAGTCAGACTGGGATCATCGCACAGTCACACAGTGAGACTGGGATCATCGCACAGTCACACCGTGAGACTGGGATCATCGCACAGTCACACAGTGAGTCTGGCATCATCGCACAGTCACACAGTGAGACTGGGATCATCGCACAGTCACACAGCGAGACAGGGATCATCGCACAGTCACACAGCGAGACTGGGATCATCGCACAGTCACACAGAGAGACTGGGAAAATTGCACAGTCACACAGTGAGACTGGGATCATCGCACAGTCAAACAGTGAGACTGGGATCATCGCACAGTCACGCAGCGAGATTGGGATCATTGCACAGTCACAAAGTGAGATTGGGTCATCGAAAAGTCATAAAGTTATACTGGGAACATCACCAGTCAAGCACTGACCCTGGGATCATTGCATCGTCACACAGTGAGACTAGTTTAATCGCACAGTCACACTGAAACTGGGATCATTGCACAAGCACACAGTGAGTATTGGATCATCACACAATCACATAATGAGACCAGGATCATCACACAGTCACACAGTCAGACTGGGATCATCGCACAGTCACACAGTGAGATTGGGAACATCGCACAGTCACACAGAGAGACTGGCATCATCGCACAGTCACACAGTCAGACTGGGATCATCGCACAGTCACACAGTGAGACTGGGATCATCGCACAGACACACCGTGAGACTGGGATCATCGCACAGTCACACAGTGAGTCTGGCATCATCGCACAGTCACACAGTGAGACTGGGATCATCGCACAGTCACACAGTGAGACAGGGATCATCGCACAGTCACACAGTGAGACAGGGATCATCGCACAGTCACACAGTGAGACTGGGAACATCGCACAGACACACAGTGAGTATCGGATCATCACACAGTCACATAATGAGACCAGGATCATTGCACAGTCACACAGACAGACTGGGATCATCGCACAGTCACACAGTGAGAGTGGGAATGTCGCACTGTCACACAGTGAGACTGGGAAAATCGCACAGTCACACAGCGAGATTAGGAACATCGCACAGTCACACAGTGAGACTGGGATCATCGCACAGTCACACAGTGAGACTGGGATCATCGCACAGCCACACAGTGAGTATCGAATCATCACACAGTCACATAGTGAGACCAGGATCATCGCACAGACAAACAGTCAGACTGGGATCATCACACAGTCACACAGTGAGAGTGGGAATGTCGCACTGTCACACAGTGAGACTGGGAACATCGCACAGTCACACAGCGAGATTGGGAACATCGCACAGTCACACAGTGAGACTGGGATCATCGCACAGTCACACAGTGAGACTGGGATCATCGCACAGTCACACAATGAGACTGGGATCATCACACAGTCACACAGTGAGACTAGGAATGTCGCACTGTCACACAGAGAGATTGGGATCATCACACAGTCACACAGTGAGACTCGGATCATCACACAGTCACACAGTGGGACTGGGATCATCGCACAGTCACACAGAGGGACTGGGATCATCGCACAGTCACACAATGAGACTGGGAAAATTGCACAGTCACACAGTGGGACTGGGATCATCGCACATTCACACAGCGAGACTGGGATCATCGCACAATCACACAGCGAGACTGGTAGCATCGCAAAGTCACACAGCGAGATTGGGATCATCGCACAGTCACACACTGAGAGGGGTATATCGCACAGTGACATAATGAGACTGGGATCATCGCACAGACACACAGTGATACTGGGAACATCGCACTGTCACACAGAGAGACTGGTATCATCTCACAGTCAAACAGTGAGAGGGGTATATCGCACAGTCACACAGAGAGACTGGGATCATCCCACAGTCACGCAGTGAGACTGGGATCATCGCACAGTCACACAGTGAGACTGGGAACAACGCACAGTCACACAGTCAGTCTGGGAGCATCGCACAGTCACACAGTGAGACTCAGATCATCGCACAGTCACACAGTGAGACTGGGATCATCGCACAGTCACACAGTGAGACTAGGAATGTCGCACTGTCACACAGAGAGACTCAGATCATTGCACACTCACACAGTGAGACAGGGAACATCGCACAGTCAAACAGTGAGAATGGGAACATCGCACAGTTACACAGTGAGAATGGGATCATTGCACACTCACACAGTCCGACTAGGATCATCGCACAGTCACACAGTCAGACTGGGATCATCGCACAGTCACACAGTGAGATTGGGAACATCGCACAATCACACAGTGACACTCGGATCATCGCACAGTCACACAGTGAAAGTGGGATCATCACACAGTCACACAGTGAAACTGGGATCATTGCACAGTCACACAGTCAGACTGGGATCATCGCACAGTAACACAGTGAGATTGGGAACATCGCACATTCACACAGTGAGACTCGGTTCATCGAACAGTCACACAGTGAGACTGGGATCATCGCACAGTCAAACAGTAGGACTGGGAACATTGCACAGTCACACAGTGAGACTGGGATCATTGCACAGTCACACTGAGCCTGTGATCATTGCACAGTCACAGAGTCATACTGGGATCATTGCACAGTCATAGAGCCAGACTGGGATCATCCCACAGTCACACAGCGAGACTGGTATCATCGCACATTCAAACAGCAAGACTGGGATCATCGCACAGTCACACAGTGTGACTGGGATCATCGCTCAGTCACACAGAGAGACTGGGATTATCGCACAGTCACACAGAGGGACTGGAATCATTGCACAGTCACACAGTTAGACTGGGATCATCGCACAGTCACACAGTCAGATAGGGAACATTGCACAGTCACACAGAGAGACTGGGATCATCGCACAGTCACACAGCGAGACTGGGATCATCGCCCAGACACACAGTGAGATTGGGAACATCGCAAAGTCACACAGAGAGACTGGCATCATCGCACAGTCACACAGCCAGACTGGGATCATCGCACAGTCACACAGTGAGACTGGGATCATCGCACAGTCACACCGTGAGACTGAGATCATCGCACAGTGACACAGTGAGTCTGGCATCATCGCACAGGCACACAGTGAGACTGGGATCATCGCACAGTCACACAGCGAGACAGGGATCATCGCACAGTCACACAGCGAGACTGGGATCATCGCACAGTCACACAGAGAGACTGGGAAAATTGCACAGTCACACAGTGAGACTGGGATCATCGCACAGTCAAACAGTGAAACTGGGATCATCGCACAGTCACGCAGCGAGATTGGGATCATTGCACAGTCACAAAGTGAGATTGGGTCATCGAAAAGTCATAAAGTTATACTGGGAACATCACCAGTCACACACTGTCCCTGGGATCATTGCATCGTCACACAGTGAGACTAGTTTAATCGCACAGTCACACTGAAACTGGGATCATTGCACAAGCACACAGTGAGTATTGGATCTTCACACAGTCACATAATGAGACCAGGATCATCATACAGTCACACAGTCAGACTGGGATCATCGCACAGTCACACAGTGAGATTGGGAACATCGCACAGTCACACAGAGAGACTGGCATCATCGCACAGTCACACAGTCAGACTGGGATCATCGCACAGTCACACAGTGAGACTGGGATCATCGCACAGTCACACCGTGAGACTGCGATCATCGCACAGTCACACAGTGAGTCTGGCATCATCGCACAGTCACACAGTGAGACTGGGATCATCGCACAGTCACACAGTGAGACAGGGATCATCGCACAGTCACACAGTGAGACAGGGATCATCGCACAGTCACACAGTGAGACTGGGAAAATCGTACAGACACACAGTGAGTATCGGATCATCACACAGTCACATAATGAGACCAGGATCATTGCACAGTCACACAGTCAGACTGGGAACATTGCACAGTCACACAGAGAGACTGGGATCATCGCACAGTCACACAGTGAGATTGGGATCATCGCACAGTCACACAGTCAGATAGGGAACATTGCACAGTCACACAGAGAGACTGGGATCATCGCACAGTCACACAGTGAGACTGGGATCATTGCACAGTCACACAGTTAGACTGGGATCATCGCCCAGACACACAGTGAGATTGGGAACATCGCAAAGTCACACAGAGAGACTGGCATCATCGCACAGTCACGCAGCCAGACTGGGATCATCGCACAGTCACACAGTGAGACTGGGATCATCGCACAGTCACACCGTGAGACTGAGATCATCGCACAGTGACACAGTGAGTCTGGCATCATCGCACAGGCACACAGTGAGACTGGGATCATCGCACAGTCACACAGCGAGACAGGGATCATCGCACAGTCACACAGCGAGACTGGGATCATCGCACAGTCACACAGAGAGACTGGGAAAATTGCACAGTCACACAGTGAGACTGGGATCATCGCACAGTCAAACAGTGAAACTGGGATCATCGCACAGTCACGCAGCGAGATTGGGATCATTGCACAGTCACAAAGTGAGATTGGGTCATCGAAAAGTCATAAAGTTATACTGGGAACATCACCAGTCACACACTGTCCCTGGGATCATTGCATCGTCACACAGTGAGACTAGTTTAATCGCACAGTCACACTGAAACTGGGATCATTGCACAAGCACACAGTGAGTATTGGATCTTCACACAGTCACATAATGAGACCAGGATCATCATACAGTCACACAGAGAGACTGGCATCATCGCACAGTCACACAGTCAGACTGGGAACATCGCACAGTCACACAGTGAGACTGGGATCATCGCACAGTCACACCGTGAGACTGCGATCATCGCACAGTCAAACAGTGAGTCTGGCATCATCGCACAGTCACACAGTGAGACTGGGATCATCGCACAGTCACACAGTGAGACAGGGATCATCGCACAGTCACACAGTGAGACAGGGATCATCGCACAGTCACACAGTGAGACTGGGAAAATCGCACAGACACACAGTGAGTATCGGATCATCACACAGTCACATAATGAGACCAGGATCATTGCACAGTCACACAGTCAGACTGGGAACATTGCACAGTCACACAGAGAGACTGGGATCATCGCACAGTCACAGTGAGATTGGGATCATCGCACAGTCACACAGTCAGACTGGGATCATCGCACAGTCACACAGTGAGATTGGGAACATCGCACAATCACACAGTGACACTCGGATCATCGCACAGTCACACAGTGAGACTGGGATCATCACACAGTCACACAGTGAAACTGGGATCATTGCACAGTCACACAGTCAGACTGGGATCATCGCACAGTAACACAGTGAGATTGGGAACATCGCACATTCACACAGTGAGACTCGGATCATCGCACAGTCACACAGTGAGACTGGGATCATCGCACAGTCAAACAGTAGGACTGGGAACATTGCACAGTCACACAGTGAGACTGGGATCATTGCACAGTCACACTGAGCCTGTGATCATTGCACAGTCACAGAGTCATACTGGGATCATTGCACAGTCATAGAGCCAGACTGGGATCATCCCACAGTCACACAGCGAGACTGGTATCATCGCACAGTCACACAGCAAGACTGGGATCATCGCACAGTCACACAGTGTGACTGGGATCATCGCTAAGTCACACACAGAGACTGGGATTATCGCACAGTCACACAGAGAGACTGGAATCATTGCACATTCACACAGAGAGACTGGGATCATCGCACAGTCACACAGTGAGATTGGGAACATTGCACAGTCACACAGAGAGACTGGGATCATCGCACAGTCACACAGTGAGACTGGGATCATCGCACATTCACACAGTTAGACTGGGATCATCGCCCAGACACACAGTGAGATTGGGAACATCGCACAGTCACACAGAGAGACTGGCATCATCGCACAGTCACACAGTCAGACTGGGATCATCGCACAGTCACACAGTGAGACTGGGATCATCGCACAGTCACACCGTGAGACTGGGATCATCGCACAGTCACACAGTGAGTCTGGCATCATCGCACAGTCACAAAGTGAGACTGGGATCATCGCACAGTCACACAGCGAGACAGGGATCATCGCACAGTCACACAGCGAGACTGGGATCATCGCACAGTCACACAGAGAGACTGGGAAAATTGCACAGTCACACAGTGAGACTGGGATCATCGCACAGTCAAACAGTGAGACTGGGATCATCGCACAGTCACGCAGCGAGATTGGGATCATTGCACAGTCACAAAGTGAGATTGGGTCATCGAAAAGTCATAAAGTTATACTGGGAACATCACCAGTCAAGCACTGACCCTGGGATCATTGCATCGTCACACAGTGAGACTAGTTTAATCGCACAGTCACACTGAAACTGGGATCATTGCACAAGCACACAGTGAGTATTGGATCATCACACAGTCACATAATGAGACCAGGATCATCACACAGTCACACAGTCAGACTGGGATCATCGCACAGTCACACAGTGAGATTGGGAACATCGCACAGTCACACAGAGAGACTGGCATCATCGCACAGTCACACAGTCAGACTGGGATCATCGCACAGTCACACAGTGAGACTGGGATCATCGCACAGACACACCGTGAGACTGGGATCATCGCACAGTCACACAGTGAGTCTGGCATCATCGCACAGTCACACAGTGAGACTGGGATCATCGCACAGTCACACAGTGAGACAGGGATCATCGCACAGTCACACAGTGAGACAGGGATCATCGCACAGTCACACAGTGAGACTGGGAACATCGCACAGACACACAGTGAGTATCGGATCATCACACAGTCACATAATGAGACCAGGATCATTGCACAGTCACACAGACAGACTGGGATCATCGCACAGTCACACAGTGAGAGTGGGAATGTCGCACTGTCACACAGTGAGACTGGGAAAATCGCACAGTCACACAGCGAGATTAGGAACATCGCACAGTCACACAGTGAGACTGGGATCATCGCACAGTCACACAGTGAGACTGGGATCATCGCACAGCCACACAGTGAGTATCGAATCATCACACAGTCACATAGTGAGACCAGGATCATCGCACAGACAAACAGTCAGACTGGGATCATCACACAGTCACACAGTGAGAGTGGGAATGTCGCACTGTCACACAGTGAGACTGGGAACATCGCACAGTCACACAGCGAGATTGGGAACATCGCACAGTCACACAGTGAGACTGGGATCATCGCACAGTCACACAGTGAGACTGGGATCATCGCACAGTCACACAATGAGACTGGGATCATCACACAGTCACACAGTGAGACTAGGAATGTCGCACTGTCACACAGAGAGATTGGGATCATCACACAGTCACACAGTGAGACTCGGATCATCACACAGTCACACAGTGGGACTGGGATCATCGCACAGTCACACAGAGGGACTGGGATCATCGCACAGTCACACAATGAGACTAGGAAAATTGCACAGTCACACAGTGGGACTGGGATCATCGCACATTCACACAGCGAGACTGGGATCATCGCACAATCACACAGCGAGACTGGTAGCATCGCAAAGTCACACAGCGAGATTGGGATCATCGCACAGTCACACACTGAGAGGGGTATATCGCACAGTGACATAATGAGACTGGGATCATCGCACAGACACACAGTGATACTGGGAACATCGCACTGTCACACAGAGAGACTGGTATCATCTCACAGTCAAACAGTGAGAGGGTTATATCGCACAGTCACACAGAGAGACTGGGATCATCCCACAGTCACGCAGTGAGACTGGGATCATCGCACAGTCACACAGTGAGACTGGGAACAACGCACAGTCACACAGTCAGTCTGGGAGCATCGCACAGTCACACAGTGAGACTCAGATCATCGCACAGTCACACAGTGAGACTGGGATCATCGCACAGTCACACAGTGAGACTAGGAATGTCGCACTGTCACACAGAGAGACTCAGATCATCGCACACTCACACAGTGAGACAGGGAACATCGCACAGTCAAACAGTGAGAATGGGAACATCGCACAGTTACACAGTGAGAATGGAATCATTGCACACTCACACAGTCCGACTAGGATCATCGCACAGTCACACAGTCAGACTGGGATCATCGCACAGTCACACAGTGAGATTGGGAACATCGCACAATCACACAGTGACACTCGGATCATCGCACAGTCACACAGTGAAAGTGGGATCATCACACAGTCACACAGTGAAACTGGGATCATTGCACAGTCACACAGTCAGACTGGGATCATCGCACAGTAACACAGTGAGATTGGGAACATCGCACATTCACACAGTGAGACTCGGATCATCGAACAGTCACACAGTGAGACTGGGATCATCGCACAGTCAAACAGTAGGACTGGGAACATTGCACAGTCACACAGTGAGACTGGGATCATTGCACAGTCACACTGAGCCTGTGATCATTGCACAGTCACAGAGTCATACTGGGATCATTGCACAGTCATAGAGCCAGACTGAGATCATCCCACAGTCACACAGCGAGACTGGTATCATCGCACATTCAAACAGCAAGACTGGGATCATCGCACAGTCACACAGTGTGACTGGGATCATCGCTCAGTCACACAGAGAGACTGGGATTATCGCACAGTCACACAGAGGGACTGGAATCATTGCACAGTCACACAGTTAGACTGGGATCATCGCACAGTCACACAGTCAGATAGGGAACATTGCACAGTCACACAGAGAGACTGGGATCATCGCACAGTCACACAGTGAGATTGGGAACATTGCACAGTCACACAGAGAGACTGGGATCATCGCACAGTCACACAGTGAGACTGGGATCATTGCACAGTCACACAGTTAGACTGGGATCATCGCCCAGACACACAGTGAGATTGGGAACATCGCACAGTCACACAGAGAGACTGGCATCATCGCACAGTCACACAGCCAGACTGGGATCATCGCACAGTCACACAGTGAGACTGGGATCATCGCACAGTCACACCGTGAGACTGAGATCATCGCACAGTTACACAGTGAGTCTGGCATCATCGCACAGGCACACAGTGAGACTGGGATCATCGCACAGTCACACAGCGAGACAGGGATCATCGCACAGTCACACAGCGAGACTGGGATCATCGCACAGTCACACAGAGAGACTGGGAAAATTGCACAGTCACACAGTGAGACTGGGATCATCGCACAGTCAAACAGTGAAACTGGGATCATCGCACAGTCACGCAGCGAGATTGGGATCATTGCACAGTCACAAAGTGAGATTGGGTCATCGAAAAGTCATAAAGTTATACTGGGAACATCACCAGTCACACACTGTCCCTGGGATCATTGCATCGTCACACAGTGAGACTAGTTTAATCGCACAGTCACACTGAAACTGGGATCATTGCACAAGCACACAGTGAGTATTGGATCTTCACACAGTCACATAATGAGACCAGGATCATCATACAGTCACACAGTCAGACTGGGATCATCGCACAGTCACACAGTGAGATTGGGAACATCGCACAGTCACACAGAGAGACTGGTATCATCGCACAGTCACACAGTCAGACTGGGATCATCGCACAGTCACACCGTGAGACTGCGATCATCGCACAGTCACACAGTGAGTCTGGCATCATCGCACAGTCACACAGTGAGACTGGGATCATCGCACAGTCACACAGTGAGACAGGGATCATCGCACAGTCACACAGTGAGACAGGGATCATCGCACAGTCACACAGTGAGACTGGGAAAATCGCACAGACACACAGTGAGTATCGGATCATCACACAGTCACATAATGAGACCAGGATCATTGCACAGTCACACAGTCAGACTGGGAACATTGCACAGTCACACAGAGAGACTGGGATCATCGCACAGTCACACAGTGAGATTGGGATCATCGCACAGTCACACAGTGTGACTGGGATCATCGCTAAGTCACACAGAGAGACTGGGATTATCGCACAGTCACACAGAGAGACTGGAATCATTGCACAGTAACACAGTTAGACTGGGATCATCGCACAGTCACACAGTGAGATTGGGAACATTGCACAGTCACACAGAGAGACTGGGATCATCGCACAGTCACACAGTGAGATTGGGAACATTGCACAGTCACACAGAGAGACTAGGATCATCGCACAGTCACACAGTCAGACTGGGATCATCGCACAGTCACACAGTGGGACTGGGATCATTGCACAGTCACACAGCGAGACTGGTATCATCGCACAGTCACACAGTGAGATTGGGATCATCGCACAGTCACACACAGACAGGGGTATATCGCACAGTGACATAATGAGTCTGGGATCATCGCACAGTCACGCAGTGAGACTGGGATCATCGCACAGTCACACAGTGAGACTGGGAACAACGCACAATCACACAGTCAGTCTGGCAGCATCGCACAGTCACACAGTGAGACTGGGATCATCGCACTGTCACACAGTGAGACTAGGAATGTCGCACTGTCACACAGAGAGATTGGGATCATCACACAGTCACACAGTGAGACTCGGATCATCGCAGAGTCACACAGAGGGCCTGGGATCTTCGCACAGTCACACAGAGGGACTGGGATCATCGCATAGTCACACAAAGAGACTGGGAAAATTGCACAGTCACACAGTGGGACTGGGATCATCGCACATTCACACAGTGAGACTGGGAAAATCGCACAGTCACAGAGCGAGACTGGGATCATCGCACAATCACACAGCGAGATTGGGATCATCACACAGTCACACACTGAGAGGGGTATATCGCACAGTGACATAATGAGACTGGGATCATCGCACAGACACACAGTGATACTGGGCACATCGCACTGTCACACAGAGAGACTGGGATCATCTCACAGTCAAACAGTGAGAGGGGTATATAGTACAGATACACAGAGAGACTGGGATCATCGCACAGTCACGCAGTGAGACTGGGATCAGTGCACAGTCACACAGAGAGACTGGGAACAACGCACAGTCACACAGTCAGTCTGGGAGCTTCGAAAAGTCACACAGTGAGACTCGGATCATCGCACAGTCACACAGTGAGACTGGGATCATTGCACAGTCACACAGTGAGACTAGGAATGTCGCACAGTCACACAGTGAGACTGGGATCATCGCACAGTCACACAGTGAGACAGGGAACATCGCACAGTCAAACAGTGAGACTGGGATCATCGCACAGTCACACAGTGAGACTGGGAGCATCGCACAGTCAAACAGTGAGAATGGGAACATCGCACAGTTACACAGTGAGAATGGGATCATTGCACAATCACACAGTGAGCCTGGGATCATTGCACACTCACACAGTCAGACTGGGATCATCGCACAGTCACACAGTGAGATTGGGAACATCGCACAATCACACAGTGACACTCGGATCATCGCACAGTCACACAGTGAGACTGGGATCATCACACAGTCACACAGTGAAACTGGGATCATTGCACAGTCACACAGTCAGACTGGGATCATCGCACAGTAACACAGTGAGATTGGGAACATCGCACATTCACACAGTGAGACTCGGATCATCGCACAGTCAAACAGTAGGACTGGGAACATTGCACAGTCACACAGTGAGACTGGGATCATTGCACAGTCACACTGAGCCTGTGATCATTGCACAGTCACAGAGTCATACTGGGATCATTGCACAGTCATAGAGCCAGACTGGGATCATCCCACAGTCACACAGCGAGACTGGTATCATCGCACAGTCACACAGCAAGACTGGGATCATCGCACATTCACACAGTGTGACTGGGATCATCGCTAAGTCACACAGAGAGACTGGGATTATCGCACAGTCACACAGAGAGACTGGAATCATTGCACAGTCACACAGTTAGACTGGGATCATCGCACAGTCACACAGTCAGATTGGGAACATTGCACAGTCACACAGAGAGACTGGGATCATCGCACAGTCACACAGTGAGATTGGGAACATTGCACAGTCACACAGAGAGACTGGGATCATCGCACAGTCACACAGAGAGACTGGAATCATTGCACAGTAACACAGTTAGACTGGGATCATCGCACAGTCACACAGTGAGATTAGGAACATTGCACAGTCACACAGAGAGACTGGGATCATCGCACAGTCACACAGTGAGATTGGGAACATTGCACAGTCACACAGAGAGACTAGGATCATCGCACAGTCACACAGTCAGACTGGGATCATCGCACAGTCACACCGTGAGACTGCGATCATCGCACAGTCACACAGTGAGTCTGGCATCATCGCACAGTCACACAGTGAGACTGGGATCATCGCACAGTCACACAGTGAGACAGGGATCATCGCACAGTCACACAGTGAGACAGGGATCATCGCACAGTCACACAGTGAGACTGGGAAAATCGCACAGACACACAGTGAGTATCGGATCATCACACAGTCACATAATGAGACCAGGATCATTGCACAGTCACACAGTCAGACTGGGAACATTGCACAGTCACACAGAGAGACTGGGATCATCGCACAGTCACACAGTGAGATTGGGATCATCGCACAGTCACACAGTGTGACTGGGATCATCGCTAAGTCACACAGAGAGACTGGGATTATCGCACAGTCACACAGAGAGACTGGAATCATTGCACAGTAACACAGTTAGACTGGGATCATCGCACAGTCACACAGTGAGATTGGGAACATTGCACAGTCACACAGAGAGACTGGGATCATCGCACAGTCACACAGTGAGATTGGGAACATTGCACAGTCACACAGAGAGACTAGGATCATCGCACAGTCACACAGTCAGACTGGGATCATCGCACAGTCACACAGTGGGACTGGGATCATTGCACAGTCACACAGCGAGACTGGTATCATCGCACAGTCACACAGTGAGATTGGGATCATCGCACAGTCACACACAGACAGGGGTATATCGCACAGTGACATAATGAGTCTGGGATCATCGCACAGTCACGCAGTGAGACTGGGATCATCGCACAGTCACACAGTGAGACTGGGAACAACGCACAATCACACAGTCAGTCTGGCAGCATCGCACAGTCACACAGTGAGACTGGGATCATCGCACTGTCACACAGTGAGACTAGGAATGTCGCACTGTCACACAGAGAGATTGGGATCATCACACAGTCACACAGTGAGACTCGGATCATCGCAGAGTCACACAGAGGGCCTGGGATCTTCGCACAGTCACACAGAGGGACTGGGATCATCGCATAGTCACACAAAGAGACTGGGAAAATTGCACAGTCACACAGTGGGACTGGGATCATCGCACATTCACACAGTGAGACTGGGAAAATCGCACAGTCACAGAGCGAGACTGGGATCATCGCACAATCACACAGCGAGATTGGGATCATCGCACAGTCACACACTGAGAGGGGTATATCGCACAGTGACATAATGAGACTGGGATCATCGCACAGACACACAGTGATACTGGGCACATCGCACTGTCACACAGAGAGACTGGGATCATCTCACAGTCAAACAGTGAGAGGGGTATATAGTACAGATACACAGAGAGACTGGGATCATCGCACAGTCACGCAGTGAGACTGGGATCATTGCACAGTCACACAGAGAGACTGGGAACAACGCACAGTCACACAGTCAGTCTGGGAGCTTCGAAAAGTCACACAGTGAGACTCGGATCATCGCACAGTCACACAGTGAGACTGGGATCATTGCACAGTCACACAGTGAGACTAGGAATGTCGCACAGTCACACAGTCAGACTGGGATCATCGCACAGTCACACAGTGAGAGTGGGAATGTCGCACTGTCACACAGTGAGACTGGGAAAATCGCACAGTCACACAGCGAGATTAGGAACATCGCACAGTCACACAGTGAGACTGGGATCATCGCACAGTCACACAGTGAGACTGGGATCATCGCACAGCCACACAGTGAGTATCGAATCATCACACAGTCACATAGTGAGACCAGGATCATCGCACAGACAAACAGTCAGACTGGGATCATCACACAGTCACACAGTGAGAGTGGGAATGTCGCACTGTCACACAGTGAGACTGGGAACATCGCACAGTCACACAGCGAGATTGGGAACATCGCACAGTCACACAGTGAGACTGGGATCATCGCACAGTCACACAGTGAGACTGGGATCATCGCACAGTCACACAATGAGACTGGGATCATCACACAGTCACACAGTGAGACTAGGAATGTCGCACTGTCACACAGAGAGATTGGGATCATCACACAGTCACACAGTGAGACTCGGATCATCACACAGTCACACAGTGGGACTGGGATCATCGCACAGTCACACAGAGGGACTGGGATCATCGCACAGTCACACAATGAGACTGGGAAAATTGCACAGTCACACAGTGGGACTGGGATCATCGCACATTCACACAGCGAGACTGGGATCATCGCACAGTCACACAGCGAGACTGGGATCATCGCACAATCACACAGCGAGACTGGTAGCATCGCAAAGTCACACAGCGAGATTGGGATCATCGCACAGTCACACACTGAGAGGGGTATATCGCACAGTGACATAATGAGACTGGGATCATCGCACAGACACACAGTGATACTGGGAACATCGCACTGTCACACAGAGAGACTGGTATCATCTCACAGTCAAACAGTGAGAGGGGTATATCGCACAGTCACACAGAGAGACTGGGATCATCCCACAGTCACGCAGTGAGACTGGGATCATCGCACAGTCACACAGTGAGACTGGGAACAACGCACAGTCACACAGTCAGTCTGGGAGCATCGCACAGTCACACAGTGAGACTCAGATCATCGCACAGTCACACAGTGAGACTGGGATCATCGCACAGTCACACAGTGAGACTAGGAATGTCGCACTGTCACACAGAGAGACTCAGATCATCGCACACTCACACAGTGAGACAGGGAACATCGCACAGTCAAACAGTGAGAATGGGAACATCGCACAGTTACACAGTGAGAATGGGATCATTGCACACTCACACAGTCCGACTAGGATCATCGCACAGTCACACAGTCAGACTGGTATCATCGCACAGTCACACAGTGAGATTGGGAACATCGCACAATCACACAGTGACACTCGGATCATCGCACAGTCACACAGTGAAAGTGGGATCATCACACAGTCACACAGTGAAACTGGGATCATTGCACAGTCACACAGTCAGACTGGGATCATCGCACAGTAACACAGTGAGATTGGGAACATCGCACATTCACACAGTGAGACTTGGATCATCGAACAGTCACACAGTGAGACTGGGATCATCGCACAGTCAAACAGTAGGACTGGGAACATTGCACAGTCACACAGTGAGACTGGGATCATTGCACAGTCACACTGAGCCTGTGATCATTGCACAGTCACAGAGTCATACTGGGATCATTGCACAGTCATAGAGCCAGACTGGGATCATCCCACAGTCACACAGCGAGACTGGTATCATCGCACATTCAAACAGTGCGACTGGGATCATCGCTCAGTCACACAGAGAGACTGGGATTATCGCACAGTCACACAGAGGGACTGGAATCATTGCACAGTCACACAGTTAGACTGGGATCATCGCACAGTCACACAGTCAGATAGGGAACATTGCACAGTCACACAGAGAGACTGGGATCATCGCACAGTCACACAGTGAGATTGGGAACATTGCACAGTCACACAGAGAGACTGGGATCATCGCACAGTCACACAGTGAGACTGGGATCATTGCACAGTCACACAGTTAGACTGGGATCATCGCCCAGACACACAGTGAGATTGGGAACATCGCACAGTCACACAGAGAGACTGGCATCATCGCACAGTCACACAGCCAGACTGGGATCATCGCACAGTCACACAGTGAGACTGGGATCATCGCACAGTCACACCGTGAGACTGAGATCATCGCACAGTTACACAGTGATCTGGCATCATCACACAGGCACACAGTGAGACTGGGATCATCGCACAGTCACACAGCGAGACAGGGATCATCGCACAGTCACACAGCGAGACTGGGATCATCGCACAGTCACACAGAGAGATTGGGAAAATTGCACAGTCACACAGTGAGACTGGGATCATCGCACAGTCAAACAGTGAAACTGGGATCATCGCACAGTCACGCAGCGAGATTGGGATCATTGCACAGTCACAAAGTGAGATTGGGTCATCGAAAAGTCATAAAGTTATACTGGGAACATCACCAGTCACACACTGTCCCTGGGATCATTGCATCGTCACACAGTGAGACTAGTTTAATCGCACAGTCACACTGAAACTGGGATCATTGCACAAGCACACAGTGAGTATTGGATCTTCACACAGTCACATAATGAGACCAGGATCATCATACAGTCACACAGTCAGACTGGGATCATCGCACAGTCACACAGTGAGATTGGGAACATCGCACAGTCACACAGAGAGACTGGTATCATCGCACAGTCACACAGTCAGACTGGGATCATCGCACAGTCACACCGTGAGACTGCGATCATCGCACAGTCACACAGTGAGTCTGGCATCATCGCACAGTCACACAGTGAGACTGGGATCATCGCACAGTCACACAGTGAGACAGGGATCATCGCACAGTCACACAGTGAGACAGGGATCATCGCACAGTCACACAGTGAGACTGGGAAAATCGCACAGACACACAGTGAGTATCGGATCATCACACAGTCACATAATGAGACCAGGATCATTGCACAGTCACACAGTCAGACTGGGAACATTGCACAGTCACACAGAGAGACTGGGATCATCGCACAGTCACACAGTGAGATTGGGATCATCGCACAGTCACACAGTGTGACTGGGATCATCGCTAAGTCACACAGAGAGACTGGGATTATCGCACAGTCACACAGAGAGACTGGAATCATTGCACAGTAACACAGTTAGACTGGGATCATCGCACAGTCACACAGTGAGATTGGGAACATTGCACAGTCACACAGAGAGACTGGGATCATCGCACAGTCACACAGTGAGATTGGGAACATTGCACAGTCACACAGAGAGACTAGGATCATCGCACAGTCACACAGTCAGACTGGGATCATCGCACAGTCACACAGTGGGACTGGGATCATTGCACAGTCACACAGCGAGACTGGTATCATCGCACAGTCACACAGTGAGATTGGGATCATCGCACAGTCACACACAGACAGGGGTATATCGCACAGTGACATAATGAGTCTGGGATCATCGCACAGTCACGCAGTGAGACTGGGATCATCGCACAGTCACACAGTGAGACTGGGAACAACGCACAATCACACAGTCAGTCTGGCAGCATCGCACAGTCACACAGTGAGACTGGGATCATCGCACTGTCACACAGTGAGACTAGGAATGTCGCACTGTCACACAGAGAGATTGGGATCATCACACAGTCACACAGTGAGACTCGGATCATCGCAGAGTCACACAGAGGGCCTGGGATCTTCGCACAGTCACACAGAGGGACTGGGATCATCGCATAGTCACACAAAGAGACTGGGAAAATTGCACAGTCACACAGTGGGACTGGGATCATCGCACATTCACACAGTGAGACTGGGAAAATCGCACAGTCACAGAGCGAGACTGGGATCATCGCACAATCACACAGCGAGATTGGGATCATCGCACAGTCACACACTGAGAGGGGTATATCGCACAGTGACATAATGAGACTGGGATCATCGCACAGACACACAGTGATACTGGGCACATCGCACTGTCACACAGAGAGACTGGGATCATCTCACAGTCAAACAGTGAGAGGGGTATATAGTACAGATACACAGAGAGACTGGGATCATCGCACAGTCACGCAGTGAGACTGGGATCATTGCACAGTCACACAGAGAGACTGGGAACAACGCACAGTCACACAGTCAGTCTGGGAGCTTCGAAAAGTCACACAGTGAGACTCGGATCATCGCACAGTCACACAGTGAGACTGGGATCATTGCACAGTCACACAGTGAGACTAGGAATGTCGCACAGTCACACAGTGAGACTGGGATCATCGCACAGTCACACAGTGAGACAGGGAACATCGCACAGTCAAACAGTGAGACTGGGATCATCGCACAGTCACACAGTGAGACTGGGAGCATCGCACAGTCAAACAGTGAGAATGGGAACATCGCACAGTTACACAGTGAGAATGGGATCATTGCACAATCACACAGTGAGCCTGGGATAATTGCACACTCACACAGTCAGACTGGGATCATCGCACAGTCACACAGTGAGATTGGGAACATCGCACAATCACACAGTGACACTCGGATCATCGCACAGTCACACAGTGAGACTGGGATCATCACACAGTCACACAGTGAAACTGGGATCATTGCACAGTCACACAGTCAGACTGGGATCATCGCACAGTAACACAGTGAGATTGGGAACATCGCACATTCACACAGTGAGACTCGGATCATCGCACAGTCAAACAGTAGGACTGGGAACATTGCACAGTCACACAGTGAGACTGGGATCATTGCACAGTCACACTGAGCCTGTGATCATTGCACAGTCACAGAGTCATACTGGGATCATTGCACAGTCATAGAGCCAGACTGGGATCATCCCACAGTCACACAGCGAGACTGGTATCATCGCACAGTCACACAGCAAGACTGGGATCATCGCACATTCACACAGTGTGACTGGGATCATCGCTAAGTCACACAGAGAGACTGGGATTATCGCACAGTCACACAGAGAGACTGGAATCATTGCACAGTCACACAGTTAGACTGGGATCATCGCACAGTCACACAGTCAGATTGGGAACATTGCACAGTCACACAGAGAGACTGGGATCATCGCACAGTCACACAGTGAGATTGGGAACATTGCACAGTCACACAGAGAGACTGGGATCATCGCACAGTCACACAGAGAGACTGGAATCATTGCACAGTAACACAGTTAGACTGGGATCATCGCACAGTCACACAGTGAGATTGGGAACATTGCACAGTCACACAGAGAGACTGGGATCATCGCACAGTCACACAGTGAGATTGGGAACATTGCACAGTCACACAGAGAGACTAGGATCATCGCACAGTCACACAGTCAGACTGGGATCATCGCACAGTCACACAGTGGGACTGGGATCATTGCACAGTCACACAGCGAGACTGGTATCATCGCACAGTCACACAGTGAGATTGGGATCATCGCACAGTCACACACAGAGAGGGATATATCGCACAGTGACATAATGAGTCTGGGATCATCGCACAGTCACGCAGTGAGACTGGGATCATCGCACAGTCACACAGTGAGACTGGGAACAACGCACAATCACACAGTCAGTCTGGGAGCATCGCACAGTCACACAGTGAGACTGGGATCATCGCACTGTCACACAGTGAGACTAGGAATGTCGCACTGTCACACAGAGAGATTGGGATCATCACACAGTCACACAGTGAGACTCGGATCATCGCAGAGTCACACAGAGGGCCTGGGATCTTCGCACAGTCACACAGAGGGACTGGGATCATCGCATAGTCACACAAAGAGACTGGGAAAATTGCACAGTCACACAGTGGGACTGGGATCATCGCACATTCACACAGTGAGACTGGGAAAATCGCACAGTCACAGAGCGAGACAGGGATCATCGCACAATCACACAGCGAGATTGGGATCATCGCACAGTCACACACTGAGAGGGGTATATCGCACAGTGACATAATGAGACTGGGATCATCGCACAGACACACAGTGATACTGGGCACATCGCACTGTCACACAGAGAGACTGGGATCATCTCACAGTCAAACAGTGAGAGGGGTATATAGTACAGATACACAGAGAGACTGGGATCATCGCACAGTCACGCAGTGAGACTGGGATCATTGCACAGTCACACAGTGAGACTGGGAACAACGCACAGTCACACAGGCAGTCTGGGAGCTTCGAAAAGTCACACAGTGAGACTCGGATCATCGCACAGTCACACAGTGAGACTGGGATCATTGCACAGTCACACAGTGAGACTAGGAATGTCGCACAGTCACACAGTGAGACTGGGATCATCGCACAGTCACACAGTGAGACAGGGAACATCGCACAGTCAAACAGTGAGAATGGGAACATCGCACAGTTACACAGTGAGAATGGGATCATTGCACACTCACACAGTGAGACTGGGATCATCGCACAGTCACACAGTGAGATTGGGAACATCGCACAATCACACAGTGACGCTCGGATCATCGCACAGTCACACAGTGAGACTGGGATCATCACACAGTCACACAGTGAAACTGGGATCATTGCACAGTCACACAGTCAGACTGGGATCATCGCACAGTAACACAGTGAGATTGGGAACATCGCACATTCACACAGTGAGACTCGGATCATCGAACAGTCACACAGTGAGACTGGGATCATCGCACAGTCAAACAGTAGGACTGGGAACATTGCACAGTCACACAGTGAGACTGGGATCATTGCAC
This sequence comes from Isurus oxyrinchus, assembly GCA_026770705.1. Lineage (NCBI taxonomy): Eukaryota > Metazoa > Chordata > Chondrichthyes > Lamniformes > Lamnidae > Isurus > Isurus oxyrinchus. The sequence continues at coordinate 1,222,503 of JANJGN010000145.1, forward strand.
AGTCACACTGAGCCTGGGATCATTGCACAGTCACAGAGTCATACTGGGATCATTGCACAGTCATAGAGCCAGACTGGGATCATCCCACAGTCACACAGCGAGACTGGTATCATCGCACAGTCACACAGCAAGACTGGGATCATCGCACAGTCACACAGTGTGACTGGGATCATCGCTAAGTCACACAGAGAGACTGGGATTATCGCACAGTCACACAGAGAGACTGGAATCATTGCACAGTCACACAGTTAGACTGGGATCATCGCACAGTCACACAGTGAGATTGGGAATATTGCACAGTCACACAGAGAGACTGGGATCATCGCACAGTCACACAGTGAGATTGGGAACATTGCACAGTCACACAGAGACATTGGGATCATCGCACAGTCACACAGTGAGACTAGGATCATCGCACATTCACACAGTTAGACTGGGATCATCGCCCAGACACACATTGAGATTGGGAACATCGCACAGTCACACAGCGAGACAGGGATCATCGCACAGTCACACAGCGAGACTGGGATCATCGCACAGTCACACAGAGAGACTGGGAAAATTGCACAGTCACACAGTGAGACTGGGATCATCGCACAGTCAAACAGTGAGACTGGGATCATCGCACAGTCACGCAGCGAGATTGGGATCATTGCACAGTCACAAAGTGAGATTGGGTCATCGAAAAGTCATAAAGTTATACTGGGAACATCACCAGTCAAGCACTGACCCTGGGATCATTGCATCGTCACACAGTGAGACTAGTTTAATCGCACAGTCACACTGAAACTGGGATCATTGCACAAGCACACAGTGAGTATTGGATCATCACACAGTCACATAATGAGTCCAGGATCATCACACAGTCACACAGTCAGACTGGGATCATCGCACAGTCACACAGTGAGATTGGGAACATCGCACAGTCACACAGAGAGACTGGCATCATCGCACAGTCACACAGTCAGACTGGGATCATCGCACAGTCACACAGTGAGACTGGGATCATCGCACAGTCACACCGTGAGACTGTTATCATCGCACAGTCACACAGTGAGTCTGGCATCATCGCACAGTCACACAGTGAGACTGGGATCATCGCACAGTCACACAGCGAGACAGGGATCATCGCACAGTCACACAGCGAGACTGGGATCATCGCACAGTCACACAGAGAGACTGGGAAAATTGCACAGTCACACAGTGAGACTGGGATCATCGCACAGTGAAACAGTGAGACTGGGATCATCGCACAGTCAAACAGTAGGACTGGGAACATTGCACAGTCACACAGTGAGACTGGGATCATTGCACAGTCACACTGAGCCTGGGATCATTGCACAGTCACAGAGTCATACTGGGATCATTGCACAGTCATAGAGCCAGACTGGGATCATCCCACAGTCACACAGCGAGACTGGTATCATCGCACAGTCACACAGCAAGACTGGGATCATCGCACAGTCACACAGTGTGACTGGGATCATCGCTAAGTCACACAGAGAGACTGGGATTATCGCACAGTCACACAGAGAGACTGGAATCATTGCACAGTCACACAGTTAGACTGGGATCATCGCTCAGTCACACAGTGAGATTGGGAACATTGCACAGTCACACAGAGAGACTGGGATCATCGCACAGTCACACAGTGAGATTGGGAACATTGCACAGTCACACAGAGACATTGGGATCATCGCACAGTCACACAGTGAGACTGGGATCATCGCACATTCACACAGTTAGACTGGGATCATCGCCCAGACACACAGTGAGATTGGGAACATCGCACAGTCACACAGAGAGACTGGCATCATCGCACAGTCACACAGTCAGACTGGGATCATCGCACAGTCACACAGTGAGACTGGGATCATCGCACAGTCACACCGTGAGACTGGGATCATCGCACAGTCACACAGTGAGTCTGGCATCATCGCACAGTCACACAGTGAGACTGGGATCATCGCACAGTCACACAGCGAGACAGGGATCATCGCACAGTCACACAGCGAGACTGGGATCATCGCACAGTCACACAGAGAGACTGGGAAAATTGCACAGTCACACAGTGAGACTGGGATCATCGCACAGTCAAACAGTGAGACTGGGATCATCGCACAGTCACGCAGCGAGATTGGGATCATTGCACAGTCACAAAGTGAGATTGGGTCATCGAAAAGTCATAAAGTTATACTGGGAACATCACCAGTCAAGCACTGACCCTGGGATCATTGCATCGTCACACAGTGAGACTAGTTTAATCGCACAGTCACACTGAAACTGGGATCATTGCACAAGCACACAGTGAGTATTGGATCATCACACAGTCACATAATGAGACCAGGATCATCACACAGTCACACAGTCAGACTGGGATCATCGCACAGTCACACAGTGAGATTGGGAACATCGCACAGTCACACAGAGAGACTGGCATCATCGCACAGTCACACAGTCAGACTGGGATCATCGCACAGTCACACAGTGAGACTGGGATCATCGCACAGTCACACCGTAAGACTGGGATCATCGCACAGTCACACAGTGAGTCTGGCATCATCGCACAGTCACACAGTGAGACTGGGATCATCGCACAGTCACACAGTGAGACAGGGATCATCGCAGAGTCACACAGTGAGACAGGGATCATCGCACAGTCACACAGTGAGACTGGGAACATCGCACAGACACACAGTGAGTATCGGATCATCACACAGTCACATAATGAGACCAGGATCATTGCACAGTCACACAGTCAGACTGGGATCATCGCACAGTCACACAGTGAGAGTGGGAATGTCGCAATGTCACACAGTGAGACTGGGAAAATCGCACAGTCACACAGCGAGATTAGGAACATCGCACAGTCACACAGTGAGACTGGGATCATCGCACAGTCACACAGTGAGACTGGGATCATCGCACAGCCACACAGTGAGTATCGAATCATCACACAGTCACATAGTGAGACCAGGATCATCGCACAGACAAACAGTCAGACTGGGATCATCACACAGTCACACAGTGAGAGTGGGAATGTCGCACTGTCACACAGTGAGACTGGGAACATCGCACAGTCACACAGTGAGACTGGGATCATCACACAGTCACACAGTGAAACTGGGATCATTGCACAGTCACACAGTCAGACTGGGATCATCGCACAGTAACACAGTGAGATTGGGAACATCGCACATTCACACAGTGAGACTCGGATCATCGCACAGTCACACAGTGAGACTGGGATCATCGCACAGTCAAACAGTAGGACTGGTAACATTGCACAGTCACACAGTGAGACTGGGATCATTGCACAGTCACACTGAGCCTGTGATCATTGCACAGTCACAGAGTCATACTGGGATCATTGCACAGTCATAGAGCCAGACTGGGATCATCCCACAGTCACACAGCGAGACTGGTATCATCGCACAGTCACACAGCAAGACTGGGATCATCGCACAGTCACACATGTGTGACTGGGATCATCGCTCAGTCACACAGAGAGACTGGGATTATCGCACAGTCACACAGAGAGACTGGAATCATTGCACAGTCACACAGTTAGACTGGGATCATCGCACAGTCACACAGTCAGATAGGGAACATTGCACAGTCACACAGAGAGACTGGGATCATCGCACAGTCACACAGTGAGATTGGGAACATTGCACAGTCACACAGAGAGACTGGGATCATCGCACAGTCACACAGTTAGACTGGGATCATCGCCCAGACACACAGGGAGATTGGGAACATCGCACAGTCACACAGAGAGACTGGCATCATCGCACAGTCACACAGCCAGACTGGGATCATCGCACAGTCACACAGTGAGACTGGGATCATCGCACAGTCACACCGTGAGACTGAGATCATCGCACAGTCACACAGTGAGTCTGGCATCATCGCACAGTCACACAGTGAGACTGGGATCATCGCACAGTCACACAGCGAGACAGGGATCATCGCACAGTCACACAGCGAGACTGGGATCATCGCACAGTCACACAGAGAGACTGGGAAAATTGCACAGTCACACAGTGAGACTGGGATCATCGCACAGTCAAACAGTGAGACTGGGATCATCGCACAGTCACGCAGCGAGATTGGGATCATTGCACAGTCACAAAGTGAGATTGGGTCATCGAAAAGTCATAAAGTTATACTGGGAACATCACCAATCAAACACTGACCCTGGGATCATTGCATCGTCACACAGTGAGACTAGTTTAATCGCACAGTCACACTGAAACTGGGATCATTGCACAAGCACACAGTGAGTATTGGATCTTCACACAGTCACATAATGAGACCAGGATCATCACACAGTCACACAGTCAGACTGGGATCATCGCACAGTCACACAGTGAGATTGGGAACATCGCACAGTCACACAGAGAGACTGGCATCATCGCACAGTCACACAGTCAGACTGAGATCATCGCACAGTCACACAGTGAGACTGGGATCATCGCACAGTCACACCGTGAGACTGGGATCATCGCAGAGTCACACAGTGAGTCTGGCATCATCGCACAGTCACACAGTGAGACAGGGATCATCGCACAGTCACACAGTGAGACAGGGATCATCGCACAGTCACACAGTGAGACTGGGAACATCGCACAGACACACAGTGAGTATCGGATCATCACACAGTCACATAATGAGACCAGGATCATTGCACAGTCGCACAGTCAGACTGGGATCATCGCACAGTCACACAGTGAGAGTGAGAATGTCGCACTGTCACACAGTGAGACTGGGAAAATCGCACAGTCACACAGCGAGATTAGGAACATCGCACAGTCACACAGTGGGACTGGGATCATCACACAGTTACACAGTGAGACTGGGATCATCGCACAGCCACACAGTGAGTATCGAATCATCACACTGTCACATAGTGAGACCAGGATCATCGCACAGTCAAACAGTCAGACTGGGATCATCACACAGTCACACAGTGAGAGTGGGAATGTCACACTGTCACACAGTGAGACTGGGAACATCGCACAGTCACACAGCGAGATTGGGAACATCGCACAGTCACACAGTGAGACTGGGATCATCGCACAGTCACACAGTGAGACTGGGATCATCGCACAGTCACACAGTGAGACTGGGATCATCGCACAGTCACACAGTGAGACTAGGAATGTCGCACTGTCACACAGAGAGATTGGGATCATCACACAGTCACACAGTGAGACTCGGATCATCACACAGTCACACAGTGGGACTGGGATCATCGCACAGTCACACAGAGGGACTGGGATCATCGCACAGTCACACAATGAGACTGGGAAAATTGCACAGTCACACAGTGGGACTGGGATCATCGCACATTCACACAGCGAGACTGGGATCATCGCACAATCACACAGCGAGACTGGTAGCATCGCAAAGTCACACAGCGAGATTGGGATCATCGCACAGTCACACACTGAGAGGGGTATATCGCACAGTGACATAATGAGACTGGGATCATCGCACAGACACACAGTGATACTGGGAACATCGCACTGTCACACAGAGAGACTGGTATCATCTCACAGTCAAACAGTGAGAGGGGTATATCGCACAGTCACACAGAGAGACTGGGATCATCCCACAGTCACGCAGTGAGACTGGGATCATCGCACAGTAACACAGTGAGACTGGGAACAACGCACAGTCACACAGTCAGTCTGGGAGCATCGCACAGTCACACAGTGAGACTGGGATCATCGCACAGTCACACAGTGAGACTGGGATCATCGCACAGTCACACAGTGAGACTAGGAATGTCGCACTGTCACACAGAGAGACTCGGATCATTGCACAGTCACACAGTGAGACAGGGAACATCGCACAGTTACACAGTGAGAATGGGATCATTGCACACTCACACATTCAGACTGGGATCATCGCACAGTCACACAGTCAGACTGGGATCATCGCACAGTCACACAGTGAGATTGGGAACATCGCACAATCACACAGTGACACTCGGATCATCGCACAGTCACACAGTGAGACTGGGATCATCACACAGTCACACAGTGAAACTGGGATCATTGCACAGTCACACAGTCAGACTGGGATCATCGCACAGTAACACAGTGAGATTGGGAACATCGCACATTCACACAGTGAGACTCGGATCATCGCACAGTCACACAGTGAGACTGGGATCATCGCACAGTCAAACAGTAGGACTGGGAACATTGCACAGTCACACAGTGAGACTGGGATCATTGCACAGTCACACTGAGCCTGTGATCATTGCACAGTCACAGAGTCATACTGGGATCATTGCACAGTCATAGAGCCAGACTGGGATCATCCCACAGTCACACAGCGAGACTGGTATCATCGCACAGTCACACAGCAAGACTGGGATCATCGCATAGTCACACAGTGTGACTGGGATCATCGCTAAGTCACACACAGAGACTGGGATTATCGCACAGTCACACAGAGAGACTGGAATCATTGCACAGTCACACAGTTAGACTGGGATCATCGCACAGTCACACAGTGAGATTGGGAACATTCCACAGTCACACAGAGAGACTGGGATCATCACACAGTCACGCAGTGAGATTGGGAACATGGCACAGTCACACAGAGAGACTGGGATCATCGCACAGTCACACAGTGAGACTGGGATCATCGCACAGTCACACAGAGAGACTGGAATCATTGCACAGTCACACAGTTAGACTGGGATCATCGCACAGTCACACAGTCAGATTGGGAACATTGCACAGTCACACAGAGAGACTGGGATCATCGCACAGTCACACAGTGAGATTGGGAACATTGCACAGTCACACAGAGAGACTGGGATCATCGCACAGTCACACAGTGAGACTGGGATCATCGCACAGTCACACATGTGGGACTGGGATCATCGCCCAGACACACAGTGAGATTGGGAACATCGCACAGTCACACAGAGAGACTGGCATCATCGCACAGTCACACATTCAGACTGGGATCATCGCACAGTCACACAGTGAGACTGGGATCATCGCACAGTCACACCGTGAGACTGGGATCATCGCACAGTCACACAGTGAGTCTGGCATCATCGCACAGTCACACAGTGAGACTGGGATCATCGCACAGTCACACAGCGAGACAGGGATCATCGCACAGTCACACAGCGAGACTGGGATCATCGCACAGTCACACAGAGAGACTGGGAAAATTGCACAGTCACACAGTGAGACTGGGATCATCGCACAGTCAAACAGTGAGACTGGGATCATCGCACAGTCACGCAGCGAGATTGGGATCATTGCACAGTCACAAAGTGAGATTGGGTCATCGAAAAGTCATAAAGTTATACTGGGAACATCACCAGTCAAGCACTGACCCTGGGATCATTGCATCGTCACACAGTGAGACTAGTTTAATCGCACAGTCACACTGAAACTGGGATCATTGCACAAGCACACAGTGAGTATTGGATCATCACACAGTCACATAATGAGACCAGGATCATCACACAGTCACACAGTCAGACTGGGATCATCGCACAGTCACACAGTGAGATTGGGAACATCGCACAGTCACACAGAGAGACTGGCATCATCGCACAGTCACACAGTCAGACTGGCATCATCGCACAGTCACACAGTGAGACTGGGATCATCGCACAGTCACACAGTCAGACTGGGATCATCGCACAGTCACACAGTGAGTCTGGCATCATCACACAGTCACACAGTGAGACTGGGATCATCGCACAGTCACACAGTGAGACAGGGATCATCGCACAGTCACACAGTGAGACAGGGATCATCGCACAGTCACACAGTGAGACAGGGATCATCGCACAGTCACACAGTGAGACTGGGAACATCGCACAGACACACAGTGAGTATCGGATCATCACACAGTCACATAATGAGACCAGGATCATTGCACAGTCACACAGTCAGACTGGGATCATCGCACAGTCACACAGTGAGAGTGGGAATGTCGCACTGTCACACAGTGAGACTGGGAAAATCGCACAGTCACACAGCGAGATTAGGAACATCGCACAGTCACACAGTGAGACTGGGATCATCGCACAGTCACACAGTGAGACTGGGATCATCGCACAGCCACACAGTGAGTATCGAATCATCACACAGTCACATAGTGAGACCAGGATCATCGCACAGTCAAACAGTCAGACTGGGATCATCACACAGTCACACAGTGAGAGTGGGAATGTCGCACTGTCACACAGTGAGACTGGGAACATCGCACAGTCACACAGCGAGATTGGGAACATCGCACAGTCACACAGTGAGACTGGGATCATCGCACAGTCACACAGTGAGACTGGGATCATCGCACAGTCACACAGTGAGACTGGGATCATCGCACAGTCACACAGTGAGACTAGGAATGTCGCACTGTCACACAGAGAGATTGGGATCATCACACAGTCACACAGTGAGACTCGGATCATCACACAGTCACACAGTGGGACTGGGATCATCGCACAGTCACACAGAGGGACTGGGATCATCGCACAGTCACACAATGAGACTGGGAAAATTGCACAGTCACACAGTGGGACTGGGATCATCGCACATTCACACAGCGAGACTGGGATCATCGCACAATCACACAGCGAGACTGGTAGCATCGCAAAGTCACACAGCGAGATTGGGATCATCGCACAGTCACACACTGAGAGGGGTACATCGCACAGTGACATAATGAGACTGGGATCATCGCACAGACACACAGTGATACTGGGAACATCGCACTGTCACACAGAGAGACTGGTATCATCTCACAGTCAAACAGTGAGAGGGGTATATCGCACAGTCACACAGAGAGACTGGGATCATCCCACAGTCATGCAGTGAGACTGGGATCATCGCACAGTAACACAGTGAGACTGGGAACAACGCACAGTCACACAGTCAGTCTGGGAGCATCGCACAGTCACACAGTGAGACTCAGATCATCGCACAGTCACACAGTGAGACTGGGATCATCGCACAGTCACACTGTGAGACTAGGAATGTCGCACTGTCACACAGAGAGACTCGGATCATCGCACAGTCACACAGTGAGACAGGGAACATCGCACAGTCAAACAGTGAGAATGGGAACATCGCACAGTTACACAGTGAGAATTGGATCATTGCACACTCACACAGTAAGACTGGGATCATCGCACAGTCACACAGTCAGACTGTGATCATCGCACAGTCATACAGTGAGATTGGGAACATCGCACAATCACACAGTGACACTCGGATCATCGCACAGTCACACAGTGAAACTGGGAACATCGCACAGTCAAACAGTGAGACTGGGAACATCGCACAGTCACACAGCGAGATTGGGATCATCGCACAGTCACACAGTGAGACTGGGAAATTTACACTCACACAGTGGGCCTAGGATCAGCGCACAGTCACACAGTGAGACTGGGATCATCGCACAGTCACACAGTCAGACTGGGATCATCGCACAGTCACACAGTGAGACTGGGATCATCACACAGTCACACAGTGAGACTGGGATCATCGCACAGTCACACAGTGAGACTGGGATCATCACACAGTCACACAGTGAAACTGGGATCATTGCACAGTCACAAAGTCAGACTGGGATCATCGCACAGTCACACAGCGAGACTGGGATCATCGCACAGTCACACAGTGAGACTGGGATCATCACACAGTCACACAGAGAGACTGGGATCATCGCACAGTCACACAGCGAGATTGGGATCATTGCACAGACACAAAGTGAGATTGGGTCATCGAAATGTCATAAAGTTATACTGGGAACATCACCAGTCAAACACTGACCCTGGGATCATTGCATCGTCACACAGTGAGACTAGTTTAATCGCACAGTCACACTGAAACTGGGATCATTGCACAGACACACAGTGAGTATCGGATCATCACACAGTCACACAGTCAGACTGGGATCATCGCACAGTCACACAGTGAGATTGGGAACATCACACAGTCACACAGAGAGACTGGCATCATCGCACAGTCACACAGTCAGACTGGGATCATCGCACAGTCACACAGTGAGACTGGGATCATCGCACAGTAACACCGTGAGACTGGGATCATCGCACAGTCACACAGTGAGTCTGGCATCATCGCACAGTCACACAGTGAGACTAGGATCATCGCACAGTCACACAGTGAGACAGGGATCATCGCACAGTCACACAGTGAGACAGGAATCATCGCACAGTCACACAGTGAGACTGGGAACATCGCACAGACACACAGTGAGTATCGGATCATCACACAGTCACATAATGAGACCAGGATCATTGCACAGTCACACAGTCAGACTGGGATCATCGCACAGTCACACAGTGAGAGTGGGAATGTCGCACTGTCACACAGCAAGATTGGGAACATCGCACAGTCACACAGTGAGACTGGGATCATCGCACAGTCACACAGTGAGACTGGGAACATTGCACAGACACACAGTGAGTATCGAATCATCACACAGTCACATAGTGAGACCAGGATCATCGCACAGTCAAACAGTCAGACTGGGATCATCGCACAGTCACACAGTGAGAGTGGGAATGTCGCACTGTCACACAGTGAGACTGGGAACATCGCACAGTCACACAGCGAGATTGGGAACATCGCACAGTCACACAGTGAGACTGGGAACATCGCATAGTCACACAATGAGACTGGGATCATCGCACAGTCACACAGTGAGACTGGGATCAGCGCACAGTCACACAGTGAGTCTGGGATCATCGCACAGTCACACAGTGAGACTGGGATCATCGCACAGTCACACAGTGAGACTGGGATCATCGCACAGTCACACAGTGAGACTGGGATCAGCGCACAGTCACACAGTGAGACTGGGATCATCGCACAGTCACACAGTGAGACTGGGATCATCGCACAGTCACACAGTGAGACTGGGATCATCGCACAGTCACACAGTGAGACTGTGATCATCGCACAGTCACACAGTGAGACTGGGATCATCGCACAGTCACACAGTGAGACTGGGATCATCGCACAGTCACACAGAGAGACTGGGATCATCAAACAGTCACACAGTGAGACTGGGATCAGCGCACAGTCACACAGTGAGACTGGGATCATCGCACAGTCACACCGTGAGACTGGGATCATCGCACAGTCACACAGTGAGTCTGGCATCATAGCACAGTCACACAGTGAGACTGGGATCATCGCACAGTCACACAGTGAAACAGGGATCATCGCACAGTCACACAGTGAGACAGGGATCATCGCACAGACACACAGTGAGACTGGGAACATCGCACAGTCACGCAGCGAGATTGCGATCATTGCAATGACACAAAGTGAGATTGGGTCATCGAAAAGTCATAAAGTTATACTGGGAACATCACCAGTCAAACACTGACCCTGGGATCATTGCATCGTCACACAGTGAGAATAATTTAATCGCACAGTCACACTGAAACTGGGATCATTGCACAGACACACAGTGAGTATCGGATCATCACACAGTCACACAGTGAGACCAGGATCATCGCACAGTCACACAGTCAGACTGGGATCATCGCACTGTCTCACAGAGAGACTGGGATCATCGCACAGTCACAAACTGAGACTGGGATCATCGCACAGTCACACAGTCAGACTGGCATCATCGCACAGTCACACAGTGAGACTGGGAACATCGCATAGTTACACAGTGGGACAGAGATCATCACACAGTCACACAGTGAGACTGGGAACAACGCAGAGTCACACAGTCAGATTGGGAGCATCGCACAGTCACACAGTGAGACTGGGATCATCGCACAGTCACACAGTCAGACTGGGATCATCGCAGTCACACAGTGGGACTGGGATCATTGCACAGTCACACAGCGAGACTGGTATCATCGCACAGTCACACAGCGAGATTGGGATCATCGCACAGTCACACACAGAGAGGGGTATATCGCACAGTGACATAATTAGTCTGGGATCATCGCACAGTCACGCAGTGAGACTGGGATCATCGCACAGTCACACAGTGAGACTGGGAACAACGCACAGTCACACAGTCAGTCTGGGAGCATCGCACAGTCACACAGTGAGACTGGGAACAACGCACAGTCACACAGTGAGACTAGGAATGTCGCACTGTCACACAGAGAGATTGGGTCATCACACAGTCACACAGTGAGACTCGGATCATCGCACAGTCACACAGAAGGACTGGGATCATCGCACAGTCACACAGAGGGACTGGGATCATCGCATAGTCACACAATGAGACTGGGAAAATTGCACAGTCACACAGTGGGACTGGGATCATCGCACATTCACACAGTGAGACTGGGAAAATCGCACAGTCAAACAGCGAGACTGGGATCATCGCACAATCACACAGCGAGATTGGGATCATCGCACAGTCACACACTGAGAGGGGTATATCGCACAGTGACATAATGAGACTGGGATCATCGCACAGACACACAGTGATACTGGGAACATCGCACTGTCACACAGAGAGACTGGTATCATCTCACAGTCAAACAGTGAGAGGGGTATATAGTACAGTCACACAGAGAGACTGGGATCATCGCACAGTCACGCAGGGAGACTGGGATCATCGCACAGTAACACAGTGAGACTGGGAACAACGCACAGTCACACAGTCAGTCTGGGAGCTTCGCACAGTCACACAATGAGACTGGGATCATCGCACAGTCACACAGTGAGACTGGGATCATCGCACAGTCACACAGTGAGACTAGGAATGTCGCACAGTCACACAGTGAGACTGGGATCATCGCACAGTCACACAGTGAGACAGGGAAAATCGCACAGTCAAACAGTGAGAATGGGAACATCGCACAGTTACACAGTGAGAATGGGATCATTGCACAATCACACAGTGAGCCTGGGATCATTGCACACTCACACAGTCAGACTGGGATCATCGCACAGTCACACAGTGAGATTGGGAACATCGCACAATCACACAGTGACACTCGGATCATCGCACAGTCACACAGTGAGACTGGGATCATCACACAGTCACACAGTGAAACTGGGATCATTGCACAGTCACACAGTCAGACTGGGATCATCGCACAGTAACACAGTGAGATTGGGAACATCGCACATTCACACAGTGAGACTCGGATCATCGCACAGTCACACAGTGAGACTGGGATCATCGCACAGTCAAACAGTAGGACTGGGAACATTGCACAGTCACACAGTGAGACTGGGATCATTGCACAGTCACACTGAGCTTGTGATCATTGCACAGTCACAGAGTCATACTGGTATCATTGCACAGTCATAGAGTCAGACTGGGATCATCCCACAGTCACACAGCGAGACTGGTATCATCGCACAGTCACACAGCAAGACTGGGATCATCGCACAGTCACACAGTGTGACTGGGATCATCGCTAAGTCACACAGAGAGACTGGGATTATCGCACAGTCACACAGAGAGACTGGAATCATTGCACAGTCACACAGTCAGACTGGGATCATCGCACAGTCACACAGTGAGATTGGGAACATTGCACAGTCACACAGAGAGACTGGGATCATCGCACAGTCACACAGTGAGATTGGGAACATTGCACAGTCACACAGAGAGACTGGGATCATCGCACAGTCACACAGTCAGACGGGGATCATCGCACAGTCACACAGTGGGACTGGGATCATTGCACAGTCACACAGCGAGACTGGTATCATCGCACAGTCACACAGCGAGATTGGGATCATCGCACAGTCACACACAGAGAGGGGTATATTGCACAGTGACATAATGAGTCTGGGATCATCGCACAGTCACGCAGTGAGACTGGGATCATCGCACAGTCACACAGTGAGACTGGGAACAACGCACAGTCACACAGTCAGTCTGGGAGCATCGCACAGTCACACAGTGAGACTTGGATCATCGCACTGTCACACAGTGAGACTAGGAATGTCGCACTGTCACACAGAGAGATTGGGATCATCACACAGTCACACAGTGAGACTCGGATCGTCGCACAGTCACACAGAGGGACTGGGATCATCGCACAGTCACACAGAGGGACTGGGATCATCGCATAGTCACACAAAGAGACTGGGAAAATTGCACAGTCACACAGTGGGACTGGGATCATCGCACATTCACACAGTGAGACTGGGAAAATCGCACAGTCACACAGCGAGACTGGGATCATTGCACAATCACACAGCGAGATTGGGATCATCGCACAATCACACACTGAGAGGGGTATATCACACAGTGACATAATGAGACTGGGATCATCGCACAGACACACAGTGATACTGGGAACATCGCACTGTCACACAGAGAGACTGGCATCATCTCACAGTCAAACAGTCAGAGGGGTATATAGTACAGATACACAGAGAGACTGGGATCATCACACAGTCACGCAGTGAGACTGGGATCATTGCACAGTAACACAGTGAGACTGGGAACAATGCACAGTCACACAGTCAGTCTGGGAGCTTCGAACAGTCACACAGTGAGACTGGGATCATCGCACAGTCACAAAGTCAGACTGGGATCATCGCAAAGTCACACAGTCAGACTGGGATCATCGCACAGTCATACAGTGAGATTGGGAACATCGCACAATCACACAGTGACACTCGGATCATCGCACAGTCACACAGTGAAACTGGGAACATCGCACAGTCAAACAGTGAGAATGGGAACATCGCACATTCACACAGCGAGATTGGGATCATCGCACAGTCACACAGTGAGACTGGGAAATTTACACTCACACAGTGGGCCTAGGATCAGCGCACAGTCACACAGTGAGCCTGGGATCATCGCACAGTCACACAGTCAGACTGGGATCATCGCACAGTCACACAGTGAGACTGGGATCATCACACAGTCACACAGTGAGACTGGGATCATCGCACAGTCACACAGTGAGACTGGGATCATCACACAGTCACACAGTGAAACTGGGATCATTGCACAGTCACAAAGTCAGACTGGGATCATCGCACAGTCACACAGCGAGACTGGGATCATCGCACAGTCACACAGTGAGACTGGGATCATCACACAGTCACACAGAGAGACTGGGATCATCGCACAGTCACACAGCGAGATTGGGATCATTGCACAGACACAAAGTGAGATTGGGTCATCGAAATGTCATAAAGTTATACTGGGAACATCACCAGTCAAACACTGACCCTGGGATCATTGCATCGTCACACAGTGAGACTAGTTTAATCGCACAGTCACACTGAAACTCGGATCATCGCACAGACACACAGTGAGTATCGGATCATCACACAGTCACACAGTGAAACTGGGATCATTGCACAGTCACACAGTCAGACTGGGATCATCGCACAGTAACACAGTGAGATTGGGAACATCGCACATTCACACAGTGAGACTCGGATCATCGCACAGTCACACAGTGAGACTGGGATCATCGCACAGTCAAACAGTAGGACTGGGAACATTGCACAGTCACACAGTGAGACTGGGATCATTGCACAGTCACACTGAGCCTGTGATCATTGCACAGTCACAGAGTCATACTGGTATCATTGCACAGTCATAGAGTCAGACTGGGATCATCCCACAGTCACACAGCGAGACTGGTATCATCGCACAGTCACACAGCAAGACTGGGATCATCGCACAGTCACACAGTGTGACTGGGATCATCGCTAAGTCACACAGAGAGACTGGGATTATCGCACAGTCACACAGAGAGACTGGAATCATTGCACAGTCACACAGTCAGACTGGGATCATTGCACAGTCACACAGTGAGATTGGGAACATTGCACAGTCACACAGAGAGACTGGGATCATCGCACAGTCACACAGTGAGATAGGGAACATTGCACAGTCACACAGAGAGACTGGGATCATCGCACAGTCACACAGTCAGACGGGGATCATCGCACAGTCACACAGTGGGACTGGGATCATTGCACAGTCACACAGCGAGACTGGTATCATCGCACAGTCACACAGCGAGATTGGGATCATCGCACAGTCACACACAGAGAGGGGTATATTGCACAGTGACATAATGAGTCTGGGATCATCACACAGTCACGCAGTGAGACTGGGATCATCGCACAGTCACACAGTGAGACTGGGAACAACGCACAGTCACACAGTCAGTCTGGGAGCATCGCACAGTCACACAGTGAGACTTGGATCATCGCACTGTCACACAGTGAGACTAGGAATGTCGCACTGTCACACAGAGAGATTGGGATCATCACACAGTCACACAGTGAGACTCGGATCGTCGCACAGTCACACAGAGGGACTGGGATCATCGCACAGTCACACAGAGGGACTGGGATCATCGCATAGTCACACAAAGAGACTGGGAAAATTGCACAGTCACACAGTGGGACTGGGATCATCGCACATTCACACAGTGAGACTGGGAAAATCGCACAGTCACACAGCGAGACTGGGATCATTGCACAATCACACAGCGAGATTGGGATCATCGCACAGTCACACACTGAGAGGGGTATATCGCACAGTGACATAATGAGACTGGGATCATCGCACAGACACACAGTGATACTGGGAACATCGCACTGTCACACAGAGAGACTGGCATCATCTCACAGTCAAACAGTCAGAGGGGTATATAGTACAGATACACAGAGAGACTGGGATCATCACACAGTCACGCAGTGAGACTGGGATCATTGCACAGTAACACAGTGAGACTGGGAACAATGCACAGTCACACAGTAAGTCTGGGAGCTTCGAACAGTCACACAGTGAGACTGGGATCATCGCACAGTCACACAGTCAGACTGGGATCATCGCACAGTCACACAGTCAGACTGGGATCATCGCACAGTCATACAGTGAGATTGGGAACATCGCACAATCACACAGTGACACTCGGATCATCGCACAGTCACACAGTGAAACTGGGAACATCGCACAGTCAAACAGTGAGAATGGGAACATCGCACATTCACACAGCGAGATTGGGATCATCGCACAGTCACACAGTGAGACTGGGAAATTTACACTCACACAGTGGGCCTAGGATCAGCGCACAGTCACACAGTGAGCCTGGGATCATCGCACAGTCACACAGTCAGACTGGGATCATCGCACAGTCACACAGTCAGACTGGGATCATCGCAGTCACACAGTGGGACTGGGATCATTGCACAGTCACACAGCGAGACTGGTATCATCGCACAGTCACACAGCGAGATTGGGATCATCGCACAGTCACACACAGAGAGGGGTATATCGCACAGTGACATAATTAGTCTGGGATCATCGCACAGTCACGCAGTGAGACTGGGATCATCGCACAGTCACACAGTGAGACTGGGAACAACGCACAGTCACACAGTCAGTCTGGGAGCATCGCACAGTCACACAGTGAGACTGGGAACAACGCACAGTCACACAGTGAGACTAGGAATGTCGCACTGTCACACAGAGAGATTGGGTCATCACACAGTCACACAGTGAGACTCGGATCATCGCACAGTCACACAGAAGGACTGGGATCATCGCACAGTCACACAGAGGGACTGGGATCATCGCATAGTCACACAATGAGACTGGGAAAATTGCACAGTCACACAGTGGGACTGGGATCATCGCACATTCACACAGTGAGACTGGGAAAATCGCACAGTCAAACAGCGAGACTGGGATCATCGCACAATCACACAGCGAGATTGGGATCATCGCACAGTCACACACTGAGAGGGGTATATCGCACAGTGACATAATGAGACTGGGATCATCGCACAGACACACAGTGATACTGGGAACATCGCACTGTCACACAGAGAGACTGGTATCATCTCACAGTCAAACAGTGAGAGGGGTATATAGTACAGTCACACAGAGAGACTGGGATCATCGCACAGTCACGCAGGGAGACTGGGATCATCGCACAGTAACACAGTGAGACTGGGAACAACGCACAGTCACACAGTCAGTCTGGGAGCTTCGCACAGTCACACAATGAGACTGGGATCATCGCACAGTCACACAGTGAGACTGGGATCATCGCACAGTCACACAGTGAGACTAGGAATGTCGCACAGTCACACAGTGAGACTGGGATCATCGCACAGTCACACAGTGAGACAGGGAAAATCGCACAGTCAAACAGTGAGAATGGGAACATCGCACAGTTACACAGTGAGAATGGGATCATTGCACAATCACACAGTGAGCCTGGGATCATTGCACACTCACACAGTCAGACTGGGATCATCGCACAGTCACACAGTGAGATTGGGAACATCGCACAATCACACAGTGACACTCGGATCATCGCACAGTCACACAGTGAGACTGGGATCATCACACAGTCACACAGTGAAACTGGGATCATTGCACAGTCACACAGTCAGACTGGGATCATCGCACAGTAACACAGTGAGATTGGGAACATCGCACATTCACACAGTGAGACTCGGATCATCGCACAGTCACACAGTGAGACTGGGATCATCGCACAGTCAAACAGTAGGACTGGGAACATTGCACAGTCACACAGTGAGACTGGGATCATTGCACAGTCACACTGAGCTTGTGATCATTGCACAGTCACAGAGTCATACTGGTATCATTGCACAGTCATAGAGTCAGACTGGGATCATCCCACAGTCACACAGCGAGACTGGTATCATCGCACAGTCACACAGCAAGACTGGGATCATCGCACAGTCACACAGTGTGACTGGGATCATCGCTAAGTCACACAGAGAGACTGGGATTATCGCACAGTCACACAGAGAGACTGGAATCATTGCACAGTCACACAGTCAGACTGGGATCATCGCACAGTCACACAGTGAGATTGGGAACATTGCACAGTCACACAGAGAGACTGGGATCATCGCACAGTCACACAGTGAGATTGGGAACATTGCACAGTCACACAGAGAGACTGGGATCATCGCACAGTCACACAGTCAGACGGGGATCATCGCACAGTCACACAGTGGGACTGGGATCATTGCACAGTCACACAGCGAGACTGGTATCATCGCACAGTCACACAGCGAGATTGGGATCATCGCACAGTCACACACAGAGAGGGGTATATTGCACAGTGACATAATGAGTCTGGGATCATCGCACAGTCACGCAGTGAGACTGGGATCATCGCACAGTCACACAGTGAGACTGGGAACAACGCACAGTCACACAGTCAGTCTGGGAGCATCGCACAGTCACACAGTGAGACTTGGATCATCGCACTGTCACACAGTGAGACTAGGAATGTCGCACTGTCACACAGAGAGATTGGGATCATCACACAGTCACACAGTGAGACTCGGATCGTCGCACAGTCACACAGAGGGACTGGGATCATCGCACAGTCACACAGAGGGACTGGGATCATCGCATAGTCACACAAAGAGACTGGGAAAATTGCACAGTCACACAGTGGGACTGGGATCATCGCACATTCACACAGTGAGACTGGGAAAATCGCACAGTCACACAGCGAGACTGGGATCATTGCACAATCACACAGCGAGATTGGGATCATCGCACAATCACACACTGAGAGGGGTATATCACACAGTGACATAATGAGACTGGGATCATCGCACAGACACACAGTGATACTGGGAACATCGCACTGTCACACAGAGAGACTGGCATCATCTCACAGTCAAACAGTCAGAGGGGTATATAGTACAGATACACAGAGAGACTGGGATCATCACACAGTCACGCAGTGAGACTGGGATCATTGCACAGTAACACAGTGAGACTGGGAACAATGCACAGTCACACAGTCAGTCTGGGAGCTTCGAACAGTCACACAGTGAGACTGGGATCATCGCACAGTCACAAAGTCAGACTGGGATCATCGCAAAGTCACACAGTCAGACTGGGATCATCGCACAGTCATACAGTGAGATTGGGAACATCGCACAATCACACAGTGACACTCGGATCATCGCACAGTCACACAGTGAAACTGGGAACATCGCACAGTCAAACAGTGAGAATGGGAACATCGCACATTCACACAGCGAGATTGGGATCATCGCACAGTCACACAGTGAGACTGGGAAATTTACACTCACACAGTGGGCCTAGGATCAGCGCACAGTCACACAGTGAGCCTGGGATCATCGCACAGTCACACAGTCAGACTGGGATCATCGCACAGTCACACAGTGAGACTGGGATCATCACACAGTCACACAGTGAGACTGGGATCATCGCACAGTCACACAGTGAGACTGGGATCATCACACAGTCACACAGTGAAACTGGGATCATTGCACAGTCACAAAGTCAGACTGGGATCATCGCACAGTCACACAGCGAGACTGGGATCATCGCACAGTCACACAGTGAGACTGGGATCATCACACAGTCACACAGAGAGACTGGGATCATCGCACAGTCACACAGCGAGATTGGGATCATTGCACAGACACAAAGTGAGATTGGGTCATCGAAATGTCATAAAGTTATACTGGGAACATCACCAGTCAAACACTGACCCTGGGATCATTGCATCGTCACACAGTGAGACTAGTTTAATCGCACAGTCACACTGAAACTCGGATCATCGCACAGACACACAGTGAGTATCGGATCATCACACAGTCACACAGTGAAACTGGGATCATTGCACAGTCACACAGTCAGACTGGGATCATCGCACAGTAACACAGTGAGATTGGGAACATCGCACATTCACACAGTGAGACTCGGATCATCGCACAGTCACACAGTGAGACTGGGATCATCGCACAGTCAAACAGTAGGACTGGGAACATTGCACAGTCACACAGTGAGACTGGGATCATTGCACAGTCACACTGAGCCTGTGATCATTGCACAGTCACAGAGTCATACTGGTATCATTGCACAGTCATAGAGTCAGACTGGGATCATCCCACAGTCACACAGCGAGACTGGTATCATCGCACAGTCACACAGCAAGACTGGGATCATCGCACAGTCACACAGTGTGACTGGGATCATCGCTAAGTCACACAGAGAGACTGGGATTATCGCACAGTCACACAGAGAGACTGGAATCATTGCACAGTCACACAGTCAGACTGGGATCATTGCACAGTCACACAGTGAGATTGGGAACATTGCACAGTCACACAGAGAGACTGGGATCATCGCACAGTCACACAGTGAGATAGGGAACATTGCACAGTCACACAGAGAGACTGGGATCATCGCACAGTCACACAGTCAGACGGGGATCATCGCACAGTCACACAGTGGGACTGGGATCATTGCACAGTCACACAGCGAGACTGGTATCATCGCACAGTCACACAGCGAGATTGGGATCATCGCACAGTCACACACAGAGAGGGGTATATTGCACAGTGACATAATGAGTCTGGGATCATCACACAGTCACGCAGTGAGACTGGGATCATCGCACAGTCACACAGTGAGACTGGGAACAACGCACAGTCACACAGTCAGTCTGGGAGCATCGCACAGTCACACAGTGAGACTTGGATCATCGCACTGTCACACAGTGAGACTAGGAATGTCGCACTGTCACACAGAGAGATTGGGATCATCACACAGTCACACAGTGAGACTCGGATCGTCGCACAGTCACACAGAGGGACTGGGATCATCGCACAGTCACACAGAGGGACTGGGATCATCGCATAGTCACACAAAGAGACTGGGAAAATTGCACAGTCACACAGTGGGACTGGGATCATCGCACATTCACACAGTGAGACTGGGAAAATCGCACAGTCACACAGCGAGACTGGGATCATTGCACAATCACACAGCGAGATTGGGATCATCGCACAGTCACACACTGAGAGGGGTATATCGCACAGTGACATAATGAGACTGGGATCATCGCACAGACACACAGTGATACTGGGAACATCGCACTGTCACACAGAGAGACTGGCATCATCTCACAGTCAAACAGTCAGAGGGGTATATAGTACAGATACACAGAGAGACTGGGATCATCACACAGTCACGCAGTGAGACTGGGATCATTGCACAGTAACACAGTGAGACTGGGAACAATGCACAGTCACACAGTAAGTCTGGGAGCTTCGAACAGTCACACAGTGAGACTGGGATCATCGCACAGTCACACAGTCAGACTGGGATCATCGCACAGTCACACAGTCAGACTGGGATCATCGCACAGTCATACAGTGAGATTGGGAACATCGCACAATCACACAGTGACACTCGGATCATCGCACAGTCACACAGTGAAACTGGGAACATCGCACAGTCAAACAGTGAGAATGGGAACATCGCACATTCACACAGCGAGATTGGGATCATCGCACAGTCACACAGTGAGACTGGGAAATTTACACTCACACAGTGGGCCTAGGATCAGCGCACAGTCACACAGTGAGCCTGGGATCATCGCACAGTCACACAGTCAGACTGGGATCATCGCACAGTCACACAGTGAGACTGGGATCATCACACAGTCACACAGTGAGACTGGGATCATCGCACAGTCACACAGTGAGACTGGGATCATCACACAGTCACACAGTGAAACTGGGATCATTGCACAGTCACAAAGTCAGACTGGGATCATCGCACAGTCACACAGCGAGACTGGGGTCATCGCACAGTCACACAGTGAGACTGGGATCATCACACAGTCACACAGAGAGACTGGGATCATCGCACAGTCACACAGCGAGATTGGGATCATCGCACAGTCACACACAGAGAGGGGTATATTGCACAGTGACATAATGAGTCTGGGATCATCGCACAGTCACGCAGTGAGACTGGGATCATCGCACAGTCACACAGTGAGACTGGGAACAACGCACAGTCACACAGTCAGTCTGGGAGCATCGCACAGTCACACAGTGAGACTTGGATCATCGCACTGTCACACAGTGAGACTAGGAATGTCGCACTGTCACACAGAGAGATTGGGATCATCACACAGTCACACAGTGAGACTCGGATCGTCGCACAGTCACACAGAGGGACTGGGATCATCGCACAGTCACACAGAGGGACTGGGATCATCGCACAGTCACACAAAGAGACTGGGAAAATTGCACAGTCACACAGTGGGACTGGGATCATCGCACATTCACACAGTGAGACTGGGAAAATCGCACAGTCACACAGCGAGACTGGGATCATTGCACAATCACACAGCGAGATTGGGATCATCGCACAGTCACACACTGAGAGGGGTATATCGCACAGTGACATAATGAGACTGGGATCATCGCACAGACACACAGTGATACTGGGAACATCGCACTGTCACACAGAGAGACTGGCATCATCTCACAGTCAAACAGTCAGAGGGGTATATAGTACAGATACACAGAGAGACTGGGATCATCGCACAGTCACGCAGTGAGACTGGGATCATTGCACAGTAACACAGTGAGACTGGGAACAATGCACAGTCACACAGTCAGTCTGGGAGCTTCGAACACTCACACAGTGAGACTGGGATCATCGCACAGTCACACAGTCAGACTGGGATCATCGCACAGTCACACAGTCAGACTGGGATCATCGCACAGTCATACAGTGAGATTGGGAACATCGCACAATCACACAGTGACACTCGGATCATCGCACAGTCACACAGTGAAACTGGGAACATCGCACAGTCAAACAGTGAGAATGGGAACATCGCACATTCACACAGCGAGATTGGGATCATCGCACAGTCACACAGTGAGACTGGGAAATTTACACTCACACAGTGGGCCTAGGATCAGCGCACAGTCACACAGTGAGCCTGGGATCATCGCACAGTCACACAGTCAGACTGGGATCATCGCACAGTCACACAGTGAGACTGGGATCATCACACAGTCACACAGTGAGACTGGGATCATCGCACAGTCACACAGTGAGACTGGGATCATCACACAGTCACACAGTGAAACTGGGATCATTGCACAGTCACAAAGTCAGACTGGGATCATCGCACAGTCACACAGCGAGACTGGGATCATCGCACAGTCACACAGTGAGACTGGGATCATCACACAGTCACACAGAGAGACTGGGATCATCGCACAGTCACACAGCGAGATTGGGATCATTGCACAGACACAAAGTGAGATTGGGTCATCGAAATGTCATAAAGTTATACTGGGAACATCACCAGTCAAACACTGACCCTGGGATCATTGCATCGTCACACAGTGAGACTAGTTTAATCGCATAGTCACACTGAAACTGGGATCATTGCACAGACACACAGTGAGTATCGGATCATCACACAGTCACACAGTCAGACTGGGATCATCGCACAGTCATACAGTGAGATTGGGAACATCACACAGTCACACAGAGAGACTGGCATCATCGCACAGTCACACAGTCAGACTGGGATCATCGCACAGTCACACAGTGAGACTGGGATCATCGCACAGTAACACTGTGAGACTGGGATCATCGCACAGTCACACAGTGAGTCTGGCATCATCGCACAGTCACACAGTGAGACTAGGATCATCGCACAGTCACACAGTGAGACAGGGATCATCGCACAGTCACACAGTGAGACAGGAATCATCGCACAGTCACACAGTGAGACTGGGAAAATCGCACAGATACACAGTGAGTATCAGATCATCACACAGTCACATAATGAGACCAGGATCATTGCACAGTCACACAGTGATACTGGGATCATCGCACAGTCACACAGTGAGAGTGGGAATGTCACACTGTCACACAGTGAGACTGGGAACATCGCACAGTCACACAGCAAGATTGGGAACATCGCACAGTCACACAGTGAGACTGGGATCATCGCACAGTCACACAGTGAGACTGGGAACATCGCACAGACACACAGTGAGTATCGAATCATCACACAGTCACATAGTGAGACCAGGATCATCGCACAGTCAAACAGTCAGACTGGGATCATCGCACAGTCACACAGTGAGAGTGGGAATGTCGCACTGTCACACAGTGAGACTGGGAACATCGCACAGTCACACAGCGAGATTGGGAACATCGCACAGTCACACAGTGAGACTGGGATCATCGCACAGTCACACAGTGAGACTGGGATCATCGCACAGTCACACAGTGAGACTGGGATCAGCGCACAGTCACACAGTGATACTGGGATCATTGCACAGTCACACAGTGAGACTGGGATCATCGCACAGTCACACAGTGAGACTGGGATCATCGCACAGTCACACAGTGAGACTGGGATCAGCGCACAGTCACACAGTGAGACTGGGATCATCGCACAGTCACACAGTGAGACTGGGATCATCGCACAGTCACACAGTGAGACTGGGATCATTGCACAGTCACACAGTGAGACTGTGATCATCGCACAGTCACACAGGGAAACTGGGATCATCGCACAATCACACACCAAGACTGGGATCATCGCACAGTCACACAGTGAGACTGGGATCATCACACAGTCACACAGTGAGACTGGGATCATCACACAGTCACACAGTGAGACTGGGATCATCGCACAGTCACACAGGGAAACTGGGATTATCGCACAGTCACACAATGAGACTGGGATCATCGCACAGTCACACAGTGAGACTGGGATTATCGCACAGTCACACAATGAGACTGGGATCATCGCACAGTCACACAGAGAGACTGGGATGATCAAACAGTCACACAGTGAGACTGGGATCATCGCACAGTCACACAGTCAGACTGGGATCATCGCACAGTCACACAGTGAGACTGGGATCATCGCACAGTCACACCGTGAGACTGGGATCATCGCACAGTCACACAATGAGTCTGGCATCATCGCACAGTCACACAGTGAGACTGGGATCATCGCACAGTCACACAGTGAGACAGGGATCATCGCACAGTCACACAGTGAGACAGGGATCATCGCACAGACACACAGTGAGACTGGGAACATCGCACAGTCACGCAGCGAGATTGCGATCATTGCACAGACACAAAGTGAGATTGGGTCATCGAAAAGTCATAAAGTTATACTGGGAACATCACCAGTCAAACACTGACCCTGGGATCATTGCATCGTCACACAGTGAGACTAATTTAATCGCACAGTTACACTGAAACTGGGATCATTGCACAGACACACAGTGAGTATCGGATCATCACACAGTCACACAGTGAGACCAGGATCATCGCACAGTCACACAGTCAGACTGGGATCATCGCACGTCTCACAGAGAGACTGGGATCATCGCACAGTCACAAACTGAGACTGGGATCATCGCACAGTCACACAGTCAGACTGGCATCATCGCACAGTCACACAGTGAGACTGGGAACATCGCATAGTTACACAGTGGGACAGAGATCATCGCACAGTCACACAGTGAGACCGGGAACAACGCAGAGTCACACAGTCAGATTGGGAGCATCGCACAGTCACACAGTGAGACTGGGATCATCGCACAGTCACACAGTCAGACTGGGATCATCGCACAGTCACACAGTGGGACTGGGATCATTGCACAGTCACACAGCGAGACTGGTATCATCGCACAGTCACACAGCGAGATTGGGATCATCGCACAGTCACACACAGACAGGGGTATATCGCACAGTGACATAATGAGTCTGGGATCATTGCACAGTCACGCAGTGAGACTGGGATCATCGCACAGTCACACAGTGAGACTGGGAACAACGCACAGTCACACAGTCAGTCTGGGAGCATCGCACAGTCACACAGTGAGACTGGGAACAACGCACAGTCACACAGTGAGACTAGGAATGTCGCACTGTCACACAGAGAGATTGGGATCATCACACAGTCACACAGTGAGACTCGGATCATCGCAAAGTCACACAGAAGGACTGGGATCATCGCACAGTCACACAGAGGGACTGGGATCATCGCATAGTCACACAATGAGACTGGGAAAATTGCACAGTCACACAGTGGGACTGGGATCATCGCACATTCACACAGTGAGACTGGGAAAATCGCACAGTCACACAGCGAGACTGGGATCATCGCACAATCACACAGCGAGATTGGGATCATCGCACAGTCACACACTGAGAGGGGTAGATCGCACATTGACATAATGAGACTGGGATCATCACACAGACACACAGTGATACTGGGAACATCGCACTGTCACACAGAGAGACTGGTATCATCTCACAGTCAAACAGTGAGAGGGGTATATAGTACAGTCACACAGAGAGACTGGGATCATCGCACAGTCATGCAGTGAGACTGGGATCATCGCACAGTAACACAGTGAGACTGGGAACAACGCACAGTCACACAGTCAGTCTGGGAGCTTCGCACAGTCACACAGTGAGACTCGGATCATCGCACAGTCACACAGTGAGACTGGGATCATCGCACAGTCACACAGTGAGACTAGGAATGTCGCACAGTCACACAGTGAGACTGGGATCATCGCACAGTCACACAGTGAGACAGGGAACATCGCACAGTCACACAGTGAGACTGGGAACATCGCACAGATACACAGTGAGTATCAGATCATCACACAGTCACATAATGAGACCAGGATCATTGCACAGTCACACAGTGATACTGGGATCATCGCACAGTCACACAGTGAGAGTGGGAATGTCACACTGTCACACAGTGAGACTGGGAACATCGCACAGTCACACAGCAAGATTGGGAACATCGCACAGTCACACAGTGAGACTGGGATCATCGCACAGTCACACAGTGAGACTGGGAACATCGCACAGACACACAGTGAGTATCGAATCATCACACAGTCACATAGTGAGACCAGGATCATCGCACAGTCAAACAGTCAGACTGGGATCATCGCACAGTCACACAGTGAGAGTGGGAATGTCGCACTGTCACACAGTGAGACTGGGAACATCGCACAGTCACACAGCGAGATTGGGAACATCGCACAGTCACACAGTGAGACTGGGATCATCGCACAGTCACACAGTGAGACTGGGATCATCGCACAGTCACACAGTGAGACTGGGATCAGCGCACAGTCACACAGTGATACTGGGATCATTGCACAGTCACACAGTGAGACTGGGATCATCGCACAGTCACACAGTGAGACTGGGATCATCGCACAGTCACACAGTGAGACTGGGATCAGCGCACAGTCACACAGTGAGACTGGGATCATCGCACAGTCACACAGTGAGACTGGGATCATCGCACAGTCACACAGTGAGACTGGGATCATTGCACAGTCACACAGTGAGACTGTGATCATCGCACAGTCACACAGGGAAACTGGGATCATCGCACAATCACACACCAAGACTGGGATCATCGCACAGTCACACAGTGAGACTGGGATCATCACACAGTCACACAGTGAGACTGGGATCATCACACAGTCACACAGTGAGACTGGGATCATCGCACAGTCACACAGGGAAACTGGGATTATCGCACAGTCACACAATGAGACTGGGATCATCGCACAGTCACACAGTGAGACTGGGATTATCGCACAGTCACACAATGAGACTGGGATCATCGCACAGTCACACAGAGAGACTGGGATGATCAAACAGTCACACAGTGAGACTGGGATCATCGCACAGTCACACAGTCAGTCTGGGATCATCGCACAGTCACACAGTGAGACTGGGATCATCGCACAGTCACACCGTGAGACTGGGATCATCGCACAGTCACACAGTGAGTCTGGCATCATCGCACAGTCACACAGTGAGACTGGGATCATCGCACAGTCACACAGTGAGACAGGGATCATCGCACAGTCACACAGTGAGACAGGGATCATCGCACAGACACACAGTGAGACTGGGAACATCGCACAGTCACGCAGCGAGATTGCGATCATTGCACAGACACAAAGTGAGATTGGGTCATCGAAAAGTCATAAAGTTATACTGGGAACATCACCAGTCAAACACTGACCCTGGGATCATTGCATCGTCACACAGTGAGACTAATTTAATCGCACAGTTACACTGAAACTGGGATCATTGCACAGACACACAGTGAGTATCGGATCATCACACAGTCACACAGTGAGACCAGGATCATCGCACAGTCACACAGTCAGACTGGGATCATCGCACGTCTCACAGAGAGACTGGGATCATCGCACAGTCACAAACTGAGACTGGGATCATCGCACAGTCACACAGTCAGACTGGCATCATCGCACAGTCACACAGTGAGACTGGGAACATCGCATAGTTACACAGTGGGACAGAGATCATCGCACAGTCACACAGTGAGACCGGGAACAACGCAGAGTCACACAGTCAGATTGGGAGCATCGCACAGTCACACAGTGAGACTGGGATCATCGCACAGTCACACAGTCAGACTGGGATCATCGCACAGTCACACAGTGGGACTGGGATCATTGCACAGTCACACAGCGAGACTGGTATCATCGCACAGTCACACAGCGAGATTGGGATCATCGCACAGTCACACACAGACAGGGGTATATCGCACAGTGACATAATGAGTCTGGGATCATTGCACAGTCACGCAGTGAGACTGGGATCATCGCACAGTCACACAGTGAGACTGGGAACAACACACAGTCACACAGTCAGTCTGGGAGCATCGCACAGTCACACAGTGAGACTGGGAACAACGCACAGTCACACAGTGAGACTAGGAATGTCGCACTGTCACACAGAGAGATTGGGATCATCACACAGTCACACAGTGAGACTCGGATCATCGCAAAGTCACACAGAAGGACTGGGATCATCGCACAGTCACACAGAGGGACTGGGATCATCGCATAGTCACACAATGAGACTGAGAAAATTGCACAGTCACACAGTGGGACTGGGATCATCGCACATTCACACAGTGAGACTGGGAAAATCGCACAGTCACACAGCGAGACTGGGATCATCGCACAATCACACAGCGAGATTGGGATCATCGCACAGTCACACACTGAGAGGTGTAGATCGCACATTGACATAATGAGACTGGGATCATCACACAGACACACAGTGATACTGGGAACATCGCACTGTCACACAGAGAGACTGGTATCATCTCACAGTCAAACAGTGAGAGGGGTATATAGTACAGTCACACAGAGAGACTGGGATCATCGCACAGTCATGCAGTGAGACTGGGATCATCGCACAGTAACACAGTGAGACTGGGAACAACGCACAGTCACACAGTCAGTCTGGGAGCTTCGCACAGTCACACAGTGAGACTCGGATCATCGCACAGTCACACAGTGAGACTGGGATCATCGCACAGTCACACAGTGAGACTAGGAATGTCGCACAGTCACACAGTGAGACTGGGATCATCGCACAGTCACACAGTGAGACAGGGAACATCGCACAGTCAAACAGTGAGAATGGGAACATCCACAGTTACACAGTGAGAATGGGATCATTGCACAATCACACAGTGAGCCTGGGATCATTGCACACTCACACAGTCAGACTGGGATCATCGCACAGTCACACAGTGAGATTGGGAACATCGCACAATCACACAGTGACACTCGGATCATCGCACAGTCACACAGTGAGACTGGGATCATCACACAGTCACACAGTGAAACTGGGATCATTGCACAGTCACACAGTCAGACAGGGATCATCGCACAGTAACACAGTGAGATTGGGAACATCGCACATTCACACAGTGAGACTCGGATCATCGCACAGTCACACAGTGATACTGGGATCATCGCACATTCAAACAGTTGGACTGGGAACATTACACAGTCACACAGTGAGACTGGGATCATTGCACAGTCACACTGAGCCTGTGATCATTGCACAGTCACAGAGTCATACTGGGATCATTGCACAGTCATAGAGCCAGACTGGGATCATCCCACAGTCACACAGCGAGACTGGTATCATCGCACAGTCACACAGCAAGACTGGGATCATCGCACAGTCACACAGTGTGACTGGGATCATCGCTAAGTCACACAGAGAGACTGGGATTATCGCACAGTCACACAGAGAGACTGGAATCATTGCACAGTCACACAGTTAGACTGGGATCATCACACAGTCACACAGTGAGATTGGGAACATTGCACAGTCACACAGAGAGACTGGGATCATCGCACAGTCACACAGTGAGATTGGGAACATTGCACAGTCACACAGAGAGACTGGGATCATCGCACAGTCACACAGTGAGACTGGGATCATCGCACAGTCACACAGTTAGACTGGGATCATCGCCCAGACACACAGTGAGATTGGGAACATCGCACAGTCACACAGAGAGACGGGCATCATCGCACAGTCACACAGTCAGACTGGGATCATCGCACAGTCACACAGTGAGACTGGGATCATCGCACAGTCACACCGTGAGACTGGGATCATCGCACAGTCACACAGTGAGTCTGGCATCATCGCACAGTCACACAGTGAGACTGGGATCATCGCACAGTCACACAGCGAGACAGGGATCATCGCACAGTCACACAGCGAGACTGGGATCATCGCACAGTCACACAGAGAGACTGGGAAAATTGCACAGTCACACAGTGAGACTGGGATCATCGCACAGTCAAACAGTGAGACTGGGATCATCGCACAGTCACGCAGCGAGATTGGGATCATTGCACAGTCACAAAGTGAGATAGGGTCATCGAAAAGTCATAAAGTTATACTGGGAACATCACCAGTCAAACACTGACCCTGGGATCATTGCATCGTCACACAGTGAGACTAGTTTAATCGCACAGTCACACTGAAACTGGGATCATTGCACAGACACACAGTGAGTATCGGATCATCACACAGTCACACAGTCAGACTGGGATCATCGCACAGTCACACAGTGAGATTGGGAACATCACACAGTCACACAGAGAGACTGGCATCATCGCACAGTCACACAGTCAGACTGGGATCATCGCACAGTCACACAGTGAGACTGGGATCATCGCACAGTAACACTGTGAGACTGGGATCATCGCACAGTCACACAGTGAGTCTGGCATCATCGCACAGTCACACAGTGAGACTAGGATCATCGCACAGTCACACAGTGAGACAGGGATCATCGCACAGTCACACAGTGAGACAGGAATCATCGCACAGTCACACAGTGAGACTGGGAACATCGCACAGATACACAGTGAGTATCAGATCATCACACAGTCACATAATGAGACCAGGATCATTGCACAGTCACACAGTCAGACTGGGATCATCGCACAGTCACACAGTGAGAGTGGGAATGTCACACTGTCACACAGTGAGACTGGGAACATCGCACAGTCACACAGCAAGATTGGGAACATCGCACAGTCACACAGTGAGACTGGGATCATCGCACAGTCACACAGTGAGACTGGGAACATCGCACAGACACACAGTGAGTATCGAATCATCACACAGTCACATAGTGAGACCAGGATCATCGCACAGTCAAACAGTCAGACTGGGATCATCGCACAGTCACACAGTGAGAGTGGGAATGTCGCACTGTCACACAGTGAGACTGGGAACATCGCACAGTCACACAGCGAGATTGGGAACATCGCACAGTCACACAGTGAGACTGGGATCATCGCACAGTCACACAGTGAGACTGGGATCATCGCACAGTCACACAGTGAGACTGGGATCAGCGCACAGTCACACAGTGATACTGGGATCATTGCACAGTCACACAGTGAGACTGGGATCATCGCACAGTCACACAGTGAGACTGGGATCATCGCACAGTCACACAGTGAGACTGGGATCAGCGCACAGTCACACAGTGAGACTGGGATCATCGCACAGTCACACAGTGAGACTGGGATCATCGCACAGTCACACAGTGAGACTGGGATCATTGCACAGTCACACAGTGAGACTGTGATCATCGCACAGTCACACAGGGAAACTGGGATCATCGCACAATCACACACCAAGACTGGGATCATCGCACAGTCACACAGTGAGACTGGGATCATCACACAGTCACACAGTGAGACTGGGATCATCACACAGTCACACAGTGAGACTGGGATCATCGCACAGTCACACAGGGAAACTGGGATTATCGCACAGTCACACAATGAGACTGGGATCATCGCACAGTCACACAGTGAGACTGGGATTATCGCACAGTCACACAATGAGACTGGGATCATCGCACAGTCACACAGAGAGACTGGGATGATCAAACAGTCACACAGTGAGACTGGGATCATCGCACTGTCACACAGTCAGACTGGGATCATCGCACAGTCACACAGTGAGACTGGGATCATCGCACAGTCACACCGTGAGACTGGGATCATCGCACAGTCACACAGTGAGTCTGGCATCATCGCACAGTCACACAGTGAGACTGGGATCATCGCACAGTCACACAGTGAGACAGGGATCATCGCACAGTCACACAGTGAGACAGGGATCATCGCACAGACACACAGTGAGACTGGGAACATCGCACAGTCACGCAGCGAGATTGCGATCATTGCACAGACACAAAGTGAGATTGGGTCATCGAAAAGTCATAAAGTTATACTGGGAACATCACCAGTCAAACACTGACCCTGGGATCATTGCATCGTCACACAGTGAGACTAATTTAATCGCACAGTTACACTGAAACTGGGATCATTGCACAGACACACAGTGAGTATCGGATCATCACACAGTCACACAGTGAGACCAGGATCATCGCACAGTCACACAGTCAGACTGGGATCATCGCACGTCTCACAGAGAGACTGGGATCATCGCACAGTCACAAACTGAGACTGGGATCATCGCACAGTCACACAGTCAGACTGGCATCATCGCACAGTCACACAGTGAGACTGGGAACATCGCATAGTTACACAGTGGGACAGAGATCATCGCACAGTTACACAGTGAGACCGGGAACAACGCAGAGTCACACAGTGAGATTGGGAGCATCGCACAGTCACACAGAGAGACTGGGATCATCGCACAGTCACACAGTCAGACTGGGATCATCGCACAGTCACACAGTGGGACTGGGATCATTGCACAGTCACACAGCGAGACTGGTATCATCGCACAGTCACACAGCGAGATTGGGATCATCGCACAGTCACACACAGACAGGGGTATATCGCACAGTGACATAATGAGTCTGGGATCATTGCACAGTCACGCAGTGAGACTGGGATCATCGCACAGTCACACAGTGAGACTGGGAACAACGCACAGTCACACAGTCAGTCTGGGAGCATCGCACAGTCACACAGTGAGACTGGGAACAACGCACAGTCACACAGTGAGACTAGGAATGTCGCACTGTCACACAGAGAGATTGGGATCATCACACAGTCACACAGTGAGACTCGGATCATCGCACAGTCACACAGAAGGACTGGGATCATCGCACAGTCACACAGAGGGACTGGGATCATCGCATAGTCACACAATGAGACTGGGAAAATTGCACAGTCACACAGTGGGACTGGGATCATCGCACATTCACACAGTGAGACTGGGAAAATCGCACAGTCACACAGCGAGACTGGGATCATCGCACAATCACACAGCGAGATTGGGATCATCGCACAGTCACACACTGAGAGGGGTAGATCGCACATTGACATAATGAGACTGGGATCATCACACAGACACACAGTGATACTGGGAACATCGCACTGTCACACAGAGAGACTGGTATCATCTCACAGTCAAACAGTGAGAGGGGTATATAGTACAGTCACACAGAGAGACTGGGATCATCGCACAGTCATGCAGTGAGACTGGGATCATCGCACAGTAACACAGTGAGACTGGGAACAACGCACAGTCACACAGTCAGTCTGGGAGCTTCGCACAGTCACACAGTGAGACTCGGATCATCGCACAGTCACACAGTGAGACTGGGATCATCGCACAGTCACACAGTGAGACTAGGAATGTCGCACAGTCACACAGTGAGACTGGGATCATCGCACAGTCACACAGTGAGACAGGGAACATCGCACAGTCAAACAGTGAGAATGGGAACATCCACAGTTACACAGTGAGAATGGGATCATTGCACAATCACACAGTGAGCCTGGGATCATTGCACACTCACACAGTCAGACTGGGATCATCGCACAGTCACACAGTGAGATTGGGAACATCGCACAATCACACAGTGACACTCGGATCATCGCACAGTCACACAGTGAGACTGGGATCATCACACAGTCACACAGTGAAACTGGGATCATTGCACAGTCACACAGTCAGACAGGGATCATCGCACAGTAACACAGTGAGATTGGGAACATCGCACATTCACACAGTGAGACTCGGATCATCGCACAGTCACACAGTGAGACTGGGATCATCGCACATTCAAACAGTTGGACTGGGAACATTACACAGTCACACAGTGAGACTGGGATCATTGCACAGTCACACTGAGCCTGTGATCATTGCACAGTCACAGAGTCATACTGGGATCATTGCACAGTCATAGAGCCAGACTGGGATCATCCCACAGTCACACAGCGAGACTGGTATCATCGCACAGTCACACAGCAAGACTGGGATCATCGCACAGTCACACAGTGTGACTGGGATCATCGCTAAGTCACACAGAGAGACTGGGATTATCGCACAGTCACACAGAGAGACTGGAATCATTGCACAGTCACACAGTTAGACTGGGATCATCACACAGTCACACAGTGAGATTGGGAACATTGCACAGTCACACAGAGAGACTGGGATCATCGCACAGTCACACAGTGAGATTGGGAACATTGCACAGTCACACAGAGAGACTGGGATCATCGCACAGTCACACAGTGAGACTGGGATCATCGCACAGTCACACAGTTAGACTGGGATCATCGCCCAGACACACAGTGAGATTGGGAACATCGCACAGTCACACAGAGAGACGGGCATCATCGCACAGTCACACAGTCAGACTGGGATCATCGCACAGTCACAAAGTGAGACTGGGATCATCGCACAGTCACACCGTGAGACTGGGATCATCGCACAGTCACACAGTGAGTCTGGCATCATCGCACAGTCACACAGTGAGACTGGGATCATCGCACAGTCACACAGCGAGACAGGGATCATCGCACAGTCACACAGCGAGACTGGGATCATCGCACAGTCACACAGAGAGACTGGGAAAATTGCACAGTCACACAGTGAGACTGGGATCATCGCACAGTCAAACAATGAGACTGGGATCATCGCACAGTCACGCAACGAGATTGGGATCATTGCACAGTCACAAAGTGAGATAGGGTCATCGAAAAGTCATAAAGTTATACTGGGAACATCACCAGTCAAACACTGACCCTGGGATCATTGCATCGTCACACAGTGAGACTAGTTTAATCGCACAGTCACACTGAAACTGGGATCATTGCACAAGCACACAGTGAGTATTGGATCATCACACAGTCACATAATGAGACCAGGATCATCACACAGTCACACAGTCAGACTGGGATCATTGCACCGTCACACAGTGAGATTGGGAACATCGCACAGTCTCACAGAGAGACTGGCATCATCGCACAGTCACACAGTCAGACTGGGATCATCGCACAGTCACACAGTGAGACTGGGAGCATCGCACAGTCACACAGTGAGACAGGGATCATCGCACAGTCACACAGTGCGACAGGGATCATCGCACAGTCACACAGTGAGACTGGGAACATCGCACAGACACACAGTGAGTATCGGATCATCACACAGTCACATAATGAGACCAGGATCATTGCACAGTCACACAGTCAGACTGGGATCATCGCACAGTCACACAGTGAGAGTGGGAATGTCGCACTGTCACACAGTGAGACTGGGAAAATCGCACAGTCACACAGCGAGATTAGGAACATCGCACAGTCACACAGTGAGACTGGGATCATCGCACAGTCACACAGTGAGACTGGGATCATCGCACAGACACACAGTGAGTATCGAATCATCACACAGTCACATAGTGAGACCAGGATCATCGCACAGTCAAACAGTCAGACTGGGATCATCACACAGTCACACAGTGAGAGTGGGAATGTCGCACTGTCACACAGTGAGACTGGGAACATCGCACAGTCACACACCGAGATTGGGAACATCGCACAGTCACACAGTGAGACTGGGATCATCGCACAGTCACACAGTGAGACTGGGATCATCGCACAGTCACACAGTGAGACTGGGATCATCGCACAGTCACACAGTGAGACTGGGATCATCGCACAGTCACACAGTGAGACTAGGAATGTCGCACTGTCACACAGAGAGATTGGGATCATCACACAGTCACACAGTGAGACTCGGATCATCACACAGTCACACAGTGGGACTGGGATCATCGCACAGTCACACAGAGGGACTGGGATCATCGCACAGTCACACAATGAGACTGGGAAAATTGCACAGTCACACAGTGGGACTGGGATCATCGCACATTCACACAGCGAGACTGGGATCATCGCCCAATCACACAGCGAGACTTTTAGCATCGCAAAGTCACACAGCGAGATTGGGATCATCGCACAGTCACACACTGAGAGGGGTATATCGCACAGTGACATAATGAGACAGGGATCATCGCACAGACACACAGTGATACTGGGAACATCGCACTGTCACACAGAGAGACTGGTATCATCTCACAGTCAAACAGTGAGAGGGGTATATCGCACAGTCACACAGAGAGACTGGGATCATCCCACAGTCACGCAGTGAGACTGGGATCATCGCACAGTCACACAGTGAGACTGGGAACAACGCACAGTCACACAGTCAGACTGGGAGCATCGCACAGTCACACAGTGAGGGGGTATATCGCACAGTCACACAGTCAGTCTGGGAGCATCGCACAGTCACACAGTGAGACTCAGATCATCGCACAGTCACACAGTGAGACTGGGATCATCGCACAGTCACACAGTGAGACTAGGAATGTCGCACTGTCACACAGAGAGACTCAGATCATCGCACAGTCACACAGTGAGACAGGGAACATCGCACAGTCAAACAGTGAGAATGGGAACATCGCACAGTTACACAGTGAGAATGGGATCATTGCACACTCACACAGTGAGACTGGGATCATCGCACAGTCACACAGTCAGACTGGGATCATCGCACAGTCATACAGTGAGATTGGGAACATCGCACAATCACACAGTGACACTCGGATCATCGCACAGTCACACAGTGAAAGTGGGAACATCGCACAGTCACACAGTGAGACTGGGAACATCGCACAGTCACACAGCGAGATTGGGATCATCGCACAGTCACACAGTGAGACTGGGAAATTTACACTCACACAGTGGGCCTAGGATCAGCGCACAGTCACACAGTGAGACTGGGATCATCGCACAGTCACACAGTCAGACTGGGATCATCGCACAGTCACACAGTGAGACTGGGATCATCACACAGTCACACAGTGAGACTGGGATCATCGCACAGTCACACAGTGAGACTGGGATCATCACACAGTCACACAGTGAAACTGGGATCATTGCACAGTCACAAAGTCAGCCTGGGATCATCGCACAGTCACACAGCGATACTGGGATCATCGCACAGTCACACAGTGAGACTGGGATCATCACACAGTCACACAGAGAGACTGGGATCATCGCACAGTCACACAGCGAGATTGGGATCATTGCACAGACACAAAGTGAGATTGGGTCATCGAAATGTCATAAAGTTATACTGGGAACATCACCAGTCAAACACTGACCCTGGGATCATTGCATCGTCACGCAGTGAGACTAGTTTAATCGCACAGTCACACTGAAACTGGGATCATTGCACAGACACACAATGAGTATCGGATCATCACACAGTCACACAGTGAGACAGAAATCATTGCACAGTCACACAGTGAGACTGGGATCATCGCACAGACACACAGTGAGTATCGGATCATCACACAGTCACATAATGAGACCAGGATCATTGCACAGTCACACAGTCAGACTGGGATCATCGCACAGTCACACAGTGAGAGTGGGAATGTCGCACTGTCACACAGTGAGACTGGGAACATCGCACAGTCACACAGCAAGATTGGGAACATCGCACAGTCACACAGTGAGACTGGGATCATCGCACAGTCACACAGTGAGACTGGGAACATCGCACAGACACACAGTGAGTATCGAATCATCACACAGTCACATAGTGAGACCAGGATCATCGCACTGTCAAACATTCAGACTGGGATCATCGCACAGTCACACAGTGAGAGTGGGAATGTCGCACTGTCACACAGTGAGACTGGGAACATCGCACAGTCACACAGCGAGATTGGGAACATCGCACAGTCACACAGTGAGACTGGGATCATCGCACAGTCACACAGTGAGACTGGGATCATCGCACAGTCACACAGTGAGACTGGGATCAGCGCACAGTCACACAGTGAGACTGGGATCATCGCACAGTCACACAGTGAGACTGGGATCATCGCACAGTCACACAGTGAGACTGGGATCATCGCACAGTCACACAGTGAGACTGGGATCAGCGCACAGTCACACAGTGAGACTGGGATCAGCGCACAGTCACACAGTGAGACTGGGATCATCGCACAGTCACACAGTGAGACTGGGATCATCGCACAGTCACACAGTGAGACTGGGATCATCGCACAGTCACACAGTGAGACTGTGATCATCGCACAGTCACACAGGGAAACTGGGATCATCGCACAATCACACACCGAGACTGGGATCATCGCACAGTCACACAGTGAGACTGGGATCATCACACAGTCACACAGTGAGACTGGGATCATCGCACAGTCACACAGTGAGACTGGGATCATCGCACAGTCACACAGGGAAACTGGGATTATCGCACAGTCACACAATGAGACTGGGATCATCGCACAGTCACACAGTGAGACTGGGATCATCGCACAGTCACACAATGAGACTGGGATCATCGCACAGTCACACAGAGAGACTGGGATCATCAAACAGTCACACAGTGAGACTGGGATCATCGCACAGTCACACAGTCAGACTGGGATCATCGCACAGTCACACAATGAGACTGGGATCATCGCACAGTCACACAGAGAGACTGGGATCATCAAACAGTCACACAGTGAGACTGGAATCATCGCACAGACCCACATTGAGACTGGGTTCATCACACAATTCCATACTGAGACCAGGATCGTCACCCAGTTCCAGAGTGAGACTTGGGATCATCGTCATGTCCCAGAGTCAGACTGGGCTCAACGCACAGTCACATAGTGAGACTGGGATCATCACACAGTCACATAGTGAGACTGGGATCATCGCACAGTCACACAGTGAGACTGGGATCATCACACAGTCACATAGTGAGACTGGGATCATCACACAGTCACATCATGAGACTGAGATCATCACACAGTAACACAGTTTGAATGGGAATGTCACACAGTCTCACTATGAGACGGGGATCATTGCATAGTCACACGGTAAGACTGGGATCATCGCACAGTCAAATTGAGACCCTGGGATCATTGCACAGGCACACCTTTTGAATTGAGATTGGCATTATCGTACAATCACTCTGTGAGACTAGGATCATCGCACAGTCACACAGTGAGACTGGGATCATCGCACAGTCACACAGTGAGACTGGGATCATCGCACAGTCACACAGTGAGACTTGGTTCATCGCACAGTCACACAGTGAGACTGGGATCATCGCACAGTCACACAGTGAGACTGGGAATGTCGCACAGTTACACAGCGAGACTGGAGCATGTTTTACGTTACAGAATTAGGCTGTGTCTTACTGGAGCTCCTTTTACAGAAAGCCATGCTATGATGGTTGTGTGTGAGACAGACAGGTTTAGGAACTAACCGCTGTCAATGTCTCTTCCTGAAGCAGCTTTGCAAAAAAACTCCTTCGCTCTTCCCGAAGTCTTGCAGCCTCCCTGGAAAAATACTTGGGGATTGGAACCTCCACGTTTTTCTGGAATACAGAAGGAGAGAAAGTAAATCCGAGTGAATGTCAGGGTTATGTTGGGAGACAGTTAGAGAGGAAGTGAGAAAGAGAGGTACAAAGAGACACAGAGACACAGAGAGGCACTGGAGTGACTGTCTGTCTCTCTCCCTCTCTCTCTCCCTGTCCCTGTCTCTCTCTCTCTCTCTTTCCATCCCTCTCTATCTCTCTATGTCTCTCTCTCTTGTTTTCTCTCTCTCTCTCTCTCTGTCCCTTTCCTTCTGTGTCTCTCTCTCCCTGGCCAGAGTTCTACGGTTGGTGTGCGGGCCCGGTGGGTGTGGGGGTGGGGGTGGTGTGGGGGTGGGGTCGTTGGGGGTGGGGGTGGAGGCGGTGGGGGGAGGGGTCGGTGGGGGTGGGGGTGGGGGTGGAGGCGGTGGGGGGGTGGGTGGGGGTGGGGGTGGGGGTGGGTCAGTCGGGGTGGGGGTGGGGAGTGGGGGTGGGGGGTGGGGGTGGAGGCTGGTGGGGGTGGGGGTGGGGTCGGTGGGGGAGGGGGTCAGTGGGGGTGGGGGTGGGGGTGGAGGCGGTGGGGGGTGGGGTCAGTGGGGGTGGGGGGTGGGGGTGGAGGCGGTGGGGGTGGGGGTGGGGGTGGGGGTGGGGTCGGTGGGTGTGGGGTCAGTGGGGGTGGTGTTGGGTGGTTGGGAATCCGTCCGGTGCCCCTGATGGT
Source organism: Isurus oxyrinchus (assembly GCA_026770705.1). Lineage (NCBI taxonomy): Eukaryota > Metazoa > Chordata > Chondrichthyes > Lamniformes > Lamnidae > Isurus > Isurus oxyrinchus. The sequence continues at coordinate 1,264,099 of JANJGN010000145.1, forward strand.
CATTCCACGGGCGGGTCAGGGACAATGGCAATATGGGGAGGGGCGGGGGATGGGTCAGGAGTGGGGGGGAGGGGTCAGGAGCGGGGGAGGGGAGGGGGGTGGGGTCAGGAGCTGGGGAGGAGAGGGGGTGGGGTCTGGAGTGGGGGGAGGGGAGGGGGTGGGGTGGGGTCAGGAGTGGGGGATGCGGTGGAGGGAGGGGTGGGCTCAGGAGTGGGGGAGGGGAGGGGAGGGGTTGGGGTCCGGAGTGGGGGAGGGGAGGGGGGTGGGGTCAGGAGTGGGGGAGGGGAGAGGGTGGGTGGGGTCAGGAGTGGGGGATGCGGGGGAGGGGAGGGGGTGGGCTCAGGAGTGGGGGAGGGGAGGGGTTGGGTCCGGAGTGGGGGAGGGGAGGGGGTGGGGTCAGGAGTGGGGGAGGGGAGGGGGTGGGGGTCAGGAGCGGGGGAGGGGAGGGGGTGGGGTCAGGAGCGGGGGAGGGGAGGGGGTGGGGGAGGGGAGGGGGTGGGGTCGAGGAGCGGGGGAGGGGGAGGGGGTGGGGGGAGGGGAGGGGGTGGGGTCAGGAGCGGGGGAGGGGAGGGGTGGGGTCGGGAGCGGGGGGAGGGGAGGGGGTGGGGTCAGGAGCGGGGGAGGGGAGGGGGGTGGGGTCAGGAGCGGGGGAGGGGAGGGGGTGGGGTCAGGAGCGGGGGAGGGGAGGGGGTGGGGTCAGGAGCGGGGGAGGGGAGGGGAGGGGGTGGGGTCAGGAGCGGGGGAGGGGAGGGGAGGGGGTGGGGTCAGGAGCGGGGGAGCGGAGGGGTGGGGTCAGGAGCGGGGGAGGGGAGGGGGTGGGGTCAGGAGCGGGGGAGGGGAGGGGGTGGGGTCAGGAGCGGGGGTGGGGAGGGGTGGGGTCAGGAGCAGGGGAGGGGCCTGTGAAGCAGAGGGAACCTGAACACAGGGCTGGGTCCTGCTGAAGGTCAGCTCTGTCTGTCTCTGATGGGGGTCTCGCTGCCCTCCTGGGGGAGGGTGGCAGTGCCCAGGGACCAGAGGAGGAGGCCCCTCCACCTCAGCGAACATGCCTGGGAGGAGGTGGCTCCCGTGATGTGGTGAGACGCTCATGGGGGGCAGAGCCGCAAGCGCTTCGATGATCTGCTGCTATCGGGGTGAGGGGGGGGTGACCGGGTGGTATTGGGCAGTTAGGAGGTGCCCCAGCCCTTCGGAGCTCAGAGTTCTCAGAGGGTGGGGGACAAATGTCAGTGAGGCAGCTTCTGGCCAAGGGGGGTGAGCCCTGGCTGCTTGGACTGAGGGCCTTGTGGCTCCAGGGTCACGAATCAGCTGAGCCCCCCGAGGTGTCCCTCAGCTGGGGTTGGTCAGGCTTGCGATGGGGCTGCAGGTACAGGGTGGACTCTGTCGGGGAAGAGAGCCCACATTAATGCGGAGCGACTGGGGACTGGCGGAGAGCACGCCCACCGTCTCATCATCACCAGGTACGAGCGGGAGGCACTGGAGCTGGAGAGATGCCGTGTGTCCAGGGTCAAGCGACCGCAGTGAGGCTGGGGTGCCACAGGGAGGTGAGAGTGCAGAGCCCTGAGGTCAGAATGTCTGTCACTGCAACCATTCCACTGTGGTCTGTATATTAATGTGAGCCTGGAACATGCAATCCCCATTGATAATGGAAGACGAGGGCCCCTGATCCGGGTGCCGGGCAATGCACAGTAACAGTGCAATGTCTTCAACTGGTCTCATGTCCTCGTTCTTCCTTTCAGACGCACCAGAAGCCCATCGGGGTGAGGATACTGAAGGCCCAACACTGACCCCAGAGGTCAGCAATCATCGAAACCCACCCGTGTCACACCCCCTCAGCCAGGCAGGGCACCAGCGCAGGTACCCGCACCTCGGTGGGCATTAGATCATCGGCTAGTATCTCGCTGCACAGCGGTGAGGCCACTTCACACTCGCTTGCGGTGCAGGTGGAGACAGAGAGTGCCCAGGGTGCCGGCAGTGGGAGGGAGGGTTGCTGGGGAACAGGAACATGCTCAGTCTGTGGCTGATGATGAGCCTCTGGAGTCGTCCCTGAGGCAGCAGATGCTGGATCCAGTGGGATGTGTGGGAGGATCTGGTGGAGATCCATGAGGGTCTGTGTGCCATGGTCTCCATGTGGAGGAGTCCATGAGGAGCGTGAGTACTGGATAGACCCTCATGGCTGAGCGCACTGCCTCCTCCATGGAGAGAGTGGTGATTCTCATGGAGAGACAACTCCAGGGACAGAATCAGAGGGGTCCCTGGGGATGTGCTGGGACCTGCAGCCCTCACACAGGCCCTGAGCTCAGGTGGTCAGTGTCAGTGTGGGAGATGGATGAGGCACCCAGGATCCCAGCGAGGTGCCCGTCCATCAATGGTGAGCAGGGAGATCCAGAGGAACCTCACATTGGCACATGACCTGCCTGTTGTCTCTGTGGGCTCCTCTGCGGGCGCTCTGGATGATGACAGCAGCTCCTCTGTCCCTCTGCCAGTGACCGTGCCATCTGATGAGGCTGCAGTGACTGGGGAGATACCAGCCGTGCCACTGGCCGCTCCCTCCCAGGCAGGGCCAGCACAGGCTCCACTGGCCAGAGGATGCCCACCAAGGTCATCGAGACCAACAGGACAGCAGAGTCAGCAGCTGTCTCCAATACCGGTGCCAGCGAGGGGGCAGCACCAGGACTCAGCACCCACAAACATAGACTTAAGGCACTATAGGCACAAGACGGGCTTCTCACATATTTTTCCCCCAGTTTTACATTAAATATTATTTGGTGTGATGGATAACACCATTCAATGTAATTTGTCTTATAAACCCCAGGCACCACTGCAATAAACGTGTTTCTGTTCAACAAGCCTCTGGGTGCTGCAGGTGCAGGGGAACCCAGGATGTCTGAGTGACTGTTTGTCATTGAACTTTATTGAGTGGCACATGGTACATGTTGTTCACTGGGCAAATGTTCCTGTCAGGTATCGAGTACAGAGTCTGTAACCTGGCATGTGGTGGTGGTTCATCTTGGGTAACAGGTGCAGCAGGCGGTAAAGAAGGCAAATGGTATGTTGGCCTTCATAGCCAGAGGATTCGAGTACAGGAACACGGATGTCTTGCTGCAATTGTACAGGGCCTTGGTGAGACCACATCTGGAGTATTGTGTGTCATTTTGGTCTCCTTATCTAAGGAAGGATGTTCTTGCTATAGAGGGAGTGCAGCGAAGGTTTACCAGACTGATTCCTGGGATGGTGGGACTGACATATGAGGAGAGATTGAGTCGGTTAGGATTATATTCGCTGGAGTTCAGAAGAATGAGGGGGGATCTCATAGAAACCTATAAAATTCTAACAGGACTAGACAGGGGTAGATGCAGGAAGGATGTTCCCGATGGTGGGGGAGTCCAGAACCAGGGTCACAGTCTGAGGATACGGGGTAGACCATTTAGGACTGAGATGAGGAGAAATTTCTTCACCCAGAGAGTGGTGAGCCTGTGGAATTCACTACCACAGAAAGTAGTTGAGACCAAACCATTGTATGTTTTCAAGAAGGAGTAGATATAGCTCTTGGGGCGAAAGGGATCAAAGGGTATGGGGGAGAAAGCGGGAGCAGGCTATTGAGTTGGATGATCAGCCATGATCATAATGAATGGTGTGGAGCAGGCTCGAAGGGCCAAATGGCCTACTCCTGCTCCTAGCTTCTGTTCCTATGTGTGCTAGCTGAAGGTTCATTGGATGAAAGCCTCCCTGGTGTCCCTGCCTCCCTGGAGTATGCCCGGGTCAGCGTCTACCCCCTCAGCATTTCCCTCACCCTCGCACTCACTGCTGGACTCATCGTGTGCAGCCGCAGCCACTGAGTCCACATTGTCTTCCTTGTCTGCATTCTCCCTTTCCAGCGCCAGATTGGTGGAGGAGAGCAGCACGCAGCCACTATCACCGAGACACAATCTAGGGGCTACTGGAGTGCACCCCCCTGAACGGTCCAGGCAACAGAATCACATCTTGAGAAGACCCATGGCTCTCTCCACCACAGCCCTTGTGGAGCCGTGGGCTCCTATTGTACCGCTGCTCAGTTTCTGTTCTTGGATGGTGGAGAGGCGTCATGAGCCACCTTCTGAGGGGATAGCCCTTGTCACCCAGCAGCCATCCATCCAGCCGGGCTGGAGCACTGAAGAGCCCCGACACCTGGGAGTGTCTGAGGATGTAGGCGTTGTGGGAGCTGCCTGGGTACCTTGCACAGACTTGTAGAATCAGCATCCTGTGGTCACACACTATCTGCACGTTCATGGAGTGGAAGCCCTTCCTGTTGACGAAGGCACCGGGCTCACCTGCTGGCACCTTGATGGCCACATGTGTACAGTCTATAGCACCCTGGACACGGGGGAAGCCAGCAATGGCCGCGAAGCCTCTGGCTCACTGTGTCTGACTGGCCTGGGTCCCAGCGGAAGTGGATGAAGTTCAATGTGTAAAATCACAGACAATTGGTGCCTAAAGAGCCCTAACTAGCCTGTTAACTAATGGTGGGAGTTCCTCTGTCCTCATCATACACCTCCCGAGCGAAATATCACAGAGGTGCACGGTGATGTCAGGATGCACACCTGATATCATCGCTTGTCATATTGCATTCCACTGTGTTGGGTGCACGCCCACACATCACAGGTAAAATTCTGGCCCCTGTCTCTCTCTCTGACTCTTTCTCTCTGTTTTTCTCACCCGGTCTCTCTCTCTCTCTCTTTCTGTCTCTTTCTCTCTGTCTCTTTCTCTCTCTCTCTCTGTCTCTCTCTTTATTATGGATGAGTTAAGGGTGAGAATTGACTTGTGGAATTGTGATATAGTAGCCATCGCTGAGATGTGGTTGAGGGAGGGGCAGGATTGGCAGCTCAACATTCTGGGATATAGAATCTTCAGGCGAGACAGGGGAGGGGGTAAAAGAGGAGGAGGCATTGCATTATTAGTTAAGGAGTTACTTACTGCAGTAAGGAGAGATAATATCTTGGAGGGGGGCATCGAATGAAGCTTTGTGGGTAGAGCTTAGGAATAAAAAAGGGGCAGCCACATTGTTAGGTGTTTATTATAGACCCCCAGATAGTCAGTGGGAAATTGAGGAGCAAATACGTGCACAGTTTGTGGAGGTGTGTAAAAACAATAACAATAGGGTAATTATATTAGGTGATTTCAACTTTCCCAACATTAATTGGGATAGACATAGTGTTAAGGGCTTGGATGGAGTGGATTTCTTGAAATGTGTACAGGAGAACTTTTTAGGTCAATATGTAGAGGGTCCAACAAGGGACCAGCGGCGCATTGCTGGACCTAATTCTGGGGAATGAAGCCAGACAGGTGGCTGAGGTGGTGGTGGGGGAGCATTTTAGTGATAGTGACCACAACGTGGTACAGTTTAAGTTTGTATGGAGAAAGAAATAGACAAGTTGCAAAAAAATGTTTTGAATTGGGGGAGAGTGGATTTTAGTAAAATAAGGCAGGATCTGGCCAAGGTAGACTGGGAAGTTACTTGTGGGGAAATCTACAGAGGAACAGTGGGGGGTGTTCAAAACTGAAATGGGGAGGGTACAGGTTCAAATGTTCCCTCTAGGGTGATAGGAAGGAGTAACAAGCCCAGAGAACCATGGATGACCAGAGATATTCAGGTTACGATGAGAAGGAAAAGAGAGTGGGGGGGGGGGGTGAGTGGGAGGGTGAGTGGGGGGGTGAGTGGGGGGGTTAGGTACAGAGTAAAACTCCCCCTAAACCGTCCCCATCAAGCACTCCCAGGACAGGTACAGCATGGGGTTAGATACAGAGTACAGCTCCATCTACACAGTCCCCAACAAACACTTCCAGGACAGGTACAGCATGGGGTTAGATACACAGTAAAGCCCCCTCTACACTGTCCCATCAAACACTCCCAGGACAGGTACAGCACGGGGTTAGATACAGAGTAAAGCTCCCTCTACACTGTCCCCATCAAACACTCCCAGGACAAGTACAGCACGGGGTTAGATACAGAGTGATGCTCCCTCTACACCGTCCCCATCAAACACTCCGAGGACAGGTTTGGCACGGGGTAAAATACAGAGTAAAGCTCCCCCTACACCGTCCCCATCAAACACTCCCAGGACAGGTACAGCACGGGGTTAGATACAGAGTAAAGCTCCCCCTACACTGTCCTCATCAAACACTCCCAGGACAGGTACAGCATGGGGTTAGATACACAGTAAAGCTCCCTCTACACAGTCCCCATCAAACACTTCCAGGACAGGTACAGCATGGGGTTAGATACACAGTAAATCTCCCTCTACACTGTCCCCATCAAACACTCCCAGGACAGGTACAGCACGGGGTTAGATACAGAGTAAAGCTCCTTCTACACTGTCCCCATCAAACACTCTCAGGACAGGTACAGCACGGGGTTAGATACAGAGCAAAGCTCCCTCTACAGTGTCCCCATCAAACACTCCCAGGACAGGTACAGCACGGGGTTAGATACAGCGTAAAGCTGCCTCTACACTGTCCCCATCCAACACTCCCAGGACAGGTACAGCACGGGGTTAGATACAGAGTAAAGCTCCCCCTACACCGTCCCCATCAAACACTCCCAGGACAGTTACAGCACGGGTTTAGATACAGAGTAAATCTCCCTCTACACTGTCCCCATCAAACACACCCAGGAAAGGTACAGCACGGGGTCAGATACCGAGTAAAGCTCCTTCTACACTGTCCCCATCAATCACTCCCAGGACAGGTACAGCACATGGTTAGATACAGAGTAAATCACCCTCTACATTGTCCCCCATCAAACACTCCCAGGGACAGGTACAGCACAGCGTTAGATGCAGAGTAAATCTCCCTCTACACTGTCCCCATCAAACACTCCCAGGACAGGTAGAGCACGGGGTTAGATACAGAGCAAAGCTCCCTCTACGCCGTCCCCATCAAACACTCCCAGGACAGGTACAGCACGGGGTTAGATACAAAGTAAATCTCCATCTACACCGTCCCCATCAAACACTCCCAGGACAGGTTACAGCACGGGGTTAGATACAGAGTAAAGCTCCCCCTACACCGTCCCCATCAAACACTCCCAGGACAGGTACAGCACGGGGTTAGATACAGAGTAAAGCTCCCCCTACACCGTCGCCATCAAACACTCCCAGGACAGGTACAGCACAGAGTTAGATACAGAGTAAAGCACCCCCTACACAGTCCCCATCAAACACTCCCGGGACAGGTACAGCATGGGGTTAGATACAGAGTAAAGCTCCCTCTACAGTGTCCCCATCAAACACTCCCAGGACTGGTACAGCACGGGGTTAGATACAGAGGTAAAGCTCCCTCTACACTGTCCCCATCAAACACTCCCAGGACAGGTACAGCACGGGGTTAGATACAGAGTGATGCTCCCTCTACACCGTCCCCATCAAACACTCCCAGGACAGGTTTGGCACGGGGGTTAGGATACAGAGGTAAAGCTCCCCCTACACCGTCCCCATCAAACACTCCCAGGACAGGTACAGCATGGGGTTAGATACAGAGTAAAGCTCCCCCTACACAGTCCCCATCAAACACTCCCAGGACAGGTACAGCATGGGGTTAGATACACAGTAAAGCTCC